>CM068958.1:19251366-19261753 GCA_035128595.1 Eptatretus atami | reverse complement strand
ACCAAAATCACGAATCACTGCTCACCTTCACTCTTTCATGCCTCTTTTTTCCTGCCTTTGGAATAAACTCCCTCACTCTGTTCAATCCCATTATTCCCTCTATGCATTCAAAACAGCTGTTCACCACCACCTCTTATCGTCCCCAATCCAAATCCTCGATCTTTTCTACCCCCCTTTAATCCACCCCAAACCCACCTCCTTCAAATTCCCTGCTTTTCTTCCTGAAAGTCCCTGTAGTGTCCATCTTGTATATCCCATGTCCCCTGCCCCATTCCTCTCCCTTCCACAGATCTCCTAATGTCTCTGTTCCTCACTGTTTTGTCCTTCCCATGCCCCTCTTGTCTCACCTCCCCCCCCCCCTTGCTGTGTGTTGTGTGTTAGCTGTCATACAAGCCTTGACAAGGTATACAAACAAGAAAAATTTTTTTTAAATCTTCTCTAGAACGGCTGGACAGATCAAGGGAAAACTTCACACACATGTTCCACAAGCCTTGTGGATACCAGGGTGTCCATAAATAATTGACAGGTGACATGGTCTGGCAGCCACATTCGATTGAGCGAAAATCTTTAAAAAAAGTTTTTTCTCTTGAACCACTTCATTCCATCCATCCATTGGGACCATACTCTGCGCAGAGTGTTGGAACTGCCAAAGCAGTCTCCTGGGCTATTGGGCACAATCCTGGATGGGTTGCCACTCCAACGCAGGATATTCAAATGGCTCAATCATCCCAGCAAGCTGGTATTCACTTTGCCAACCTCGGAAGGATGACAGGCTGAGTCAACCGCACCTGCTATTACTTCAACAGCCAAGCGGGATTTTAACTCAGGACCCAAGGATCCCAAGCCCACCACCCTAACCATTAAGCCAACACCAGTCATACTGGTTGTCATTATGGTAAAATTAGCCAATTTTGTTCCAATTTTGCATGTTGCCAGGATATACAGTAAACCCTCTAATACCGAGTGGGTTAGATTACTGGAAAATACTGTGATAGTGAAAACCACAATTGTGGAAACCAAGGGCCACTGTGAAGAGGAGGGTTCAGTTCCTGGGCTTCGAGAAAATATCGAGGACGATCGACAGCAGCCAGAATAAACATATTACGATTGAAATAAACACATGAATACAATCAATATGGTGCAAATTAAACAGAAACACAAAACCTTCAATATTTATTATAAAACAGCGACATCAGTGCATTGATCGATATGAAACGTTGCAATTATGATCTAGTAGTGATGGGGGCTATTGATTTTATATTTCAACCTGATCGGACGCATGGTCTGGCAGCCATAATTATTTAATTTTTTGACCTGGGTTCATTTTTATTTTTTGAATAAAGCTCACTTGGCTGTGCCTGGATGGGGTTGAGGGTAGAGGAGCAGCAGCAGAAACCTGAATCCTATCCAGGTTCCTCCTGATGCCTATATCTTTGCTTTTTGCTTGTTCAGGTTCCTTCTGATGACTTCAATGCAGGACTGTAGCTATTTGGTCTTCCATTTGATTTGAATTGAATATATTTTAATACCATTTTTTGGTAAATTCAATATGCCTGCCAAACCATATGACCTATGACATCATTGGGTGGGAAACTTTTGTCCCTCATGGATAGGCGGTCATACCAGTAAAGTTTCACCTCAATCTGTTCAGCCATTCCGGAGAAGAAGGATTTTTGAAGCTTCAAAAAATAAATAAAAAGTCACTGCCAAACTTCGTGACTGATGCCATCATCAATATATTTTTTTTGTCAACGAATTTATGCCGAGATGATCCTCAAAAATTTTTCATACTGATCAGATGTAACATTATACATATGCAATTATGATGTCATAACGAAGGCACCTATTCCATCATCATCAAAACAAAAACAAAAGAAAAATCACACTTATTCCCCATGCAGAGTACGTGGAATGTCCCAAGTTTCAACTTTTTTTCCAAGGTGCGGTTTCAGAGATACAGAGGTCCAAAGTTTTTCCTTTTTTTCCAACATCGTTACCACACCACATGACCTATGACATCACGATTATGACTAAAAAAAATTATACTCAAGTTGACGCATACTACTGTATGTTGAAAATTTAGTGTCAATCAGACCAACGGTTGCTGAGAAAATGAATTTAAAAGTGAATAAACGTGCGAAAGCCATACGGAAAAATTATAATAACATCCAAACAATAACAATAGTCTTCCCAGTCTGGAAGGCTTGGAACCCTAATAATAACTGGCAATAATAAAATCCGCCAGCCTGGCCATTATCTTAGGGAGCGGGTGGTTCTAGTAAATAGAAAAAAAGGTAATAAGGTGTTTTCTGCATATTGTATTTTTTCTGAGCATAGGCATTTATTATTTTAATATTTGCAACTTCAAACTCACCTCCAGCTCCCATGGTAGCGCTGGAAACAACTTCACGAACAATAAAATGAAGATTCAATATCAAAACCTGTCACAAAATACAGCAGATAAATTAACAATTAATGTCATGTTTCATGTCACCAAAGAGTAATTGGAAATATAAGCTCAGACATTACATGACATGAATAGCTCAGACAACATTACATTAATATTCAGTGCAGAGAGGGAAACATTTATTTAATTAATCAAAAGAGTCCACAGATATATTTATTTTTAAGAAAATTACAACAATGGAAAATCACAGCACTCCCTTTCAGGATTCAAAAGTTATCATAAACAACAATAAAAAAATGTTTCATTTCCCAAACTGACCTTCACAAACCTCTCTTGTAAAATTGCATCTTGTTCTATATTCTTCGTAGATCACAAGCAATCCCATGTTCCATGTCCCTTGTAGCATTCATACAACACTACTTTATCTATATTAATAAATGTCAATGTGTGTCAGTGTGTCACCTCCATAACTCCAAAACCATGAAACCTAGCAGCCTGAAACTTTGCATGCATACGAAGGGAACTCCAAGGAAGTGCATGAGTGAAAATTGGGTATTTGGGTTAATTAAAACATCCCATTTTGAAGATAATTATTGGCCTTATTTAAATAAATCCTTTATCAGGCACGATCCTCGGCCACTTCGCTCTCTGGGGTCGTAAGGCATATCCTGGGATACCTCGTTGGGGTCTGAAGCCGCCATGTTTTTAGGCCTGCTCAACCATGCTTAACTTGGAACAAACTGCAACGATTTCTTCACGATAAAGTATTTTTTTTTCCACTTTCCTCACTCATATTATCAAATGCCTGTTCATCATGGCTACGAATCGCTGGGTACATTGCAATGCTTATAAATGCCCAGACATGCCAGCATTCGTGGCTATATTTCATTTCTGCATGTGCCATAACTTCAAGAATCTCGTAAAATGAGTTGAATTAAAAAATTAAGCTCCAGAATTTAACTAAACAGCAGTTCCGACTCCTAAAAAGTGTTCATTTGTCTAATTCGGATAGAGTTTGGACATTCGGACGTAGCTATCACTTGCCAAGCCAGCCGTCCTTATCAACCATTTAATTGGTTGATAATTGGTTGAGTGCTTAAGCCACTTGCCAAGCACCCGACAGTGGACGGCGGTGCAGTTCGTGTCCCGATTGGGATGTACAGTCAGCAGTTGCTCCAAGATAGAGGTACATATGGATCTGTAATTTAGGGACTCTCCACAGGTGTGTGTATGCCCCTGCACGCTTGGTTACATGGGTGCTGTGGTGGAAAAATTTCATCCCGTATCTTGGAGATTAAAATTTTTAACCTCAGTAGCGTATGAGTGATCATGTTTTCCTTTGTCCTCGTGAATGTTTCTAAAGCAAATGGTCATTTTATATGACTCGGTGTGCTTTCTCTTAGTGAGTTTCAAAGCAAAATATATTTAATAACACCTGATTTCTGAGCCATTTGCCACATTAACGTATTTTCTCAATTACAGAGCCAAATCTTTTCCACATGTCACATTCACAAATAATTTAATTAAACTCACGATCACTTATGAACACAAATAGGCGACCCATAATCACTCATTAAAAAAGATTACACGGAAAGACAAACGACCGACCGTAAAAAACCATGACCTGTTGGACATCCTCTTCCTGTTTAGATGATGCTTTCCATGAACAGAGTTAATGGCATAAATAGCTAAATATGCCACTATTTCAATGAGCTAATGAATAAATATGTAATGACGATAGAACAATTTGCCCTTTTGCTTTGAAGAATGGGAATAAAGGGAGAGGAGGGTGTCATGTGTGGTTGAGGACTTTGGGTGGTGAGGTGGATTGGAGACAGATTTCAATCTTACAGCCGCCATGTTGGTGCTCACTGCTCTGTGAAGACAAAGACGCCTCAGAGCTGTCATATTCACAAATCGCTATGCACTCCCTATACATGTTCCCTTCATTGTAATACTACAAAAGCAACAGTTATAACCTATCGACTCTTGAGACTGCTGAGACCCCTTAGACCTTTGAAGACCCTTTAAGATGCCCAAGACCCTTTAAGACTGCCCCCCCCCAATCCCCTAAGACATATTAAAACCCATAAGACCCGTAAGACCCTGAAGACACCAAAGACCATGTAGATCCCAAACACCCATAAGACCCTTAATACCCCAAATACCGTTTAAGACCCCGAAGACCCATAAGACCCTTAATGCCCCTTTAAGACCTCCAAACACCCTTAATACCTCAAAAATCCCAAAGACCCTATAAAACCCAGAAGACCCCAAAGACCACACCAAACCCAAAATCTTTAAGACTGTTTCGACTCCAAAGACCAGTAAGACCCTGAATACCCCAAAGACCATGAAGACCGGTTAAGACTGATTATGACCCCTATGACCCTTCAGACTCAAAAGACCCTTAATACCTCGAAGAACCTTGAAGACCCCGGAAGATCCTGAAGACCCTGAGACCCCAAAGACGTTTTAGACCCCAATGACCCTTAAGAAGTCAGTGACCCTATAAGACTCCTCAGACCACTAAGCCCCTTAATAACACAGGACTCTTCAGATGTGCAAGACCATTTAAGACCCATTAAGACGCGCAAGACCCACAATAGCCAAAGATCCCCATGGCCCCCTGAGACCCCTCAAGACCCTTTAAGACCCCTAACGATCTTTAATACCCCAAGACCCTTAAAGACCCATTTTACTTTTAATACCCTTTCAATACTTTGAACCCCTTTGGATCCATTCAACCTATCAACCTTTTATACCGTCTTGACCCATAAAAACCATTTGACCTTTTGCACCCATAAAGTCCAGGAGACTTTATACAATACAAGTCTGAAGACGACGATGGTTCACGAGCAGTATTTGACTATGTAGATTGTTTCAGAAGTCAAGGATGAGACAATGTGATAATGTTTGACCAAGTTTATAAAATGATCAACATGATGTGGTACAAGTGACAGGTTATTAGCTGCAAAATGTCGAAAACCCGGTTTCGTTCAACAACTTTCAAATTTGACCTTTGCATAACCTTTAAAAGGTCACAAACAATGTTGTGGACATTAAAATAAGGAAACAGGATACGTGCTATAGCTTATTGGAGTTAGTTCGTCGAAGAAGGTCGAAAACCCGGTTCGATTCCCACAACTTTGAAAATTTGACCTTTGTGAACTTTAAAGGTCAAAGGTCAAGGATTATGACCTTTGGTGCAAAACTTCCTCTGGAACATTCCAGGAACAATATAACGTCATATAGGCTATATGGCATTTCGCACTCCTCGGATTATCCATACTTTGATGAAATCAGCGTAAAAACAAACTTGAAGGGGCGCCACGGGCAAGGTGTTCGAGATAGAGAAAAATGGTTTCAAGACTTAGGTGGGGAATGACCTCAAGATTATACATAAAAAATATTGTCATCCTCGCTCTCAAAGTTTGGGCGGTCGTATGATTTTTATGTCAAAATTCGCAATTTTCTAAGTTCGTGACCTTGTGACCTTGACCTTGGGACGAAAATGAAAAATCGAGCTCCGTGGGCTATGCAGGTGCCATTGGGCTAACCAAATACTGAAACCCAGCCAGATTCGACAAACCCCTGGAGAAGATAATTTTTTTTATGTCAAAATTGGCAATTTTCTAAGTTGTGACCTTGTGACCTTGACCTTGGGACGAAAATGAAAAAAAAATCGAGCTCCGTGGGCTATGCAGGTGCCATTGGGCTAACCAAATACCGAAACCCCTGCCAGATTCGACAAACCCCCGAGGAGAAGATGCAAATTGAAATCGGCTACCCCTAAAAACATGTTTTTTGGGCGTGGCTCCGCCCATAATGGGCCACACCACCCATTCTCAGGAAAACACAACTGATCATGAATATAAACCTCCCACCAAAATTTTGTCAGGATCGGATAAAACCCACGGAGCTATGCTCGGGACAGACAGACAGACGGACATACAGACATACAGAATAACAGAACAGACAGACAGACAGACAGAACAGACATACAGCAGACAGACAGTACATACATACAGACAGACAGACATACAGACAGACATACCAGACAGACACAAAACAATAACGAATATAGTGGTCACTTATTTTTTTCGTGAAAATATTTTTTCGTGAACCAATTATTTTTTCGTGAAAATATTTTTTTTTGTGAACCAATAAACCCCTTACACCCTTCAGACAGATTAAACAGCTCGGACCGTTGACCATTTTGAGGTTTAGACCACTTGGATTTTTTTAGACACTTTTTGGAGCCAGAAATAATTATAATGGTTGTCTCTAGAAAATACACACACACACACACACACACACCAGTATATCATGATATATATATATATATATAGTTAAGGACGAATTCAGCCGAAACTTGGTGAACAGGTTGGGTGTGTGACAAGGACGAATTGATTTGATTTTGGTGAAAACGCGAAACCGGATCCGGATGGAAGAATTATTTTTTTGTGTGATTCTTCACCATCGAGATATGGAGCCAAAAATTATATATAGCATGCTATTTCAAAAAGTTGTGAATGAAAGTTCGTGGATGAGTTGGTTCGGTGACAAGAACAAGCAAATTCGATTTTGGTTCAGGACTGAATGCAGATCCAGCGTATCAGTGGGATACAAAACGTAAACTATTCAGCCTGGCAGAGGTATGCACTCTACCGATTGTTGTTCTAGTTACCTCCACCACTGAAGATCAAGGAGGTTATGTTTTCACCCCTTTCTGTCTGTTTGTCCGTGTGTGTGCAGGATATCTCAAAAAGTGGACAGATGCGGATGAAATTTTGTGGATAGGTTCGGTGTGTGACAAGGACAAACTGATTAGATTTTGGTGAAGATTCGGATCCGGTTCCGATAATTTTTCAAGTGAATCTTCACCACTGAGTGATTGGGCTGAAACAGACATATAGCACGATATCTCAAGTTCTGGAAATATTCAATTGAAACGTGGTGGATGGGTTGGTTAGGTGACTACAAGCTGATTACATTTTAGTTCAGGTCCGAATCCAGATCCGGCCTTTCAGTGGGATACAAAATCTAAACTAAACAGCCGGGCGGAAGTATGCACTCTCCGGAATACCCTTCCAGTAAAAAATGCTTTTATTACTTGTTAATAAAATGTTCCTGCCCAGAACACCTTCCACCCAATGTCATTTTAGCTCCACCATACCTCTGTCAAAACATACTTGTACTCACGACACACTTCGAACACACATCAAGTCCATCAGGAAATCTATACTAATACATGTCAGTGTGTGTGTGCCAGTGTGTATCCGACAACTCCAAAACCATGAAATCTAACGGCCTGAAACTTTGCATGCATACTCAAGGAACTCCAAGGGAGTGCATGAATGAAAATTTGGTGTTTGATTGATTATATTTTGAAGATAATTAACGGCCTTGTTTAATTATCCTTTATCAAGGCTTCATCTTTGGTCAGCCTACCTCTTAATCAGCCCTCGATCAGCTTGCTGGGGTCTTAATTCGCCATTTTGTTCAGCGTGCTCAACAATGCCTTCACTTAGAACAGGCCACAATGGTTTCTTAACGGTAAAGCGCTCAAAAATTTTATTTTTCACTTTCCTCAGTCATATATATATATATATATATGTAAATATATATCATCGAATGTTGGATAATCATACCTACGAATTGCTGGATACATTGCAATGTTTATAAACGCCCAGAAACGGCATAGTTTGTGTCTTTATTTCTTTTCCACATATACGATAAGCTCTAGAATCTCTAAACTTGAGCTGAATTTCAAAATTTAAACTGCGTAATTGACCTTAGCAGCAGTTCTGATTGCTAAAAAGAAAGTGTTCATTTGTCCAATTTGGACGTTGCTTGACATTTCGGGCATCTCCGGGAAGTGTTTGTCAAAATCGATCACGAAACGCTTGTCAAGCCAGGCGTTCCTGATCATCAGTTTTGTTGGAGTGCGTGCCTGAGTGCTTAATAGTGGTATGTGGAATCGATTCCAAAGTACTCGATTCCACCCATGGAATCGAAAGGAATCAAGTAGTGAACCAGAATCAACATCGATTCTAAGTAGTTCCTACATACGAGAAATAATATAAGCATATTTTTCAGGGAAATTTTTTTCATCCCTATTGGGCATGTTCTGGTTACACATGGCCTGGTACCATATTGATTGAAAAGGAACACGCACCTGAAGTGCCCCATTTGTATTACAGCAGCAAAAGCAAGTCACTTGAAACAAAACACGCCCCAAGGGCGTGTTCCTTTGAAATGAATAACAAGGAATTTCGAGTTGGCCGGTAAACTGTGCCGATTGCTTTGCTGATTGATGGGTAGGAAACACACAACACATCGACTGATAAAGTTTTGACGACATGTCTTTCAAAAGGATCAGAAGTGCAGTTTGGAACTATTTTGGGAATGTCTGAGAAGACAGTCCGAAAGTTCCATGCTCTGTTCAATTAGACGTTGCTCATCAGTGTAATAAGTGTAATATGTGAAAACATTTGAAAACGAAACACCAGAAATACTACCGATTAATGATGGTTGAGAATGCAGATTCAAAGAAACCAATGGATTTGAGTGAATAAAAACATGTTTTTAGTTGTTACAAAGCAATGAATCGCCAGATCATGGCAGGATAGTCGAGAAGTGTTTGCGCTCCCTCTAAGCTGTCTTGCCTGGGTTTGAATCCCAACCCAGTGATAAACTGCCATCCCGGTGTTTCACAGGCAGGATGATTCATCTCATCAATGTGTGTTGCCATCCTCCAGCATGGACATTCAACTGGCCATCACATCTGCCAGAAATTCTCCCATCAACCCCCCCCCCCCATCTCCTCCCCTCTCCCTATCCCTCCCCTCTCACCCCTCTCCCTCTCCTTCTCTCACCCCTCTCCTGCACCTTTTCTCACCCCTCCCCTCTCTCTTTCCACCCTCTCCCACACCTTTGTCACCCTCTCCCTCTCTCCCACCCCTCCCTCCCCCTCCCTCCACACTCTCCCACCCACTTACTCCCTCTCTCTCTCTTCTCTCTCTCTCTCTCTCTCTCTCTCTCTTCTCTTCTCTCTCTCTATCTCTCTCTCACTCCCACATCTCACTTCTCTGTCTCTCTCTCCCACCCCTCCCTCTCTCTTCCCACCCCTCCCTTCCTCTCTCCCCATCCCTCCCTCCTCTCTCTTCTCCCCACCCTCCCCCTTCTCTCTCCCATCCCTCCCTCCTCTCTTTCTCCCACCCTCACTCCCTCTCTCCCACCCCTCCTACCCCCTCCGCTCTCTTCCCACTCCCTCTCTCTTGCACTCCCCTTCCTCCGTCTCTTTCCCACCCCCTCACTCCGTCTGCTCTCCCACCCTCACTCGAACCCATTCTCCATTCTCCACAATCCCCCAAACCCACTTACTCCTCCTCCTTCTTTTGGATCATACTACACTCCCAACCAGTACTCGACTCCTCCTCGGCTGGCTGTTCTCTAAATGTCATACCCTCACAAGGTTGTACTCAACCAACCCCCCACCCTCATACCTTCCCCTCTCTCTCGCCTCTACTATGACACCACCCCTGAGCGGCTGAATATTGTCCATTACCTCCACCAAGGATCACTTTTGGATCATAGGAATGAGGAGGCTGAATCATTCTCTAAACTCACCCCAAGTGACTCTCCTTTACCTGCCATCATCCAGTGCAATGGCTACTCTTAGCCGCATGGCCACCTCTATCTTCCCTTCTCCATTACTATCCCACCAAAGGATCTTTGGATCATAGGATCATGCACCCTCGAACCTGTCCGATATCCTCTGCTCTTACTACTCCCACCAAGATCATGTGACAGCCCATGAAGGGCTTGCGAGAATTCCTACGTCTCGTCTCCAATGCACCAAAGCATCTCCTTTGCAAAGCATTTACGAGGCTCTTGGATTGGTTCATATACTGCTCCACCAACACAGGCGATTTTTCCTTTGGGCGTCGTCGGTTTTGCATTCTCCCTTCCTTC
>CM068958.1:19225813-19244926 GCA_035128595.1 Eptatretus atami | reverse complement strand
ATATTTATTTATATTTTCCAATTTTCAGAACAAATCACAAGAGCAGAAACCCTGATTTATTATTGGGTTATTGTTCCAGGGAGATGCATTTACAGGCACAACTATTCGGAGATATTTTTTCTTTCACAAGTACTTTGTGCAGCCAAGTTGACCCAACAAAGCGTATTTGGTTCTTTCTTCTTGCATATGGCAGCTTGGCTGCCAGGTAGCTATCATTTTGTAGGGGTACGACTATGCGCTGATGCTATACCTATACCGGAACATTGGCACTCATTTCACTGACCGAAGAAGGATGACAGGCTGAGTCAATCCCACCTGGTGTTTTCAGTGGCAATTGGGGCTTGAACTCAGGACCCTAAGATCCTAAGCCAGCCACCTGAACCACGAACCACGAACCCAACACCAGGCTTGCATATTTGGTTCTAAAAATGAGTGGCAATGAGAATTTACCACAAATGGCTGACAATTAACTGCAGAATTACATTCTGACAACTTCTATTGCAGAAAAACATCAATGTGATACCGGCTTTATTCTGAAGGCCAAGTAAAATATAGTTTCTGTGAAACTGAAACCAAGCATGAAATATCACCTCCATCACCGAAGGGGGACAGAGTTATATTTCAATCCTGTTTTGATGTGAACAATAAAAAATATATGAAATCAAAAGAAAGGAAATACTCCCTCCCCTTCCCACTCTTCCAACCTTGTCCCTCACGTGGGGTGCTGTGGCCTGTCACGTGATGGTCCATGGCTGCAGACAATCGTGGCACTCATCCAATGGGACGGGGAGGAGAGGGCCCTCCAGTGGAGCCCGCCGCAGGTGATGATATCACCGTGATGACGTCACAGCCTCAGAATCATGCCAACGTGTGAAGGAGGAGAGTGAACGATGCTGTGTTGTCACGCTTGGCCTCAGTAGAATTTCCTCCGGAGACATAGCCATGGAGAAGCACAAATTGCACGGTCCTTCCATATGTCATTGTGCCCACCACTCCTCCTTCATTCCTGTTCTTTAGCAGGGGGGGGGTGGTTGTATCCCATCCTCGTCGCCAACTGTAGTGTCCGCGGTGAAGACAGACAGACAAACACGAGAGCCAAGGAGCCAAGCTGTTATTGCCTCAGCAAGTCCCCGTACTACCGAGAACCCTAGCGAGCGAGTCATGAAATACAATTACACCACGTGACTACAAGCACCCCCAAAAGCACTCCGCCACTCATACAGCACACTTGTGTATTACTCTGTGGGAATTCTGATGTCTGTGTATTCATATAATAGGGAGACTACTCGCATTGCGTTTTAATCATTTTATTTGAAAAGTACAAACAAAAATAGTGGCCTTTCTTTGAAATGAATTATTTCATGTTTAACGCGTTCATGTACATCAATGTAAACACTGTGGTATCACACAATGATGACACGGGAATTGTCATGGAGCATATACTCATCTGATTCTTCGTCATCAGAAACTAACTCTTTCGTGGTAAAAGAGTTTCTCTGCAGTCGAAACACTTGCAAAGCTCCGTACATGACACACCATGCCGTCGACAAGAAATGTTCCTTTGCCTGTACCAGACGGCTTCTCACAGATAGTTTTCTTGCATGAACAATATGTTAGTTGAAGCAAACTGCTCGGAGCTGGAGGCAGATCACCCCAGTCGATGTCTAATTCATCATCTACAACTTTCCATCCATGTCCATTTGCACTGGAAATTGGTGGAAACTGTTCCAGACTTCTAGTGTGTACAGCAGCCTGGTAATTTGCTCTCATGACATGCTTCTTGAGAGTCTGCATTGGGTGGAAGATGTGCCTCTGATTTGGTTAACATAAGGAACAGGTTGTATCTGGCTTCATTGACTTTCTTACAGTCCTGCCCATACATTTTGCAAACAAATTTCTCCGCACCTTTCACGAATTCATCACTGACTGTGAATGAATTCCCCAACTCTTGAAAGACAGCATGGCAAGCAGTGTCACTTGCAAACAACTTGAAGGCTTTGGGTTTAGACTTTCCATGAAAAGAGCTGACCGAAATCACAACGTGTGAAACAGTGGAGTGATATCAAGGCTTTGCTGACATCTGTCCCAGATGTGAGCTATCTTTGATAGACTCAGGGTCCTCCTATTTGTTACCTCTTTCCAGTGTGGAACAATACCTCTCTCCAATATGCTCAGCCATGGTGATTTCCAATCACAAGACGTCTGTGTCAAGACTTTTAATTAGGACTGGGTTTGGGGCCCTATCTCTTGAACTTGATGGCTGATGTTGAGCAGCATACTGGCAGTGAGGAAAGACGAGTATCTGCTTCTTCATGGTTACACTCAAGTTATGGCACAGGGCGACAATCATTTGCTCATTCTCGTCTGTAAACTCATTGCATTCCCCATCATGAGCAACCAACACTTGACTTTCTTCAGACATTCAGCTGTTTTTCTTCCCAATCTGGAAAAAAAACCTGATCAGCTCTGCTTTGTTCTCACCACATACAGAAACTTCTTCCATTGGTGAGGGTACCTGCTGATCTGCACTGTAGATTTTTTGTTAGCAAGCCGCCACCCACTGAACGTCTTCCCCTCTCAGCATTCTTGATGCTCGTCTTTCCTAATTATCAACTACAAAGTGGAAAACATTACTCGAAACACTGAGGGCCAACTCAACAAGTTGCTTCAGAAGGTAATCCGCAAGCTTGCCAAAATGTTGAAGGGTACTTCTTGGCGGATAGTTCTTGCACCATTCGTCGTGCACGATAATCCAGATGCTTCAGATGTTTTGTTTACTGACCCACTGGATGTGCAAGGGAGAGTGAAGTGGACCTAAGTTGTATGTTAGCATGTGTGAATTATCCAGATTCCGGACATACCAATTCATCACAAGTCGCTGAACAGATTTCTATCAGCCATTAATGTCACTTGCTTGCCTTTCACTTTAGATCGAGTTGACTTGTTCATTGACTGGAATGTCTTGGCCTTCTCTTTTTCAGTGGGTTGAACATATCTCACTGCCCTGAAGACGTTCCTCGCAGTATTATACGAGATGAATGCCGCATCTCCCTTAGGCCGGGACCAGTGGGACCCAACTTGCACTCCCCCCGCGACAATTTTTCACTGAATACCACAGTGTTCATATACAGTGGGGAAAACAAGTATTTGATACACTGCCGATTTTGCAGTTTTCCCACTTACAAAGCACGTAGAGGTCTGTATTTTTTATCATAGGTACACTTCAACTGTGAAAGATGGAATCTAAAGCAAAAAAATCCTGAAAACACATGTATGATTTTAAAATAATTAATTTGCTATTTATTGCATGAATAAGTATTTGATCACCGAGCAACCAGTAAGAATTCCGGCTCTCACAGACTTGTTAGTTTTTGTCTTTAGAAGCCCTCCATTCTCCACTCATTACCTGTATTAACTGCACCTGTTTGAACTCGTTAGCTGCATAAAAGACAGCTGTCCACACTCAATCAATCAGACTCCAACCTCTCACAATGGGCAAGACCAGAGAGCTGTCTAAGGACATCAGGACAAAATTGTAGACTTGCACAAGGCTGGTGATGGGCTACAGGACAATAGGCAAGCAGCTTGGTGAGAAGGAAACAACTGTTGGCGCAATTATATAAAATGGAAGAAGTTCAGATAACAGTCAATCTCCCTCGGTCTGGGGCTCCATGCAAATCTCACTCGTGGAGCCTCATGATCATGAGAAAGCTGAGGGATCAGCCCAGAAAGTACATGGGCGTACCTGTCAATGACCTGAAGAGAGCTGGGACCACAGTATCAAAGAAAACATAAGTAACACACTACGCCGTCATGGATTAAATCCTGCAGCGCACGCAAGGTCCCTCTGCTCAAGCCAGCGCATGTCAGGCCGTCTGAATTTGCCAATGACCATCTGGATGATCCAGAGGAGGAATGGGAGAAGGTCATGTGGTCTGATGAGACAAAATAGAGATTTTTTAGTTTAAACTCCTCGCCGTGTTTGGAGGAAGAAGAAGGTGAGTACAACCCCAAGAACACCATCCCAACCGTGAAGCATGGAGGTGGAAACATCATTTCTGGGGATGCTTTTCTGCAAGGGACAGGACGGACTGCACCATATTGAGGGGAGGATGGATGGGGCCATGTATCGCGAGATATTTGCCAGACAACCTCCTTCCCTCAACAAGGAGCATTGAAGATGGGGCGTGGCTGGGTCTTCAGCATGACACGACCGAAACACACCGCCAGGGCAACTAAGGAGTGGTTCCGTAAGAAGCATCTCAAGGTCCTGGAGTGGCCTAGCCAGTCTCAGACCTGAACAATATAAATCTTTGGAGGGAGCTTGAAAGTCTGTGTGTCCAGCGACAGCCCCGAAACCTGAAGGATCTGAGAAGATCTGTATGGAGGAGTGGGCCAAAATCCCTGCTGGCAGTCTGTGCAAACCTGGTTAAGAACTACAGGAAACGTTGATTCTGTAATTGCAAACAAAGGTTTCTGTACCAAATATTAAGTTTCTGTTTTTCTGATGTATCAAATACTTATTTCATGCAATAAAATGCAAATTAATTATTTTAAAAGCATACAATGTGATTTTCAGGACTTTTGTTTTAGATTCCGTCTTTCACAGTTGAAGTGTGCCTATGATAAAAATTACAGACCTCTACGTGCTTTGTAAGTGGGAAAACCTGCAAATGCAGTGTATCAATACTTGTTCTCCCACTGTATATCCCAAGTATCAGAAAAAATGTTCCCAGAAAAAGAACTCATTTGCACTATGCTTTATTAAGTTGTTTCCATGGCAACCAATCAAAAATAGACGAATCTCACAAAGATCGGCAAAATGTCAAATCTGTCAAACTAAACAAAATCCAAAATTGGTGTCAAATTAAAGCTTACATTTACGTATTAAAATATTTCGTTTATGCTAATTAGCTCATTTGCATATTGATTAAATTTGACTTGAAGACAATAATTCCCAACAAAAATGCAAGAATTTCCATTTTCTTTCCTTGCAATTTACCACACATGTCAGTTGCCACTTGCCAATACAAGCAAGTTTTGGCGAATTATTTTTTTATAATTTTTGAATTTTAAGTAGATGAATTAGCATAAATACAAAGCACAATGAATCGTTCGAAAATCATGTTAAATCAAATAAATCATTGAAACTAATTACCTGGGCCTGATATAATACATAATGCGACTAATATGGTTGTGGTGTTTAAAGGACACATAACTCTTTTTCTGTTTGGGTAAAAGTAGTGAAATAGTTGTAAATGCATTGATATGCTAATTAGGTTCCGCATTATGGAAATTTACATTTTTGTAAATATCTCACCTTCCGGTACATGGACATTTGTAAATGAGGAGTCTACACCTATGTTGGAGGGTCAATGAATAAAGTGAACAGATTTTCCTTTGTTGTCAGAGATGTTGAATAGTCTTTATGGATGATATGTTAATTATAATCCCCGATCACCAGTAAGGGGGATCATATTGTTATCGCTTTTTGCGTGCATGTCTGTGTGTTGTCACTTTTCGCTTCCGTCGATGTAAATACGAGGTTGTATGGCCTATAGCCTGGAGGTGTAGGTATGCATGCTGCGATATCATAATCTACAGCTTGACATTGCTCCTTTCCAGTTGTTGATTCTTAATCTTATTGTCATATACAACTATACATTGAATAACCAATTTGATTTGTTTCTTGTAGACCATAGTGCGTTGATGGCCCAATTCGTTGCACGGAGATGAAACTCAGAAGAGAAAGCAGGAACAGACTGATGTCAGTGCAAAAAAGAGACAGATATGTATCCTGCATGGTGAGGGAGCAAAAAGTGATGGATTCACTATTTGTAAGCGTGAGTGATCCGGCAGAGAGACTCGGGTACCTAAGAACATACGTACTAGGCGACTGTCTAGGCCAATCGATTGTAAGACCGTATGCTCTCTGTTGTGAAGCAATACCAGAATGTAATAAGTGACGACCATGGATATCATCGAACTTGTTACCAAAGATTTACAAGGAACTTGGACCGTCTTCACGGCTCAGAACGTACAGCAGAGTGTTCAGGGGGTTCCGAACATCACGGAGAGGTTCGGCCGATGGACAAACTGTTTTGTTCAGTCCTGATTGCATATTCTGTAACAAGGAAGGCAGAATTGCAGTCAAACGTTCAGGGACATGGTCGACAGAGGTGACGACAAAATTTAAATCTGATGGCATGGGTGACTGTCGTTGAGGTGCTGAAAGCAAAGAAGGATGAAACCTGTTGACTCAGATAAGAATGTTGACCTTTTTTCGGCAGAGGCCCATTTCATCCTG
Source organism: Eptatretus atami (assembly GCA_035128595.1). Lineage (NCBI taxonomy): Eukaryota > Metazoa > Chordata > Myxini > Myxiniformes > Myxinidae > Eptatretus > Eptatretus atami. The sequence continues at coordinate 19,238,619 of CM068958.1, read as the reverse complement.
TTGTCGAAAAAATCTATACGTCGACAGTGATCGCGGCAGGGGAGATGATGAAGAGGCTCGGTTGTTATCAGCAGCACCTTGAAAGGCCCATAAATATGCTTTTGACATGGTGTGTGATGTCGTTGAAAAGGACATACCTCTCTGGAGGGAAAGTTATGAAGACTCACAACTTGCGTGATATTTATATCACCGATCTGGCAAATTCAGCCTTTTCGAACCCAGACTATCGCAGCGAAAAGCTTAAATCATAGCTCGAAAGACCTATAGGGGGAAGATAGCCTTTTGCCCACTAGGTGTCGGTGGCAAGTTACGACTCTCAACTGGTGTACAGTTTAAATCGAATTGGAATGTGCTGTGTGTTGTGCATTCTCTTGGGCACGGCAAGATAATGTGACAGATGTTGCAACGACTTTACAGATATGTCATTCTGGAATGCCCATGAGCAGTGTAGGGACTCAAGTGGCCCCAACCGGGATAAAATTGACAGCACCGATGAGACAATCTCAGCCATGCTGACAGCTTTCTGAAGCTGGTTACAGCAGTGAAATCAAAAGACACTCTGTGAAGACAAATAGACTGGTAAGCTCTATTTGGCAGGACTTGTGCAGAGCTGTCACTAACGGCGAGTGAAATTGCCCAAGCATATTCAGCTTTGCATGGCACTACCCATATGTAACGCAGTAAGCAGCTAAACCACCTTCTAAATCGCCTCAGGATTGTGAGAGTCATTCGGAAGGCCTACAGATTCACATCCGAAGATGGAAAGGCAACAATAAGGACACTCCTTGAAGTTACTGACTCAAGCCAAGAGGAAACTGACACGTAGGGTTTATTCTACACGTCTGTACGGAAAGGAGAATGGGGTACAAGAATATCAAGGTGAACTCTGGACAGCAATATCTTTTCATACTTCTGAGCTACATCTCCGATTCGATGGTGTTTCAGTGCTATTTGAAATGGATCCGGGAACAACAAGAAGCTTCTCGACATATCAGAGATTGGCAATGCTTACATCAAGCAGCACAGGGAAGCACTGTTGGGACTTCATGCTATACCGCCTGTGACTCGGCAAGTGCATTCAAAGGCAAGGGAAAGGTCAGACAATCAGATTCCTGAAAGAATGCCGGTATATGTTACCAGCATTAGCACGATTGGTATACATGGGATGTGCCTTCAGACGTGATGCTTAAGTTGGAACAGTTCACTTGCATCATGTAATGGCAAGAGTCAATTTCAGGAAGTGGATGAAGTAAGGGTGCTCATGATAAGGGAGAAGTGTGGGGACAAGCTCTTGGACGCAGGCCGCAACATTGACCTTGGGAACTACCTCCATGTAGAACTGCTTATAGCAGCACATCCGAAGAGCTAATTATCAAGCAGCTGTTTGGAAGCATTCTTCATATCGCAGATTCCCAATTTACCAGATGACATGCAGGAAATGGGCTGGTCATACACAGATGGTGTTATGGAGCCACTGTGGATATCAGGCGATATTCTACCCAAGAAGTCGATTGGTTCACTGCAGAGGCACTAAAGAAGACAGTGATGATGAGGATGATGACGAGCCATGCGAATGTGAAGATTGTGTGGACTCGGACATTGAATAGTATGTGGCAATGAAGGACATAGCAAGCAAACATCAGGCTCAGAATCTGCAAACTAAGGACACTTCTTCTATATATGACTGATTAGTTAATCGAAAACTAGCGGATTATCAATGGTCGAGATTGTTCAACTCAGATGTGTGTGCTACGCAGTTTGCGAAGACTCCAACAGATTGCAGAATCATCTATCATAAGTTTTTGCCATTTGTATCGATCTACTTCAATAGTAGAGTGCACATGCAAGGCGAACAATGTGAAAGATAAATCATTTGGTTCAGTCTGGGTGTGTGGCTAGTATGCTTTCAAACATCTGCGTAACTCTGGAGGAAGGGGACTACAGTTAATATTATTAGATTTAATGTTTTTATGATCGAATGCATCTCAAGTGTGAGATTTCATTACTGCACTCAGCATGGACCATATGAATACGTTTTTGCTGTATAGGCTCTTCCTGTAGCTGCAACTAATTACACATCGTGTTTTAACTTTTGTGCCTACAGGATTGGTCACTATTTCCAGCCTCTGGTCGGATACATTATGATATAATGACATCCACTCACCTTATTTAACTACCACTGCCATTTTAATAATTGATTTAACTTCAGCCCAATCTATCAAAATATGTAGTCATGATGCTTACTTGATAACTCAAAACGGAGGGACACACTCAACTTCCGTGCATTCTGTTCAGTAGGGAATAAAGATGTATAGGAAATTAATTGTTTCTATGATTTGTTGCATGTAATATTAAAAGCTATACAACATTATTCCAACATCTCTAGACACAAAGGAAATATGTCACTTTATCCTTGACCCTCCAAAACATATGTTGTAGGTTCCTCATCTTACAAATTTCCATGTAACCAGAAGTTGAGATATTTACGAAAATGAGGAATTTCCATATAATGGCAGGATCCTTAAATTGCATATCAATGAATTTAAAATTCATTCCACTACTTTTACTCAAACAGAAATAGTTATGTTTCCCTTAAACACGCAACAGACATCATAAGTCGCTAGCAGTATGTCATTATATCAGGCCCCAGGTAATTAATTCTATTGTTATATTATCTGATTTTGCATGATTTTCGAATGAATTCATTGTGCTTGTGTATTTATGCTAATATTAAGCCTACTTTGAAAAAATTCAAAAAATTTAATAATATTTTTTTGCCAACCTTGGCTGTTATCTGGCAACATTAAGTAATGTTTTGTTTGACAAAAAACTGACGTGTTGGTAATACAAGGAAGAAAATGGGAAACTTCTTGCATTTTTGTGGGAATTATTGTCTTTAAGTCAATTATTATTAGCAAAATGAGCTAGGATTAGGCATAAAGACAAAAGATATTATTTTAATACGTTAATGTATAAGCTTTAATTGACATAAATAATTGTGGATTTTATGTTTGATATTTGACAGAGATATTGACATTTGACGGATTCTTTGTGAGATTTCGTCTATTTTTAATTTACTTGCATGGGAAAAAGCTTAATAAAGCATAGTGCAAATGAGTTTTTCTGGGAACATCTTTTTCTGCAATTACTTGGGATATATATGAACATCTGTGGTATCATTGGAAAAATTTGCTGCGGGGTGGTGCAAGGTAGGTCGCCACTGGGCCCCGCGGCCTACCTTCTCCTGTGCATTCGATGTAAAGTCTGCAGAACCTCCTTGGATGCCACAGCACCAGAAGCTATGTTGAACCCAACTTCTGCATCTGGCTATTGCTCCATTGGATTGTGATAATGTTACAACAAGTGGGATAGCACTCGGCATGAATACCCTGGAGTACAATGCTGCTTCCTGATAAGAGAGAAGGAAGAATTTTGTAAAGGAAGTGTTACTTTCTTCCAATATTGAAAAAATAACATTTCGAAGCAATGATATACACCATCACATATTTATTCAGTTGTTTAGGATGGGAAATGAGCAGAGATGTAAGATTAACTAGGGAGAGGATAATATTGTTGTGGACCGGGTATCGCCTGCGAGCAGACCGCTAGGTGGAAGCGTAGGGTCGCTCCACCGAAACACAGCCGGAATCTAGATCGTCAAGCCTCGGATAATCCGAGGGTACGGAGTGTGGTCTCTTACAGGACCGTGATCGTCAATAAATCAACCACGGTGGGTACAGAGGTTATTTGCCAAACTTTCAAAATACCAGAGGCCCACGTGGCGAACATACGGAGTATCCGCACCTTCGACGGAACTCAAACGGGATGAGTGCGTTACTGTGCTCGACCCGTGCGTACCCGAAGCGGATGGTTACCGAGGGTCCCGTCGGTTCCAAAATGCACATAACTACGGCAACAACCGGGGCATTTGATTCGTTTTTTTTTTTTTTTTCTTTTATATTTTTATTTAATTCCCCCAACACGCCCGTGTTAAACCAATTGAAGAGAACACGAACGAGCTGATACATTCATCAATGTATTTAATTTACAATAATCGGGGAAGGAACACATAAGAGCGCCAGAGTTATCCCGACGTACAAGAACATGCAGTATGTACAAGGCAAAAAAGCAGCTCGTCCTACTTAAAGATGGGTCCCACATACAGACACACACATCAGAAATGGACCCCAATGGTCTTTATTAGGAAGTCTTCCAGCTCGAGGAGGGAGCCTGGAGACCAAGAGCCTGCACTTGACCTGTCACCTCGTGTGGTCTTCGACGATGCTCGCGGCTCGACGGGACTCGACACCGCAACACGATGGCCGCTCAAGCACCAGGGATGAGGAAAAAAGCGTCGTACGGCCAGTGGACGGGAACGAGAGACGACACGAGCACTAAGCCAAGCCGATCCACACCAGATGAGTCGATCTCCTTGCACTTCAACCGATCGCTACCGAGCCGATCACACCAGACAGTGCGAATCTCTCGGCACCCTCAACGCCGATTTGCTGCAGACGACCAGACCAGACGATGTTGATCTCCGGCAACCTCGAACCCGATCACCCAACTCCTAAACGCTGTTTCAGCCCTTGGCGTTTTCCTATATTGTATTTCTCCTGCAGTTGGGGTGTCGTGGGAAGGAGTCGCCGTCAGAACGGCTCTCGCCTCTCATATTGGTCGAGAGGCTGTGGAAAGTTTTGCCTTCTGAGACGTCTCTCTCCCATTGGTCCGGGTTCGTGGGAAAGTTCGCAGTGTCTGAACGTCTCACCTACCATGTTGGTCCGGGTTCTTGGAAAAGTCGTGCCTGAGACCGTCTCACCATCTCATTGGTCCGGGGTTCATGGAAAGTCGGTTGTCTGAAGACACTCTCACCTTCCCATTTGTTCCGGGGTTCATAGGGAAGTCGGTGTCCGATTGACGTCTTCACCTCTCTGTGGTCGCGGGAACATTCCATCTCTCTGGTGGCCAAGAAACCGCGCCCATGTGTTACGTGCTGACACGCACGCTTGTTATGTGCTCGGATGGGGATGGATGTGGGACAAGAACACAAGGGGATTATTGTTGTTTGTAAGTAATTGATGTAACAGGTCTCACTATAAATATTCACAGCGCAGTTACAATTATTCACCTGCATTAAAAATAAGGGGAAGGAACCTGGACTTGAAACACGACTTATCGATATATACTATCTATATGGGCCTGGCGTTGTGTTGCGATGGGTCTTCCAGATTTCGTACAATTAAGTGAGAGCAGAATTTAGAGCAAACATTCCAGTCGGCATTCATGACAGTTCTAAAGATTTCTATAAGTAGAGTAATCACTGGGGTATGATGTGACCAGAGTAGACATTGGATAGTGCACCAATATGGTGTTGACTTCTAAATCATGACTGCAAATATGCCCTTTGGCATGGAAGTTTCGCTTAAGGTCATAGAAACAATTTATCACAGAACACGTCATATCTCAAAATCCCAAGATGGCCACCGTCGAACCATTTTGGAAAACATTGGCCCAATGCATAGCCTCATGAACCGTTGTCATAGAACTATTATGACACATGTTTTCTAAGCTAAATTAGGGTCGCTGAATTCATTTCCGGCATCAAGCTTATGCTGTTCAGATGCATTTAAAGGTGAAATCCAAAAAAAATATACAAATTATAAACAAATTTTTATTGTTTTTTCCATACAGAAAATTGAGTAATTAAGATTAATCCATCGCACAATGTCGTAATTACCAAGTTCTTCCTCTCTCTCTTCTCTTGTCCTGGTACATCTGCCAGTGTGTGGGAAACGAACCTTGAACATCTGAAGAGAAGCATACAGCGCTGTCTCTGCCGCAAGCACTTACAAGGAGCTTTACATTCAGTCTTACACTTGCAAATGGAACCGCACAGTCCTTTACTTCCCATCTCATTCCATGAGATTGAGGAATCTCATCAAGATTCGGCAAGTTGGTATCTGACGAGAAAGTGCTGGTGAATGCTGATGCATGTTCCATGGAGGGGCTGATGTTGGACCCGTCGTGAGGATGAGTTATGGTCAATTGTTTAAAAACGCTGTGTGAAAACGTGTTATTAACTACTGAGGGGGGACACACCATACCCAACCTGCTCCCAGTGACCAGATGACTGAAATTCGCAATATCTGTACTAGCACTCTCAACGGTCAATATGAGATGCACAACCCTCGCTGATGCACAATCATGCGATTAGAGATTCACGGCCAGTTTTGAAGATGTACTTTCCTAGCCATATATCACAGCGAAGCTGGGTGTTTCCTATCTCTGTTGTACGTGGAAACCTGGTCACGTTTCTTGGATGGGCTGCATGCAACAATGAGGTGAAGATGATCTGCTGCCCATATTGATGTTGCAACTTGAACTTCTTAGATCCAGGAGATGGCTGACTCGATATGATGGTCCTCAAGAAGCATGTACAGGAATGAACGCAGAGTGGGTTGGATTGATTCAGCTTCAGATGAGGTTGAGAAGAGAACCCCGTAAAGCTTGCCGCATTTGAAAGATATCTCGACGGGGATCTTGGCTGCTTTGTGCAGGGTGGAAGAACTTCAATTGATGTATTTGTCTTTCATATCACTATAGCTTGGATAGGTACATCGTTCGAAAACAGAACGCAGCAACTGTTATCTTTATGCTTTGATGTCAGGATCAATCGCGTCAATGTCTCTTCTAAGGCGTGGTGTAATTGCATTTGATGTAGGGAAAGACGAGAGCAGCAATAGCTTATCATAAAGGAGTCGTCAAGTGAGCCATATGCTAGCGACTCCTGAACCACGGTTATTTCAATAAAGTCACGTAACTCAATTGAGTAACATGTGCTCTTCATCACCTGCGTGTTATGACTATCAGTGATGTCAACAATAACGAACCGCTCTCCACTTTTCTATAACAGACCGAGTCAGGCACGCACAGATGATGAGCAATCATTGATTAGGATCAAGTCACCACGGGAACAGTTTAACAAAACAGGCGTTTGTCACCCACATTGCCTGAGCACAGTCATGATTTTATTATCCAAGCCAGTGTAGCAGTGCTTTTCTGAGCTCTTTCTTGTTGCCCACTTCATCAAAAAAGAGACACGGAGTGTCAAACTGCTTCGCTCAAAGATGTAGAGGGTGATGTCTGTGGACTGCCTGGCTGCACGAGTTTATTAACCCGGGCTAAAATGACGCTTTGTCCTTGAATGCTTATTCCTGCTCTCTGCACTTTCTGATTTGTCGACAGCATTCCTGCAAGCTTTGTGCACACTCATGATTAGACATCATCAGCTTGCTACTATACTTTGAGTATCACTGTCACCAAGTAATTCTCTAACGAATACCCAAAATGTCAGCAGCTTCACCTAATTCATAATGAGTTCCTGGTATTGTTCCACAACCTGTCTTGTAAGTGGCTGGAAGCCTTTTCTAGGTTGTTCGTCAATTTAACAAGGATGTGAGGGATCCGAAGTTGGATTAATGAAGTTTCTCGCTGACTTGACATATAAAAACAATTAGCTCCAGTCCATCGTGGCAGGCGTGCTTCCACAGTTATCGGAACTCATTTGGATAATTCACTTTGAATCTGAAAGTAAAAATTAAAATTAAAGTCAGCGTCAAACATAGATACATGGTATGTGACTAACTCATTGTGTAGTTAAATTCCAGCAATGGAGAAAACCATTTCCTGAGTTGGGTCTGACCTGTAACATCATAGTAACGGAATGTTTAAGTCATTGATCTCGTTCTCAACAATTTTTTTTTTTTCATTACATTTAGAAAAAAATGTAAGCATTATAGGTATTTTGTCTATGATTTTGACTTTAAAATCCATCAAGAAAGCAAAATTTGCCACCGGAAATGGTTCAGTGACCTCAGTTAGTTAGAAAACATAGTATCATAGGATAGTTTCTATGACAAACGGTTCATTGAGCTATGACTGGGCCTGGTTTTCCAAAACATGATCGTCGGCGCGGCCAGTCCTGGATTTTGAGATTGACGTGGTCTTTGGATAAATTTATATTCTATTGACCCTAAGAACTTCCAATGCCAAAGGGGACCTTATTGCATCACGATTTGAAGTCTAAATGTCACTTAACATGTCTACTTCATTCTGTTCAAAAATTAGTCAAACGGTAGAAAGGAGATCTACCTTCCAGATCCATCACATTTCATCATGATCATGTCATGATTGATCATCACCGGGCGCGGCATCGCGGCGGCGACAGCAGCTGCCGCATCCCCACACCGAGCCTGTGCTGGCTGTGGTGCACTAGTATAGTAGCTCCTTGACAGCGACCTCACTTTCGGGGCTTCCTTCCACATCAATCCATTCAGCAAGCACATTCCTGAAATTTTTTAAGTATTTTTTCACTAGAAAGGGAATTAACTTGTGCCGTGGGATGTGATTGACGCCAATCAGAACAGAACCCCGAAGACTACCTTCAGAATCTTCGGCGCACCAGACGCAAGTACCGCCGCCATGACAGCTTGTGAGTTTACAGCTTGCTGCAACGAAGCGCTGTGATTGGTTGATGAGCGTGTGCTTTTGGAAATAAAGAGTGCTGTGATTGGACGATGTTTGGGAATTGAAATTGTCACAATTTCGGGGTGTTTTTTCAAATATTTGAAAAAAAATGTTGCGCAAGTTTGGTGCTGACGAGTTTCACATGTGATTCTGTTTATCTATTTCACACAACATATTATAAATACAGGTAGAGTACACGGGTGGGTCAAAAACAAACAAAACGAGCAGTCGGCCCACGGTCGACATGGTACTCATGGAATACCCGATGCTATGGAGCAAAGATCTTAATCAGCAATGATAAATACTTCAGTACTTTCATAACTCTGACTGATCATGCAGCTCTGTCTTATTTCTCGGCTTCTAAAAAGCAGTAATGTCTTCAACCACCCTCAAGGAACACACTACAATCACCTGCCACTGAGAGAAATGTTCAAAAATGATTACTTTTTTTTTTTTGTACCAAGTCGAGGTTCAGTAAGAGCTTAAAGATTACTGTGATTAACAGTTAGGACCGAAGAACATCGGCGATACGTTCTGAGGGACTTGATGTAAATAGCCATCTGCGTGACATTATTCAGGTAAGATTTCATCAACATGGGAGATCCGGAGGGAGGGAGCGGAAAGGGCGGAGTTCGGAGGGAGTTTGAGGGAAGGGCGGCGAGTGCCGGAGGGAGTGGCGAGGGAGTCGGATGGGCAGTGGAGAGGAGGGCGGGAATCCAGAGGGAGGGGAGGGGCGTGGGGTGAGATTCTGAAGGAGGGAAGTGGTGGGGTGGGAGCGAGGGAGGGGGAGTGTTGGGTGGGAGGAGGGAGGGGAAAGTGGTGGGGTGGAGGAGGGAGGAGAGGGGTGGGGTCTGAAGGGGTGGGATTGGCGAGGCAGGAGGGAGCGGGAAGGGGTGGGTAAAGGGTGGAGTGGGGTCTGGAGAGAGGAGAGGGGCCGGGAGTCCGCGAGGGAGAGGAAGAGGGTCGGGGTCCAGAGGGAGGGAGGCGGTGGGAGTGGAGGGAGGGCGGGAATCCAGAGGGGCGGAGTGGAGGGAAGTGGAGGGGGAAGGCGGGCAATCCAGAGGAGAGGGGGGGTGAGATTCTGCGAAGGAGGGGGAAGTGGTTTGGGTGGGAGGAGGGAGGGGAAGTGGTGGGGTGGGGAGGAGGAGAAAGGTGTGGGGATCTGAAGGGGTGGGATGTGAGGAGGAGGAGGGAAGGTGGAGGTTGAAGGGGAGGTGGATGGCAGGAGGAGGGATGGGAAGGGGTGGGGCTAAAGGGTTGGTGGGAGTCCGGAGAGCAGGAGAGGAGCCGAGAGTCCGGATGGGAGAGGGTGGGAGTCCAGAGGAGGCGGCAGGGAGTGGTGTTCCAGAGGAGGGAAGGGTGGGGTGGGTGTCCAGAGGAGGGGAAGGTGTGGCGTGGGATTTGAGTCGGGAGGGGGTGGCGGTGGATTACAGAGGAAGGATGCCGGGAGAGGTGAGCGAGGGACTCTGCACATGCATAAAGCTCCGGAATCTCTTAGCCTGAGACAAATTCAAATTTAAACCATGCGGAATTTGACTTTATCAGCCAGTTCCGACTGCTAAAAAGTGTATTTGTATAATTTTGTACACTTCTTTGACACTTCCAGGACACTGTTGGGTGTGTTTTATATGACCAATCACTAATCAACTGCCAAGCCTACACATTCCATTCTCACCATTCATTTGGATGTGCTTGCTTGAGTGGCTCAACCCAATTGGTGCACAACGATGCAGTTCCTTTCATCTGTTTCTCCTGAAAGTGTTGTGAATTTGTTTTTTTCACACAAGATCACATTTTTTCACTTTTCCTGCTGTTTGCTTTTAAATATAAAAGCAGACAGCAGGAAAAGTTATATGATGTAAATCTGCTGTATATAAATACGAGTAATATTAATATAACCTAAAAAACAAAACAAACCTTCCATTGTCCAATGTCATAATCAAACCTCATAACCGTGGTGGAGCTTACATGGCAATGCCGCAAACCATGTGCTTTGCACGCGAGGAGCGGATGTGCTGTGTGCAAAGCCTCATGGAGACATGCTGTGAATGTGGGATGTGGGTAAACTTGAGCATTGCTACGGTAGAATCCATGCCAGAGGAGGTTGGAGGATTCGTTATTGCAGGGCTGTTAAGAGGACTGACAGGTTTAGTTTTGAATTTTAAAAACGGATTCCCAGAGTGTAGCAATGCACAAATTGATTTGGAGTGAGCGAAGAAGGGGTGCAAAGGTCGCTGCATGTGCGAACATGCATGCTTGCAGAACAGGCCTTTGCCAAGTAGATAGGCATGGTTTTTTTAAAATGTTCATGCCTAGGGTTTTATATGTAACTCGGTGCGTTAAAATGAAACATTGCCCTGTCTTGGGCACGTTTTATCACCCCAGTATGTTTCCTTCCCTTTCCCCTCATGTTCCCTTCCTTCATGCTGCCTTCCATTAACCCTTCATGCTAACCTCTCCCAAACCTCCTTCCACCACCATACAAACTCTCCAGAGGTCGAAGGAAAGGAAAGGTTGTCAAATTGTGGGAATTTGGAAGATGAACAGTTTTTTTTTTTGAGCAGTCGGAAGCTTGACTTACGAGGATCAATTCCACCAGTTAAAATTTTTTTTTTGAAATTTGTCTCAGGTTTAGATATTCCGCGAGCTTATCGCATATGCGGAAATTAAATAAAGGAATGACACTGGCACAGACCTTTTCACTGAATGGACGAAAAATGCCCTTTCCTTTCTTCTCCTCGCGTCTTACCTCCTTCAAAGCCCTCACAATTCCATCCCCCCTTATGCGACGTCCCCAGCGTCTCTGGACGTCTCCGCGGTGGTGTCCAGGCGGTGCTAGTATGATCTTGTTTGAATGTGAGGATTAACTTACCCCATTTCATTCACCTGTACTAATGGCAGAGATGAGATGCAAGTCGAACACAACCCCATCCCCCAAATCTCTCTCTTTTACTATTCGGAGATATTTTTTCTTTCACAAGTACTTTGTGCAGCCAAGTTGACCCAACAAAGCGTATTTGGTTCTTCTTCTTGCATATGGCAGCTTGGCTGCCAGGTAGCTATCATTTTGTAGGGGTACGACTATGCCGCTGATGCTATACCCATATACCGGAACATTGGCACTCATTTCACTGACCGAAGAAGGATGACAGGCTGAGTCAATCCCACCTGGTGTTTTCAGTGGCAATTGGGGCTTGAACTCAGGACCCTAAGATCCTAAGCCAGCCACCTGAACCACGAACCACGAACCCAACACCAGGCTTGCATATTTGGTTCTAAAAATGAGTGGCAATGAGAATTTACCACAAATGGCTGACAATTAACTGCAGAATTACATTCTGACAACTTCTATTGCAGAAAAACATCAATGTGATACCGGCTTTATTCTGAAGGCCAAGTAAAATATAGTTTCTGTGAAACTGAAAACCAAGCATGAAATATCACCTCCATCACCGAAGGGGGACAGAGTTATATTTTCAATCCTGTTTTGATGTGAACAATAAAAAAATAATGAAATCAAAAGAAAGGAAATACTCCCTCCCCTTCCCACTCTTCCAACCTTGTCCCTCACGTGGGGTGCTGTGGCCTGTCACGTGATGGTCCATGGCTGCAGACAATCGTGGCACTCATCCAATGGGACGGGGAGGGAGAGGGCCCTCCAGTGGAGCCCGCCGCAGGTGATGATATCACCGTGATGACGTCACAGCCTCAGAATCATGCCAACGTGTGAAGGAGGAGAGTGAACGATGCTGTGTTGTCACGCTTGGCCTCAGTAGAATTTCCTCTCGGAGACATAGCCATGGAGAAAGCACAAATTGCACGGTCCTTCATATGTCATTGTGCCCACCACTCCTCCTTCATTCCTGTTCTTAGCAGGGGGGGGGTGATTGTATCCCATCCTCGTCGCCAACTGTAGTGTCCGCGGTGAAGACAGACAGACAAACACGAGAGCCAGGAGCCAAGCTGTTTATTGCCTCAGCAAGTCCCCGTACTACCGAGAACCCCTAGCGAGCGAGTCATGAAATACAATTCACCCACGTGACTACAAGCACCCCCAAAAGCACTCCGCCACTCATACAGCACACTTGTGTATTACTCTGTGGGAATTCTGATGTCTGCTGTATTCATATAATAGGGAGACTACTCGCATTGCGTTTTAATCATTTTATTTGAAAAGTACAAACAAAAATAGTGGCCTTTCTTTGAAATGAATTATTTCATGTTTAACGCGTTCATGTACATCAATGTAAAACACTGTGGTATCACACAATGATGACACG
>CM068958.1:19203289-19217401 GCA_035128595.1 Eptatretus atami | reverse complement strand
CGGATCTTAAAGCAATCAATGCTAAAGATGTTCCACACTTTATTCAAACAAAAAGTAGTTCCTTAACACCAAAAATAATATAGTCAGTTAGTATAATAGGTTCCATAATATGTCATGATTAACTAAGCAATTTCGAACGATTCATAGGCCTATTTTCAAACCAACTGTAAAAAATTCAAAAACTTTTTAATAATTTTTGTCTAACATGCTTTATCTGGCAACAATAGTAATTGTTTGACAAAAACGACAATGTTGGTAATAAGAAGAGAAGTTGGAAATTCTTTGCATTTGGGTAATAGCCCAGATCCATAATTATATGCAAATGAAGAATAGCATAAACAAAAAAGTTTAAAGTAAAGGTAAAGCTTTATTTGACACCAATATTGGATTTAAGTTATAGACAGATGATATGATCATTGCCACTGTGAATTCGTTATATTTGATTGGGCCAGGAAACAGCTTAATAAACATAGGCAAAGGATATTTCTGGGAATCACTTCTTGAACTGGGATATAAGTGAACGTGTACAGGAAAATGGGCAGGAGGGGCAAGGTAGGTCACTGCCCAGTCTAAGAAGTAATAGAGTTTACGCTGTGGAAATCGAGGAGCACCATAGAGGTCTAACGTGAGTCGCTAATTGTGTTAGATAGATCCCACGGAGAAGAGGATTTATTGTCGCGAACAGGCTGTAGACGTTGAGTCGCATTTCTTTTACATCGTTGACAACCGCCATAACACTGACAAAGCGCCACCACAACAACAACCAAACGAAACAACCGTCTCGTCAACCGTCGCAACAGCCCAACAACAACGAACGCGCAATACACCTTAATCATCCGCCCAAGCACACCTACCATCTCACGACCACCCAACAGTAACGTCATGCCAACACCCTGCACTGACAAGTGAGCCAACCTACACCGTTTCACCTCAGCAAGGTTGCCAGAAAGCCGGATTCGACGAGGGATAAGTAGGCAGAACGACCTCCCTCCTCCCCCCCCCACGGATGCGTCTCCGGCACAGTGGATCAACGCGCGAGTGACCAACACGTGCGGAAAAGACAAAATAAGGGAAAACACAAATAAGCGCCGATTCGGCTGAGGAAAAGCCTCTCGGAAGTGTCCGCGCGTGCTGGAAGAGTGGGGCGGAAGGGAGGGCGAGGGCCGCCGGGAGATAAAAGGGTGCGCTAACGAAAGGTCGTCGGCTGGAGGTTGTTTGGTGGGGGAGGGAGGAAGAGTGATGTCAAGGTTTGGCATGGGAGCATATTGGTCACTGTGGGGCTGGAGCTCGCAAGTCGGTGGTGGAGCGGAGAGAGGGAGGCAGTGGAGCCATAGCGCGCGGCCCTGCCGGACGGGCCTAACGTGTGAGCTGGAGAGGGACATCGAGGGTCCCCTAGGCGGAGTCGACCGGGTACAAGGAAGCAGCTCCCGGCTCGAGCTTTCGGTCTACAGCGGCTCGTGTTATAAAGACCAAGGGTCACTACCTCATCTGCCTGGGGGTGCGTATTATCTTTTGCATGAACGGTGTGGCGCATCCGAAGTAGAACTGGTAAGTGGTACATAAAGATAACGAGTTAGCGTCTTCATGCTGTGGTTGTATAAATAGTGCTAGTGCTTGTGCCTTGTCAGCAAACTGCATGCAGTCTGCTGCATAGCATACCCCATGAGCATCACGGGGGGGGGGGGTACTGTGCGTAAATAAATGCGGCAAAATGTCAACCGTCGTGTTCTCCAGGAGAGTGCATATGCACCGAAGATAGGGGTTTTAATACCATAAGAGAATGGGTCAAGCGGGCCTCGGTAATAACCCGCCCGGTATACCAAAACGAAGCGAGCGCTAACGCTCGTTGCAAGCGGGCTGTATGTACAGCCTCAGTATCGCCGCACAGAGATAATTAGACGACAATCGGCGATTGACCTGTATGGTGCGGTAGAGTTGACAGGCTGGGGGGCCAAACACCCGAAGGATCCGCGTCTGATCGAAGGCGGACTGATGGTCCGTGGTCGTCGGCGAGGCGCGGCCATGCTTAACACGCTTGTTCGCACGCGGTGGATCGGAAACCACAACAATATATTGTGAGATTAGAACCTCTGATAATGCATCCAACATCCAGTCTCAGACCAGTATCCTCAAATGCAGGGCATAGCACATCCCATGCTAAGGGTGTAAATGAATAGTGAGAAGGAAGATTAAGTCCTCTAGGGATGTTTTTTCTACGGCAGACAGCACGTACACATTTTCCGAGTCTGAAGTCCCCGTCGTTGTCTCAGCCAACTTTCAACGACCGAAGCCGCCCTGCGTTTCAGATCATTCTCGAGCTCCGACGCCCAGATCTTTTGGAAGGCACAGGGCGATGGACCGTGCCCAGGGGGAGGGTGACCTTGGGCGACGGCACCTCGAGAGACGCCCCGATGGGATCGTAGAAAAAGAACGTTCGTAGGAAGAGTGGGGAGAAAAGGCCGAAATACGGACTTCTGAATGAGAAGACGTTCGTGAGAGAATCGTTTGAAGTGGGGAAAAAGCGAAAGCATACGTTCGAAGAGAAGATATACCGTTCGATAAAAAAAAGCAAAGAAGAGACGAAGAGAACGAGAAAAAGGGGTATGAGCGAAAGAGGAAAGAAGGCGGTGTGTGGTTTCTGCCAGCAACAGCGATGTTCATCTCAGAGCTTCGGCAAACGACGTGTGACTGGCGTAAAGCTCCTCGCCGGGGCTGAACGACAAGCTGGCGGGACGGGCTGTGACAACGCACGCATCATTTCAGAAGTTTGCTAACAGACACTTTCTGGTGAGCGAGACGATTCTCGCTCCCCCTCCCGAAGATCTCGGGATACCCTGCGTTTGAGTCTGTAAGTAAGTCAACCCCATAAGCCGCTCTTGCTTTCTGATTTGATGATTGCTTTGAAATCTTATACGTCACAATAAAATTGTTATATTAATTGATCAGAATAGAATATTGTCATTCCAACCGTTGCTTCCCTCTAATTTGTAGCATTGTTCGAACCGGAAGACAGAGTATGACACAGATTGACCAAAAATGTCGCACGGCACCAGGTAAACGATCTCGGGATCGCAATACAACTATTCAATATATGGTGTTGCGAGCGCGCTCCCCCGCAGAATACGAGCCAGTAACGGATAATAGACGGTGGACACTGGAATGTTGTTGAGGTGCGTCGGGTTAAAACAAACCACGACAAAGTTAATTGTGACGTGGCCCCAAGGTCCGGTCTACCGAGGGAAACCGATTAACCCGATGACAGCTGTGCTTCGTGGCCGTCTACACAAAGAGTATATGAAAATATATATATATAATTTATAATAAATAACAATTAGTACGTATCGATCCTGTGTTGTGGGCATGTCAGCTAAGTCACTTCCAACCCTCTCCCCACCTATCCTTTTTCCTCCCACCTTCTGCTCCTGCTCCCTCCTCACTCCTCCCTCATTCCTCGTACACCTTCCCCACTCCTCCAGCCTCTCTGTCTTTCTCTGTCTCCCTCCCCTCACGCTCTCCTCCGTCCCCTCTCTCCATCTCTCTTCTCTCTCCCTCGCTCTCTCTTCCATCCCTCCCCCTCTCACATACGCCCAACTCTCACCGCTCATCACTCCCCTCGCGTCTCTTCCACGCCCTTGCCTCTCGCCAGACCCTCACACCCCCCACCCTCGCCCGTCACCCGCTCACCTCTCCCCCCTCAGCACCCGCTAACTTTCTCTCTTCCGTCTCGCACACCCTTCCGCTTCTCTCCACACTTCGCCTCTCCCAACCTCTCGTCCCTTCCATCTGCTCCGCCCCACCCATTCTCACGCTCCGCCACCTAATTTCGCTTCCCCTCTCTCCCCCCCCGCCTCTCCCACACCTCCGCTCTTCCGCACCCTTCCGCTCCTCACACTCCGTCCTCTCACGCCTTCGGCTCTCCCCCAACTCTCCTCCTCCCCACCTGGCCCTCTCCCTAGCTCACCTCGCCCACCCCTCGTAACACCCATCACGCCCTCCACACCTCTGCTCCTCTCCACAACTCCGTCGCTTCCTGCCTCCCACCTCCGGGCTCTCTCCACACTCTCGCGCTCTCTCCACCCTCGCTCTCCTCCACTCTGCTCTCTTCTCACCCCTCGTGCCTCTCAGCCCTTCTCGCCTCTCTCCACACGTCGCCTCTCCCTCTCGCCCAACCCTCGTCGCTTCGCAAACTCTCCTCTCCTCGCCACCCCCGCGCCTCCTCCACACTCCGCTCTCTCCATCCATCTCGCCTCCCACCATTCGCTTCATCTCCCACCTTCCGCTCTAGCCTCCACCCCTCTGCTCTCCCACACATCCCTCTCCCCACCGCGTGCTCTATTCCCACCCCGCTCGCTCTTCCCACCGCCCTCCGTCTCCTCCCAGCCCCGCCTCTCTCTCACTCCGTAAGCTCTCTTCCCAAAACCGCCTCTCGGCTCCTCTCCCCTTGCCTCTCTCCCCCCACTCCTTTGCCCTCGTCCACCCTTCTCCCTCTATCGCTCTCGTCCACCCCCCCCTTCCTCCCCCCTCTCACATCTCCACCCTGCACTATCTCCCACCCATCCTTTCCCTCCATCCCCTTCTCTTCCACCCCTCCACTCTCTCTCACCCCCCCTCGCTCCCACATTCCCCCCTCTGACCCCCCGCTGCTCCCACTTCTTCCCTCCACCGCCGTCTCTCCGCACACCACCTCTCCCACCCCTCACCTCTTCTCCCACCCTCTCATACTTCTCTCCCACCTCTCGCCTCTCGTCCACCTCATCTCTCCCATCCCCTCTCCCTACCTCACTTCACTCCCACCTCTCACCTCCGCCCCCCCACTACAGCCACCCCTCTCATTATCGCTCCCACCATCTCCCTCTTCTCCTACCATCTCCCTCTCTCCCACTCCCGCACTCTCCCCACCAGTCCAACCTCTCTCCACCCTCTCACTCTTCTCCACCCTCCACTCGCTCGCACCCCCTCGTCGCTTCCCACCACCCACTCTCTCCCACCCCTCACTCCGCTCCCACCCTCTCAATATTCCCCCACCTCTCTATCGCCACCTCATTCCCCTCTCTCTCACATCTCTCTTCTCCAACTCCTGTCACCTCGCCCACCACCAACCTCTCCTACCCGTCACTTTCCCCACCTCTCTCACTCTCTCCACCACCTCTCTCTCTCCCACATCCACTCTCCCACCCCTCCCCTTCCACCCTTCCCCTCACACCTCTCGTCTCTCCACCCTCCGCTCTCTCTCCCACCTTCACTCCCCCCACCGCTCTCGCTCTCATCGTCCCACCCCTCTCACCCCTATCTCTCACTTCACTGTCCACACGCTCTCACTCTCTGCACCTCTCAATATCTCTCCACCCCTCCAATCCTTCACACGCATTATCCTCCACACCATCTCCCTTCTCTCGCACGCACTCCCCTCTCTCTCCCACCTTCTCACTCTCTCCAACACTCTTCACCCTCCCACCATCTCACCTCCCCTACATCCACAGCTTCATCTCCCACTCCACCATCCCCAGCTCCTCTCGACTCTCTCCCACGACTCTATCTCTCCCCACTCCATCACGCTGCTCCACCCTCTCACCGCTTCACCGTGCCTCTCTCTATATCTCATCTCAATCCTCCCCGTCTAATATTCCCATCAGCGAAGCGACGGTTATGCTAGAAACAATAAGCAGAAACGAGAGAAAATAGTATACAAACGAACATTGGAGTGTCAGAGAGGCAATGTGATTCCTTGACGTAGATCCAAAGATTGCCAAGACGCTAACGTAAGGTTTGAAAGTGCCAAAACGGATTTGTTCGGAGGTGAGAAGACAATCAATTCAAATAAAAGAAAAATAAAGTTCGAGAAAAATACTCAGAAGATTATCCGTTGTTGATGCAGTCGTATTTCGCACCTTATGGGAATTGCAGTGTTATATACACACAAAACGAAACATAGGTATGGTGCGGCTTCATCCTGTAGATGTTCATAAAATAGAAGTTCCTTGTTGAAGATTCAATGTTTAACTCCAGACAGCAGACAGAGAAAAATTTTACGACCTTATGCATGCGCGATGTCATGGACGAAGTCAATACAAGACTAGAACGCACTGGAGAAGCGCATATCCCCAGGCTGACAGTTTCCATTTGTATCCAAGCAAGGCGGATCTGACTGGACCTAACCAAAATCAAAATGACGTATCTTGTACCGAACAACTATCATACTCCGTGCTATAACCTTCTCAAAGAGTCTGAAATATATGCGAGTACTGGGTTTGGCGCCATCTAGCTGAATGGTGAAGAATCACTGAAAAAACTAAAAAATCCTCGCACAGATTCAGATGATGTCACCAAAAACGACTCATCATCGGTCACACACGAACCACACCCAGTTTTGTTCAAAGCCAACACTTTGCGATAATGGGTTAGGTTCGGTTTCAGCCCTGTCATTCAGTGGTGAATCGACACTTAAAAAAATGATCCGGATTCGGACGTCAACCCAAATCGCTCAAGTGTTCTCGTCAACACTGCTAAACATCCATCCAAGTCGGGAACCGACTACGTTTTGAGATGTTCCTTGGTACATTTAGCCCTATCCAATGGGAAGAATCAAGTAAAAAAGTTCGGAGCTGGAATTGGATCTTCAAAAATTGAATATGTCGTCTGTCACATATCAACTGTCATCAAGTGCCCAATCCGCCATAATTTTTTTTGAGAATTCGTGTTATAATACATTTTTAGCCCGATCTCTAAATGAATATAGAATCACTTTAAAATATGCGTCGGATCGGATCCGGACTTCATCAAAAATCGAACCATTCATCAGCTGTTCACACACTCGCCAAAAATTGTCCAAATCAGCCCAAAAGGAGATAGCCCGTACACTAGGGGAACAGACAGACAGGGTGAAACATAACTCATCCACTTGCGATGGGAGTAATTATGTTAAACCAGAAGTTTCCGATCATTTCCAATTCGTGTTCAAAATAACATCAATGAATCAGTGGTTCACATCATTCAACTGACAGTGTGTAACAAAAGATAGATGGTACAAGACAGACAGAGAGCGATTGCTTAACCCACTTTTTCTTCAGAAGGGGGAAAAGTATTAAGGACGGATGTGCATGTAAATGTAGCTTAAGGCGCACGAGAACATCAGAAGACAAAAAAAAATGAGGTCAGCTAGACCAAGTGCAATGTTCGTGGCAATATAAACCTTTTTGCAATTTTATGATTCCTTGTCGACCGGACATTCCTATGCTCTCACCAGGAGACCTGCTTATATAGCTGACATTTTTTCCATTTCGCAATTAGTGTGGTAAAGAGGAAATACCGGAGTCAGGGTCTGCAGAAGGAGATAAATATTCTGACATAACAGCCTGAAAGGTCAGTCGTAGTGGGTGTAATAGGGATCATAGGCACGTCGCAGCAGTTACCACAGCCCGATAGGGGGAAGCTACCAGACGCTCGCTTCACACTTTCACACTCCCCTGTCGCTTCCCTCTCAATCAGTCATGTATTCTCACCAACCACCGAGTTCCTTAATCTGCCTAGCTACAGCCTCAGCAAGTTTGACAAATGGACAGGAAACTCTGATAGCCGATTTCCACTAAATCAACTATAAGCTAGCACCATTACAAACATCCCAATTCTATGTATGATTTATTATATTATATATGATTATAACGACATTTCAAAAATCACAGCCAATTAGTTGTTTTGGAAATGGCATCCCGAGTCTGTAATGCAGTAACGCCGAAGCTAAACATGATGTGCAGAAACAACATGGAAGCCCACCATTAAAATGCAATATTCAAGTTCATATTGGAAGTTTGACAGTGGGTACGTGACAGACAGGCTGTACAAAGGTAATAATAAATACAAATGCGTAAGTTGGCGCCGGCAGCAGTGCTGGATTTCATACTTGTGTACCTGGTGTGGCTAAGGTAGCGGGTGGCGTGGATCCGCTCGCATTGAAGTAATACCAAGTGGGGTGAGAACCTCGGCCTTTCAGCCTTCCAGGTCCGGCAAAAGAGTGGAGCATGGCTGGTAATGCGTTCCGATAGTGCAACCCGTACCAGGAGTTCTGCCCAAAGCCAAGAGACGGTAAAGCAAGCACAAGCTCGGCAGAAGTAAAGGGCCAATCACTCTCCTCCACGGTACGTTAAAAGGTAAGAGGCTGTAATTTATAAGGACGTGCTGAGTGTTGAAATTACTGCTTGAGAAGATCTGGAGTCAGCCTTAAACATCGCCTTGGCGGGAGCAAAGTCATGAGTTGGCTAAGAATTATGGAAGGCGTATAAGTCTATAGTAAGATTAACGAATAGTTTTCTCCTATGGTAATCGATTTAGAGGAAAGCGAGACTGTCAAAGCACAAATTTAGATTTCCAGGAGACCTCAACACAACGACCATGCTCTAAAGGCCGTACCCGAGGCTCACAACATGCTACTGACGGACGTACTACACTAAATCACATATGCTGTATAAATAATTACGACTAGTATTCCATGGGTACGGACAAAGAAGTACGTAGAACTTCAACAAACCGGCAAAGGGCCAGCCTGACTTTGAGAGGAGGGCAGGAATTGTAAATGTATTTGCTGGGATACCTTTGCGCCAACGTCTACAAAAACATCTGATTTTAAGGCACCAAAAATGCAGCGACAGGGACAACCTTTAAATCCGTGCGAGGCAAGTGCACTTTGTAATGAAGTCGTGTGTTGGTGAAGCACCAATGCGACGGAGTTTAGCACAAGGTAGCATCAAACTCAGAAAGACAGGTTAAAAGTAATGCACTATTCTCACAAGATCCTTTCAGACCCATGATTCTCAATCATGCTTTTAAGGGTCATTTGCCTAATTGCATATGAAGACAAAACGACTATGGACGTTGGGAAAATCAAAACCTATCCGGATTCAAAGTAGCAATGCGAATAAGAAGAATGGAAATAAAGTCAGCATGGAGAACAAAACAAAGGGAAGGCAAATTGGAGTTATGACCACCCGAGCACAACAGTGACACTCGCGTAGCATACATAGCCGAAGAGGTTCTTGGCCTAAGGTTTAATCCCAGGACCTTTCATGGCCACCATGTGGGCTGGTGGCGAGATCATACAAGATGCAATTAGGGAAGCCTTGAATCGAAATCTTCAGCAAAATCATGGCTTCATTGGGTCAGATGATGGTGCAGCTTGTACCTCCATTGGTAATATAGCATACCAGGAACTTAACACAAGTAAGCGATGCTCACCCTGGTTCTGTCACTCAATACATTCAGTCGTCCGTGAATTTTCAATGAGGGGGAAGGAGGCAGATGAGACACAGTGCGGCTAGATGACATCGCCATTAGTGTGGTGTGTGGGTGTGGGTGTGGTGGGGGTTGTGAGTGGTTGTGTGTGGGTATAATATAAATTCTGTTAAGTTGCGCTAATGACGTCTCCCCTCAAACTGCCGACGATTGTCGCAGTTTTCAGCATGCGGTGCTTCTAGGTCTAAAGAACAGAGGCTATTGAGAACAGCAAACGGCAAGGTTTGGGATTTGGGCGTATGTTGCTAATGTTAACATCCTCACGGCACGTTGAGTCACCGGCGGAGAGGCAGAATTTCGTCATGCCATATCGGTATTTTCGCTGACGTCCATACGGCGCGGCGACAATACCGTCACGCTGAGAGGCGTAATGCACTCCGGAACACGTTGCAAGTAAAACCCTCTTCTGAATGCGACTACCTCAGAAGGTGAATTGAACACAAAAAATGATAATAATGAAACATTGTATAAAAGTAAAGATATTTTTAAAAATAATTACCGTTTCATCAGCTGCGCCATCATTAACTGCCCATCAGACGCAAACTCCAGTGCACTGCAGAGGATGCAATTCCATAGAACTCGCATACGCGATACCGATGACAAATTCGGCATAACTTTTGAACAAACTGGAATATACATCCACGCGGTCTCCCAGGCACTAATGTGCATTCATGGCAAGAGGTACCCGAGATACGCTAGTCAAAGTGGACAATAATTCTCACAAGGATATGCACAAACAAACACTCAAAAATGTCACGACAGGGAGTCTTTAGAAACTAAGGACAGGTAAACATAGTGCAATCACATCCTCAGACACCCCCAGCTTCCAACATCAACGATTATGCATCAAATGCCACCTTTGCCGCCCATCAATACTCATGCGAGCACGTAATGCTAGGATGTAGTATTATAATATTATATTAAGATAATATATATATAGAATATATATAATAATTATATTAGATAATATATATATCAGCTCAGGAGAACATATGGTATGGAAGTGCAGTCACATGCCCGAAAAGAAGAGAAAATGCTTTGTTAAAAACAACGTTCAGAAGACACTATCCGTCCTCAGAGGTCAAACTCAATAAAACTAGAATTGCAGCGCGAGACAATAAGCTCACTATGCCGATGGGATTCGGCTACGTTCATGAGGTCTGGCGGGGGGCCAATCAGCGGGAGTTGGAACAGATTATATGAAGAGAGTGGATTGAAAAGGTTGGACTTCTCCGCTCAGATTTTTGGGACGTTCGTGGCACAAATGTTCCATTCGATCCGGTATATCGATTGGGTTGGCTTGCGCACCCACAAGTCGCGAGCGTGTGGGGTTGCATAATCCTATAGGAGCCAGGCAGGTCAAGTTGATGTGAAGCGACCCGTGTGCTCGAACCATGCTCGAGAAGTCCGCTGCCCTCGATTATGCGAGCTTAACTGCCGTGTTTCATTGGAAAGTGTGAGGTAGGTGGACAATTGCCTGCACCAGTGAAAGTGGTCTCCCAGCTACATGGGCTTGCTGGGCTGCATCAACCGTGTGCTGAGCGTGACATCTGCCCACATAGGGCATGCAACATCGACGAGACATAGACCAATTCATCCTGTGAGTCATGCAACCTGTCCTTTTGGCGAGAAGGCGTGGGCGTGTTGAGTGTGACTCGATTCCAAGGTGCAAGCAACGTTGGCAACTCGCCATGTTGACTGGTCAATGACTGCAAAGTAGCAACACACACGACAGAACAAAATTGAACATGTCACCTCGCTACGCATAAATGACACCCAGCAGCATTCATTCGGCGCGGCAGAGGACCCACACCGCGACCTGAGAATGTTAAAACATAGTACCTACCGCAATGCGAATGGACTCGAAGATTGCAAACTTGCTTCAACAGTTGAAACTGGGCTCACACAAACGTTCAGACACACTGCCGCACACGCTGTCTAGGACAAAGACAGGGTGAAATAGATCGACAAGATCGAACGTGGTCTAACAAATCTCTGTCAGACTGTGATGCATATAGTGGTCCAATGTAAGTGAACTGGATTGCGGTGTTGTACACACAATTGATATAGGGCGAACAAGCTTCACTGTAGTGCACAGGCACAACATACATACAACTTTCACATGAAAACACGTCGGTTGAAGCCTTGGCACATGGAGGCCGCCGGAAATTCTCAAGCATGGGCTTTCAGGCACACGGTCGTAACCACAGTAACCTGAGCGCTCCGAGATCACAATGTTTCCACAGCGCACCTCAGTGTGAAGGCCAAAGGAACACGAACCAGAC
This sequence comes from Eptatretus atami, assembly GCA_035128595.1. NCBI lineage: Eukaryota > Metazoa > Chordata > Myxini > Myxiniformes > Myxinidae > Eptatretus > Eptatretus atami. Next base: position 19,205,834 of record CM068958.1, on the reverse strand, counting down.
AGAATAGAAAAGGCCCGAACTGTGACCAAACATCTGACAAGCAAATCCACCCAACCACGCTTCCTTAAATCCAAACCGAGCTAATGCCTTCGCAGTACAAACAGGTGTGTGTCGTGCTGTGGCTAGTACAGTACTGTCTCTGCAGCGCACAGGGGGTTAATTTTTTAACTTGAGGAATGAGATAGTGGCTTCTGAATAAAGATTTAACAAAGAATTTATTGTTTTTTCGGGTCATGTCTGTCACTCTCTGTACAAATTTGTCGGCCGAGCGATATTTTTAGACACACACACACACCACACACAATGCTTACTTGGCTGATGGGTGTGTGATGTGGTGTTGCATAAAGCAAACTATATCCTCGCTCGCAACTTCCCCACCTCGTTCCTTCTCTCGTTGTCCTCCTTGCCGACCACTCCAAACCAGTCAGCACCCTTTCTTCTCTCATTCTCCTGTCCCTCCATCGCTCTGTCCTCTCGCCCCGTCTCTGGTCGCTGGTATCCAGCAGTGGTAGTCTGGGTGGCAATTTCCTGGACGTGTCCAGGTGGGTTGCTCAGAGGTATTTATTCGGACAGTCAGATGGAGTTTGTACGATTTCCGGGTGGTGTTATGTTTGACATAAGTTGGTCGCTGCATTTGCGAGCAGAGGTCTCTGACAGCTTGGGCTCAGAGGCATCCATGTGTGGTCGTTTGTCTCGAACCTGTCCGGAGATTTGTAGACGGAGCTCTGGACAAGTGGGTGGGTTGTGCACGATGCTGCTCCGATGGTCTGGGGCTTTTGTCTCCAGATGTGTGGGTGTTGTAGTGTGTATGACGCAAAACTATGGATGTAGACATTATGCTGTTCGATATTCACTCCTATGCGATGCAAATATTGATGAGACGTAGAGAGAATAACGATTTCCACTGCGAGTGCTCCCTACGCCCCACCACTCACCCCCCTCCACTCGCTCCGCACCTCTTCAGATTCACACTCGCTCCACATCTTACTCCTCTCCTACTTTTCCCCCAGCCCCTCAGCTCCCACATTCTCTCTCCCTCTTTCCCCCCTTCGACAGCAAAGGAGGGTGGATGTGCCGTAGTATTAAAATCGAATATATAGTATATAAAGATAATATAATAAAAATTAAAAATAATATAAATAATACCGTGTTATAATATAATAGTATGATATAAGAAATAACTTGTATGTATATATAATATATAGATATAAAAAGATAATATTTATAAAGTATATGTATAACGAAGATGTTTAAAGAAGAAGAAGCTACAGCAAGAAAAACAAAATTAGACACTCCACAATTTGAAGCAAAAAGCGAGAGTAGACGGTCTCAGGCAATGTTCACTGGGTCGCAGCAGGCTCTGCAGGCACGATTCGAATTTTGATGGAGACCTAAGATAAATGAGCCTGGAGCCGATCAGAAAGCAACACATAGTTCATTAAATGTAAGAAATTATTAATAAGCTTATAAGTACATATTAATTAAACTTATTATGCTGTGCGAAGTTGATGAGATGAAATGTTACTATATATAATAGTAATAATATTAATAATAAAATATTATAAACAATAATTAGTACATTAGATCCCGCTTAAATCCCATGACAGGCGTTTGGATTATAACCGGTCTGGATGTTAGCGAGAACTTGTTCAGCACCACTGGATAGAAAGGACAAAAGCGAATGTCTAATCCCTGCTTCTCACAAAAACATTGATTATTAAACGGTGACAAGGGAGGTTTCAAAACATATCCAAGGTCGTTAGCTTTTGGGAGGGAAGTTTGACGCAATATTCTGACGTCACGGGAGAATCGGGATGGCAAAAACCTAGAGCTGCAGTCCCGTCCAATTGGCGAGTGCAGTCCCGCATCGGCGCTGTGGATGGCCGGTCGTGTCCGCTTTCTCTCAACCTCTTCTCAGGTCGCTCGGTGGCTTGAGAATCTGACCGATTCGAGCTGGCGTCATTCCTCCTAATTGCCTGTTGTCAATCGGCGTCGATGGACCATGACGAGTACACTTCGCTGTGACCAGGTTGGGGAGGCAGTGGTCCATTCTGGCATTGGGGGCGCTCCAACAATCCTCCCTTCGCCACGAGTTCCAATCGTTCTGCGTATACTTCCCACGCAACATCGAGCATATCACGGTCCACCGACCCTTTTGACGATTCGGGCTACAAGTTCTCTGCATATCGATAGACATGAGTCTGGCGAAGCTGGTGTCGAAAGTAGGCCCTTCACGCCTCATTATCCCATGTCGCAAAAAGTTACACGATGTGTGTTCGAACCGAAGAGGAACTTGACGGGCCTCAGTCCATCGACTTGATGATGCCCGAACAATTGTCAACAACAAAAAAAATCATTTATCATTTAACGATTGAAATTCAAAAATTTTAATATATTTTTTGCCAACCTGGCTTGTATCTGGCAACATTTAAGTAATGTTTTTTTGACAAAAAACTGACGTGTGGTAATTACAAGGAAAGAAAATGGAAACTCTTGCATTTTTGTGGGAATTATTGTCTTTAAGTCAAATTTAATTAATATGCAA
>CM068958.1:19074882-19097339 GCA_035128595.1 Eptatretus atami | reverse complement strand
TTGTGTTGCTTGTGAACGTATTACGGAAAACTCCCTCGCACGGATTTCGACGAACCTGGTGGGGGAATTAGGGATGTCCAAGCATCATGCCATTAGATATCACAGCAGCGTAATCACCGCATACATCATTGAAGCATCAAACCTCTCAAACGACCAATACTCTTGGACTCGAGCTGGTCCAAAATCCCAATTATGGCCCGCTATGGCCGCCATTTTTTGAAAAAAAATATTTTGAATTTTTTTTCGCATTTCTACATTCGTTTTATGTATCATTCATCAAACCCCCCCAAAACTCATTTTGGTCTCAGAGAAAAAAAAATCTTTTAATCAGCAACTTCTTTTTTCAACAAAATTTACGAATTTTTTTTTTAGCATTCACATCTTTATAAGTGCATATTCAACAAAACATTGCAAAATATATAATTCGCGCGCTCCTAGAGTGAACTTTTGGTAACTTCAACGTGTGACTATTACCACACGCTAAAACTCAATATACATCCGCTCTCGTGTCCAAGGAGAATTGTCAGTCTATGACGAATGAATTGAAGTATGATAAAAGTTACAAAAGTAAATAGGGAAGTTGCAACTAGCTACTAAACTCTCGCTGAGCACTGCTGACGCCAAATCGAATATGACAATTAGAATATCAGTTTCACTTGCCAGTGACCATGCCAGTATTGGCCGGCGGACACGCGCTTCCTTGCCACCCTTACCGAGTGCTCCCCCTCTAGTTGATTATACTTTGAGTTCCTTCCTATGGAACTTCAATGAGAGAGGCCTCTGACCAGAAAGTCCTGTGTAGATCATTCAAAAGCTCTCATTGTTTCTGTCCGCATGCATATCCTGAAAGGCTGAGGCATCAAGCAAGAAGCAGCAGGCAACCACAGAAGTCACTCACCCTCCTGGGATCTTGCGTCAAAAAATTATTTGTTAAATATAACAAATTTTTTTAATATCGTTGAATGGAAAGTGTCACATCGTCTACTCGAATTGTATTGTTTGAGGTTTGGAAATTTTTTGCAGTCTTAACCACTTCGAACATGCAAAAACACACATTCGACACCAAAACAGTACGCATGTAATTTCTTGAGAATGTTGTCCCTTGATCGGGCTGCCTATAAGTCCCTCTCCAGACAATCCCATTTGTCAGTTGCTTTTCCAACCCCATCGGTATCACAAAGTCGCACGGCTTAGGCCTTCGCCTGTCTTCAACCGGTTTAATCAGATGTCCAGAAGCGAAAACCTGTTGGACACAAAAGGTAATATTATGGGACAAATAGGTTTATATCCAGTGCTTTGTTTGAATTGTTGTCACCATCAATTGTTCATTTCTGTACGATAATGCTTCTGATAAAAGCAGATACCAGTAATTTACAAGGAATTGCAAACTCTGTGAACTGCCGATTTCAGTGACTACAATTAGTTACCACTGTCTACTTGTGCAGCACAATAATTGCAAAAATAGGACATGCATGCAGAACACCACCTGTATCAAGACGCAAGTCACACAACCCCCCTGCAGACGCACTTAGACCCTGATTTTTTAAGCGCGGGAACAAACCGCTATATAATGGACAATAAATGATCGTGGACAAGTTCATCAAATTGTGTGCAGTTTCAATAGACAGACAGCATAACTACATTTTGGGGGTTCAACCCCCCGCCCCCCACCCCAACCTTCCCAGTTGCACACGCCTCCATGATGTTTTGAGCAGCCATGACTACTATTTGTGAGAACACCGGTGCGATGAACGTTACTGTCAAGTCAGTGAAATTGTGTGTAATTCAGAGAAGAGAGCACAATATCAACTTTGTGAGTCAACCCTCCCCCTCCATCCCATAGACCCCATTAATTGAGTGCAGATCTGAATTTGTTTGATGCCGGTGAACAGCTCAGGTAATAGTCATGCGGGTATGAAGGTTCAGTGGTTCAAGTTTCATTAAATTGTGTTGTGGTAATGTTCAGAGAAGAGAGCAATATCTATTTGGGCCGGGGGCGGGCAAAACCGCTGCCTGCAGACCCCCATTAATGGTCACAGTTTGATGCGGCAATAAACTTTGGACATCATGGCGTGTATGAAAATTGTTGTCAGCGTTTCAGTCTTAAAATTGTGTTCTGTATTTTCCCAAGAAGGAGAGACCAATAACCATATTTGTGCGTCAACCTCGTCCCTCTCCTCCCCCCACCGAGACCCTTAATGCACGTGCAGATTTTGATGAGTGGTTGATAGAACTTTGGCGTCCATCATGGGTGATGAGGTTGTTGCTCAAATATTCATCGAAATATGTGCTGTAGGTTCCAGAAAGATAGCAAAATGAGCTATTCTTGTAGTGGGTCACAAACCCCATCCCTCTCCCCGTCAGACCCCTTAATGATGCAGCGATTTGAAGGCGGTCAATACATTTTCTCGGCTACATCACTGGTGAAATGAAGTTTATGAGGTTCAAGTAATCTCATCAAAAATTGCGCTTTGTGTATTCTTGGAGAGAGAGAGGGCACCAATACCTATTTTGAGAGAAGGGAGGGGTCCAACCCCCCCCCCCCGCCCCCGCCTAGACCTGCTGAACTGACGTCCAGATTCTTGATCGCGCGTCAATACCATCCCTATCATATATGGCATTAGCCTATGAGCTTGTGATGCCAATTTTCATGAAAATCGCTGTTTCGTTGAAGCCGCACATTAATTCAAGCGCGCGATTAATGACTACACGTGGACTGACGGTGGGGGGGGGTGGGAAACAAAACATGGGACGACTGTAAACTGACTTGACTGTAACTGACTGATCGACCAGCCTCCACTCGGGACAGTCTCCTCATCACATAGGCCCCAGACAAAATCAGGTGAATAAAAATTTAAAACTAATCCACAAAGCGTTGTCCAGTCCAATGTGCAGTTTACTACATTTTTTCAGCGTCGCTGATCAGACTGAAGAAGCGTTTCGGAGCGCCACTCGACACATAGATAAGGCATTTCTAGACTTATCACGTCCCACTCAGACAACACATCAGAGGCAGTCTGACTACTAGGCCTCAAAATCAGCGTCTGGTAACTCTCTTAGCTTCACAAACAGCTGGCTGCAGGATCTTATGCATGAATGATTGAATCCCATTGCCCTTGTCTGATCTATCGAGCGTGATGATCAGCTTACATGCTGGACGCTGCATATGGAATTCGTCTTACACAGCCAAGATATCGATCGCCCGTCTGAAATGAGCGAATGGTTTCAAGTCGATATGCACACCCGACACCCTTTACCGGAGCTCCCAACTTGTGAACTCGATTTGATGCCATATACCATATATCCTAAGGTGTTCATTAGCTTTGATTTAACTACTCACCAGAGTAAACCATATGCGAGACACAATATATCTCTTACCACCGGCGCCGGCCTGTTTCGGCTCACAGTTACTGGTCCCCACCACCTAATCGGTCCAACTATCTTGAGTAAAAAAACACGTTATCAAGTTCCCGTTCAAGTCGCTGGTCCTGATTTCTCAAGTGACCATTGAATGATCAGCTACGCTTGCAAAATCCGTATTCCCTGCCACTCCGTTTCCAAAGCTCTGGCAGCGACATCTTGGTAGAAGTCTTATCCTAATCCATGGGCCGGTGTTCTTCCAAGAACCAATCAGCTTTGCAGTCGCCTTGCCAAGCCCAGCTGTCCTTAAGGCCCGCTCACACCTTGCACGTTTAGCCACGCGATTGGCAACGTATTAACCAATGTATCTAAACCAATGCTCCGGCTTACGTTAAACTTTTGATGTTTTTTTTTTAAAGTTCGACGATATTCATACACGACTTGTCTTACTGCGCTTATACGTCGTATTAGTAACGGACACCAGACCGTGTCGTTGTGTTAGAACTCAAACTCATATCACCACACGAATGCTGAATGTTGTCGACCGACATCAACCCCTATGCCCCCAACCGCGATACTTCCTACACTTATGCCACTAGCCGCTTGCCTACGACACTACCGTCGTCGCCGACGAGTGACGTGACGTCAGCTCTCCGATAAGAAGGCTGACACACCCAACGATGTCAAATCATAACACGCCGCCAGAAATGACCAGTTTTCAACATCGTCGAGTCACCACCCTTGGCCGACATCGTGCGCAGCGATATGCCGACCAAAGCAAAAAGTCGTCTAAAACGTGGTCGCACGCCTTCGAATACGGTATGGGTACAGGTTTGGTACTACTGTGAACTAGAACGCTAAAGTACCGCTATCATACGTCGTGATACAGTGGAGTACGTCAAGTAATTGTTTAAACATGTCTCAAAATTCTACGACGTACTTGGCGTGATTGAACACACGTTATCGGCATGCGATGCGGGTCATAAAGTCTGTAACCGATATCGCGGACGCTTACACATGTCGACAAAGGCTACTTGTAGCTACTCATTAACGTCGAAACACGTCAGCAATGCAACGAACGTAAATGTCTTTTTACGCAGAACTTCACTTTCTAACTCATGTTTGACTTGCTTTGAACCAATTCTTTACGTAAGTCACCCCAACGACTCTGACGCTACTGTAGACGTTATTCCATTAACGTTTCCGTCGACAAAAACAACTAAGTCATGAACGTGTTTCAACTTACAACTGCCATTATAATGACGTGTTCCCAGGTTTTGGGAATTAGGTATTAAAAATGGTTCTCTCACAAGGGAACCCATCAGTGTTTTTCGACTCCTTTTGAGATCGATGTCCATTGGTCGCAGCTAACCCGAGTATCAGTATCAGTAGCAGTATTCAGTAGTGTTGTTTCATGTCGCATAGGCTAGTGTGAGGTGATGGGAGAACGAGCCATGTGTGTGATGATGTCCTCCTTGCATCTCCGCGTGTCCACGGGGAGGAGGACATCTCTTCACCATTGTTCGAAGTTCTTCGTGGACTAATTTTTTTGCGGGGGTTTTCAACAGTGAGCTACTGCTTGTTTTTTATGTTTTAGGGTATCATAACGAGATTGGACAAATGCTGCAACGTACTAATAAGTACAGTAGAGCGCGTTCGATACCTTTATGAGATACGTTATACCACACGAATAATTATCGTCGTACCCGGCGTTCACAACTCTATGCCAACGATAGCTAACTTATCCATATCGTGCGGCATTTATCTTGCCGGTTGACTGGGGTTTCCATTCATAGTGCTCACTCAAAGAGTTAAATGGCGCAACTCCCACTATTGAAGTAGATGCTTGCCACTCAACAATTGGATTTTTTACACTCAACGGACTTTTTAAACACAGGTTGCCACTCAACTATTTTACATTTGTTTACAATGAACGATTTAAATTGCTGTCACTCGCCTTTGTTTTTGAGCTGGCTGGCTCGGAAGATTTGAAGCGTTTCTATTCAACGTGCTAATCGCTCAAACTCGACTATTGAAATAGACCGCTTCGCCAAACAATCGCATTGTACCTTACGCTGTTCTTATCGGTGAATCAAACTGGTGTCCTTATCGGCTGCAAATCTTAGGCCGGTGCAAATCTTATCGGGGCAAACATCAAATCCGACTCCAGGGTGTCACCCAGTACCTTCTCCTCCGGTTCATGTCTTCTTCTCTCGCGTTCTATTGCACGCAACTGGGCCAGTGCCAAATCGACGAGCCGGTATGCTGATGATTGAGGGAAGGTAGATACTTGTTAGTTGTCATCGTGCCGTGTACTCCATCTCTCGTAATATGCTCATGACATTACTCGCTATGCGTAGTTCTGCAACACTGAGCGGGTCCTCCTTGTGAACCCCTTTATTTACCAATTCCCCTAATTCGCTGCCATACTCATTATATCTGGTCATCTGTAGGTGGGAACTCGGTTCGTTAATTCTGTAGTCGTCCGGGTAAACTCAAATACGTCCTACATACTCCGTATGTGCAGAGGTCGTGACACACAGGTGGAAAGCACGTCACTCATAGGTTAGTTATAAGCATAGAAAGCCTCTTTTGCCCTAAACAAACTATACTCGGCGTGATTCGACGTATAAGAACTTTCAAGGCAAGGAGTGTCGAAGTGTGTCGACATCGCGTTAGCTGTCCGTTAGCAACATGTCACTGAAGGTTATAAATAAGTTTTTCAGCACGCTAAACATCGCTATACCGATCGTCTTTACAGCCTATGAGTAACTTAACAAAAGTAACGTGTGTCGACGTGCCTGTCAACGATCGCCGTAACGTGCCTACACACTACTCAATTTAGGCTAGGAAATAGTTTCGGCGTTACGCTAAACATTACCTCGCGCGTGTCTCAACTTTATGATTAACTTACAAGTAACATGCTGTTACGTCTGTTAACCTGACTCGCATTAACGTGCCTACAACTTCGTGATGGCCTAGCTAGCTGGAACGTGTGACTCATACGCCGGCAGTACGTCGTGAATGTTCAAGCATGCAAAAAATTTGAGGACAACCCGAAAAGTACCACGTTTAAAGCCAGCGCTGCAACGACGCCTATGCAGTGTTTCCAGCGCTGCTCTCAATTATCAAAACTTACCCACAACGTATTCAGCGTTGTGCCACTTTTAGACAATTTTCAAAAATCGGCATACGTGGCGTAAAACGTCAAGGTTGACTGCGGCCTTTAGCACCGTTTGTGCTGCAGTGCCTTGCTTTTCAGTCTTAAATCAAGCGAGCCACTTGGTGACGCTCGTTGCAATATGACTTGAATGGAACAACACCCTTCTGAACACGTCGATCTTCTTCAGTTACAAAGAGTTTATCATTTGAGGGTTTGGTTTTTTTTTTTTACCCCGTGGGGTCTTTCCAACTCCATGGTCTAAGCGCCGCTCACGGTGTTCTTCGCCTTTTCTGTTGTTAACAGTTCATTTGAACGTCTTCTCTCCATTATTCGTTGAAGCAGAATTCGGATGAAGAATTACAGCAATACTACGAGCACATATGTGCAGCGATTAACGTGGGCCCAAGTGCGATTCCAGCCCTATTGGGCAAGAAAACGGCTTACTTTTCTTAAAAATTGTTATATCAGATTACTTAGTGGATGGACCGAACCAAACTTGACATGGTATATTCTAGACACCAATTCCCACGCATGTACTGAGCTCCAACAGTGCGATTCACTAGCCTTTTCGGCCATTTCTTTAATTGTATATAAAAAAAAAATTAAATTGCCCAACGGCGAAAATTAAGTCGCAATGAGGATATTGAAACCTAGCCCACTCTTGTGAGGGTTTTCGGTTTCTTTTTCTGCATGCGATAAAAATCTTACCAAATTCAAAGACTATCTGTCGTGTCCGCAGTGCTATCGCTTCACCTGAGAGTTGTACGAATGAACTTCCCATGGCGCGGGTATGTTCGCAATTCGAACTTTTTTTTTATGATATTACCTTCGAGGCCGGTACAAACACCACAACGACACGAGTAAGGGGGGGCAGAGAGTCAAAGAGGGGCGGGAGTGGTGGGGGACAGTGGGGAGAGGACAAAACAGTGTCACGGGAACAGAGACATTCGGCAGGAGTCTTTGGAAGCGAGAGGAACTGGACGGTGTCTCTTAAAACATGGGCGGTTGGGTTTTTTCCCCCCGAAGTAAGATGACATACAGGGACTTTCAGGAGGAAGAGCAGGACTGAGGAGATGGGCTGGGTGGATTAACGGGGGTAGGAAAAAGGATCGGGCTGGAATTGGATGGGGACGAGGAAGAGAGGTGGTGGGTGAAACAGCGTGTTTTGAAGGCCTGCGAGGAAGAATTGATTGAACCGAGGCTGAGGATTGTATTCAAGGCGGGAAAAAGAGGAATGATAGAGTTGGAAGGTGAGCAGTTGATTTTGATTTGTAGTTTACCAGACGAGGTTGTTGGCGGACCTTGAGCGCCCTGCGGAATTATGGTGAGACAAATCGCAGACACAGCTGACGCGGGGGGGGGGGGGGGGGTGAGACCAGAGAGAGATGTAGAACAGGAAAAGACACCGACCTTAGACGGCGGGTGAGAGTGAGGGAGCCCAAAGACAAGCCTCATCGGGAGATGCCAATATCCGTAAATGCCAATTTTCACAGCATGAAGCCAAGAAGGAGAGGCATGGGCAGCACCAGTAAAGTGGGAGTGGGGAGAGCAGTACTCTAAGGCTGTGGAGCGAAAGGCTTTGTATTTCTGGGTCTTGCGACGAGCTCAGGCGTAGGCCGCAGAGGACTTAGCAGACCAGGAGGTATTCCCAAGGCGGCCACTGGCTTTGGTGTCAATGGCGGCGTTGGAAATGTGGCTTTCCCAGGAAAGATCATTGGCAGATAGTGAGAAGCCAGACAGCTTGGGAAACGAAAGGGCACTTCTTCCAGAGGATGTTGAGAAATGGATTGGGGGGGGGGTGGTTCCAGCGGTCCTTCGGAAAAGATCATTAGTCGAGGGTGAGATTTTCCGGAATGAAAGACACGTTTCAGTTATTGATTCTTTGTTTGTGATTTTACACAGATCGCAGTCCTAGAAGAAACTGCTGCTTGCCGGTCTGAGAGGATGGACAGATGGTACAGCAGAGTGAGGTGGAGTCAACACAAAGAGATAAAGAGATTTTCCAGAGAGTCAGTTAGAGATCATGATTGGAAAACCAGAAAAAGAACAGGGCCCAAAACCCGCTACCTTGAGGAACTCCACCTGGACAGGAAGAGGGGATGCAAGAACTTCATTTAGGACACAACGTCGTTTGACCTTGGCAAACAGGAGAGGAAGTTCTTGCCATAGCCACTGAGTGGAGATGGCCTTGATACATACGGCAAGCAGAGTTGGTGATCAGGCATTTCAGGTGCCAGACATTGGAAAAGGCACGCGATATGTCGAGGATAGCGGCTCGATTTCATGTCCGGGACCACTGAGGACTCCATCCAATTGTTGGAGAGCAAAGCAGCATATCCAGGGAGTGACCTGTTTGAAACCAAATTGATGATCGGAAATCAGCCATTGAGAAGAGGAATGATTTAAGTATGAAGCGATATGGAATTCATAATCCTCGTTTGGAGAACGGGTTATTGGTATGACGGGTTGCAGTATCTGTTTTTGCACCTTTTTGCTGCAGAGCAATAAGTTTGATTCCAAGCAATGGAGATACCCTTTTGAGCAATGACGAGGGGTGAATAGAACAGAGAGAGGTGAGCAGCATCAGAGGAGCAGGTTTTAGGACACGTGGGCTGATTCCATTCTTGACCCGTGCAGAATGTGAGTCGAAGGTTGACCAGGAAGCTCTCCACCTTGTCAGGAGAGCGACACAGAGTCCAGGACAGTTGGTACGATTGGCTAAGGTGGTACAGAAATGGATGGGTTTTGGACACAAGGTTTTTTTGGGAAACGATGCGTTAAATACAGACAATAACAAATTAATATTTTTTCTTTCCCTTCGTTCACTGTCTGACAGCAGTTTCATCCAGTACTCTTTACTTTCTGCCACGAGAGTGTATCATCAGCATGATGCTGATTGATCTCTTTCAATCCCGACTCAGCCTCTATGCATCTTCCTTTAATGGCACCATTAACTACATTGTGGGTCGGTCGGGGGAAGCTTGGCCCGAGTCTTTTAGAGAACGGCTGGCCAGGCCTGATGTTCGACTAGTTTGCAGCGAATTTGGAATGGCTTTGTAGTCAGCGATGGCTCACCAACTCTTTGCAAAAGACACATGGATCTTTAACGCTCACAATAATGCTGTTAGACGAGACGTTCGGATTTAACGACCACCGCAGGACGCGCACCACATTTGATGAATTATGCTTGCCAGTGAAACACCAGGATGACCAGTTTAAGCTGGTCATGAATCCAAATTTCTGCTCGACAGCTCCGAGGCTTACTCAGGAAAGCCATCGATGATAACAGACAAACAAGAGTGCATATCTCCAGGCCATTCCTGCCATCCTGCCAGCCCCCCTCTCAACTCCAGCCTCTATACTTATCCAAGTTTATTTTGTGAAATTAACTCCAACAACAAATGAATCGGCTCAATTCCGTCCCAATGATAATGGCTGCCTGATGATATAATATCAACACGGGGCTGCAGGACGCTCGTGCTCTGCAATCTTCTCAAAGCGTCTAGCCTGGGTTCGAATCCGTGACCAGCGTCATCTCGTCATCCCAGTGTTTCACAGGCAGGGTGATTTCATCAATGTGTTGCCGTTTCGCGAAAGCGTATGATAAAGACTGAACATTTAGTTGGTGACTTTAAAATTTCACAGTGTTTATCTTGCATGAATTGTAGGGGAGCTACGAGTGGCACCCTGAAACAAATTACCAAATTCCTGCATTAACCTCAGTTCAAGTCAAGCCCTAGTCAGTGGTGTGGAAACAGACTGGCCAGCTATCCCCCAGCCAACCCCACAATAATGTGGGAGAGATAAAGATCAAAAATAGAGAGAGATAGATAATAGAAACGATTAAACGATAGATAAAGATGTGGGTTGTGAGCAGATGAGAATGATATGTTGTGCTGGTGACCAAACACACACACACACACACACACACACACCACACACACACACCACACACACACACACACGTTACCGGGGCCAGGGTCTAAGGGGGTGTACCGGTATGAGGTTTCCCCCAAAAATATGTATTTGCTTCTTTCGGTAAACTACAGCCACCAATCCGGATGCAAAACTTGACTAAAACCTTACCTCACCCATTGATGTACCAAAGAGTTGTTCACGGCATTACAGAGCGTCGGCCCGGTCTTAGGTGACGGGATGAGGGGGATGGCTGCCGGGGCGGTGGGGGGAGAGGGTCTTCACCAGCACATAGACCTGTATCTTTCCACTCAGATACATCTTGTCGGTTTCATTGTCCTACATTTTGCCTCGTGATTCCGTCCCACGTTTTCCTTCCTTCTCATACCTTATATATTGTTCTCCGACGTGATCGCCCAGGCGGGTATTGTCTCTATTTTTATAGCCACCTGATAGTAGTGCCGGTCGTGCCCCATATGACCATCAGAGGCTCCTATCCGAATCGCTCCAGTCAGCAGTCTGCTCACTATTTGCGCGCTCTCACGCTGGTCTCTACTGCTCTTCTGTTCTGTTCCGCTCCATTATCCGATGCTCATATACATTATTTCGGAGATACTCTGCTTCGCTAGCCTAGCATACAGCCGACTGGGTCATCTATTCCATCTCCGCAATGAACCCACGCTTACCTGCGCAACGCCCTGTATATCTTACCTCCGCTCGATGCCCCAATCACTTCTGTTGCTCGGCTCTGCGCCACGTACGCTACTACATTCAAAAAATATAGAATACACACAGCAAAAAGAGCAAAATCATAGAAGACGAGTCCGTCATTACCTACGCACCGAGTGCGTTCCTGAGGTGCTCTCATGCAGCAGGCGGTGTAGAGTTTCCCCCCATAAATATGTTATTGCTTTTTCCTCTGACCACTACACACCAACAATTTTGATGAAACTTGACTTCATGTAGAGAGATCAGCACTACACTTTGATAATCAGAACCTTTACCTGCAAAGTGAAAGCTCTTCCTTGCGCCCTTGTTACCATCGCAACCTTATCTGAGCTAGGCTTCTTGGATCGGTATAAATCCCTCGCCGATCGCACAGCTCAATAAAAACTGCATTGATGAGTTCACCAAACGCTGAGGAGTTGGCCTTGACTATCCCATCACACACAAGCCTTAGGATTTGCGCCAGCTTTTAGCATCCTTTATTTCCGGCGTTTGGATTGACACACTGAGTTCCTCCAAGTCTCAATTTCTCACTCCTATTAAAAAGGCGGAAATTGGTTTGATGATTCACCTGTGTCACAAATCGCAACTAGAGTGCATCAAACACATCATACACACACACGCTATACATACAAATAAACCATCATTGAATCTTGTACACCATCAATCACTGCTTATAAAAATTTCTTCGAAAGTGAATGCACTGACTTGAAGCACTCTTATTGCATGACCTCTATTCCTAGATGTCCGTAAAAGCGTATCACCCGGACGGAACAAACTGAGGTTATTGAGAGTGCAAAGAAGGCAATTTGTTCTGCATCGTTTTGTAAAGGAATTTATGAAATAAAAAAGAAGATTGTTAAAAGTCGATACAGATAAACTAATATTCTGGAAATTTTACTACCGTTTTACTGCTTGCTGACACATTGCCACGAATACACCACCCTATGAATCATTTGTTAGATTAAGTTATTCCTGCCTATTGTTGATCCTTCATGGGGTCCTTAAAAACAGTACGTTTCCTGTTGTAATGCATTTTCAGTTTCGTTTAACAGCCAGGCAGTAGACAAAGTAGAGTAAAGGAATAACCACACTTGTGTGTTTCACAGAACCCATGTGAGGCAGCAAGAAACATCTATCTATGTCATATATATACGTTACTGTTTATTGAGTTAATACTATATATTCTAGTATATTATAGGTACATTATTATATATTAATATAATACTATTATATATAGTATATAGTTATATAATATATATATACCAGTGGGAGAACAAGTATTGAGTACGACTGGCCGATTTGCAGTCGTTTCCAATTACAAAGCACGTAGAGGCGTAATTATGTATGCATAGGTACACTTCAACTGGAAAGATGGAATCTAAACAAAAATCCTTGGAAAATCACATGTAGTGATTTTTTAAATTAATGAATTCGCACTTTGTGTATTGCCAATGAGAATGAAGTATGTCTGGATCAGGGTCCTACCAACCAGTAAGAATTCCGGCTGCTCACCAGACCTGCTTAGTTATGTCTTTTTAGAAGGCCGCTCCCATTCTCCACTCATTACCTGGGTATTAACTGGCGCACCTGTTTGAACTGTTATCTTGCCATCAAAACGCCAGTTGTCCACCTTAATTCATATCAGCTCCAACCTCTCCACAAATGGGGGCGAAGACCAGAGCAGCGTCTAAGACATCATGGACAAAAAATTCGTAGACTGCCACAAGGCTGGGGATGCGGCTTACGAGACAATAGGCAAGCCAGCTTGTGAGAAGGCAACAACCTGTTGGCCGCAGATATGAGAAAATGAAAGAAGTCAAGATAACAGTCAATCCCTCCTCGGTCTGGGCTCCATTGCAAGATCTCACCTCGTGGAGCCTCAATCATTCCATGAGAAAGGTGACGGATCAAGCCCAGAACTACACGGCAGGACCCTGGTCAATGACCTGAAGAGAGCTGGGAGCGCACGGAGTATCAAAGAAAAACCATAAGTAACACAGTACGCCGGCGATGGATTAAAATCCAGTGCAGCGGGTGGCACGCAACGTCTCCTCTGCCTACCAACCCAGACGCGATAGGATGCCAGGCCCGTCGTGAAGTTTGCCAGGATGCACTGGATGATCCAGAGGGAGGAAGGTGAGAAGGTCATGTGTCTGATGAGACCAAAGATAGAGCTTTTTGGCGTTAAACTTCCAGCTCGCCTGTTGGAGAAGAAGAACAGGATGAGTACAAACCCCAAGAAACAGCCATCCCAATACCGGTGAAGCATGGAGGTGGAAACATCATTCTTTAGGGATGCTTTTCTGCAAAGGGCACAGGTACGACTGCCCGGTATTGAGGAGGAATGATGGGCGACCACTGTGTTACGCGAGCAATCGTTGGCCAACAACCTCCTGTCCCTCAACAAGAGCATCTGAAGATGAGGCGTGCTGGTCGCGATCCAGCAGCTTGACAGCGAGCCCGCAAAACACACAGCCAGCACTAAGAGTGGGCTCCGTAGAGAAGCATCTCAACGTCCTGGAGTCGCTAGCCAGTTCCAGACCTAACCCAATTAGAAATCTTTGGAGGGAGCTGTAAAGTCTGTGGTTGCCGCAGCGACGCCCCGAACCCTGAGGATCTGGAGAAGATCTGTATGGAGGAGTGGGCCCACAATCCATGCTCTAGTAACTGTGCAAACCTGTGTTAAGAATTATAGACAAGTCTGATCTCTGTAACTTGCACAAGCAAAGGTTCTTACGAAATCATTAAGTTCTGGTTTTTCTGATGTATCAAATACTCTATTTCATGCAATTAAAATGCAATATTGAATTATTTTAAAATCAGTACAATGTGATTTCAGGATTTTGTTTATACATTCCGTCTTTCACAGTTGGAAGTGTACCTATGATAAAAATTACAGACCTCTACGTGAGCTTTGTGAAAGTTGGGAAGAACCTGCAAATCTGGCAGTTGTATCACACAATTACTTGTTCTCCCCACTGTATATATACAGGTAGTCGTCGACTTACGACGTTCGACTTTACGCACCACGTTCTTTCTTTTTTTATTTATTATTATTCTTTTAGCGTATGTAAAAAGTATACGCTCTGTTCGACTCTGAGCGACCAAGGGTCGACTTACGACCGATGGTCAGACCAATTGCGGTCGTTTAGTCGTACGCTACCTGCTATGTAGATGTATCATGTATGTAAGGGTATATGTTGTCGTCATCTTTCGGCTGCTCCCTTTAGGGGTCGCGCCACCGGTCATCCGTGTATATCTCGCATAGTCGTCTCTTTGGCAGTAGGTTTTACGCGCGGATTGCAGCCTTCCGAGTGCAACTGGTTGCCTCTTACGAGCCACAGGTGTGATCAAGGAGTGGTTTCACCATCTGATTCCGGGCCTTGCCCTACCGACGCCTCTCATAGCGCGGGCCCCAGGGCGAAGGCCCCTGCCATCAAGCCGATCCTCCAAACCCAGCCTCCGAGTTAGCCGATTACAGGGCGCACGCACTACGCCCGGTTGTATGTAAGAGTAGTATATGTATATGTTACTAAGTTATATGTTGAAGTATATAGTATAAGGCGGTATAGTAGTATATATATAGTAAATGATAGTAGTGTGGTTTGTCTTATGGCTGCTCCCGTTAGAGGGTCGCCGGCACGGGATCATCCAGTTATGATCCATCATACTGATTTGGCATAGGTTTTACGACGGGATGCCCTCCTGACACAACCCTGTCGCCTCTTACGACACAGGGAGTAGAGCGATTGGGTATTCGCCATTGATTCCGGGTGCCCTTGTCCACGCCTGCTCAGTTAGCGCGGCCCAGCGAGCAGCTGGGCAGGGGAGCAGATCCATCCTCAAGCGAGTCCGTCAACCCAGAGCCTGCGCGGGGGAGGCGAAGCCGGAGTGTACGAGGCGCACGCCGACTGCGCCGGGTAGGATATATGAAGTATATAGTGGATAGTAGGAGTGAGGGTGAGTAGTAGTGAGGGGGAGTCATGAGTGAGGATGAGGTAATGTTGAGGGGTATGGAGACTATATATATATATATATCTATATATATAGTTGTGGTTCGGCGGGGCGGCGCCGGTCGCCCGAGCACTGACGCGCGTCTTAGCGAGCGGTGGTGTGCCATCGGGCTCAGATTCACTGGAATGTCAAGATCGCCGGCCCGGGGAAGAAGCGTCGCTGGGTCGGACGGTCCTGGTTATTTGGACCGAAATGCGCGCCAATGGGGAGCAGTCAGGCGTGGGGTAGGGTTAATTGCCAACTATCAACTTACCCTAGAGTCAACCCAGCGGATCCAGACTACCGAGGGTACCGTCACGTGGGCGGCGGGGAAACTCGTGCGGAAGCGAGCCGCTTAAGCGGGCCCTTCCGTTCGTCGTTAGCGGCCGGAGCGCTGGGGGGCGGTGCGAGTGTGCGCCGGGAGTTCCGCGGCGTGGCGCCATTATCTGTGAACCCTGGCAGATAGGTCGACTAATCCCTCACAAGCGCGGACGATCTGCGCTCAAGCGCATTAAGGAAATGGACCACGCTACAAGGCTGAGACAGTTTAACCAATTGGGTTTTATTTTACAATAAGTAGATGGGCGAACGGGGGGGAAGGTGAGCAAGATGCAGAAAGTCCTAAAACCGGAATCCAGGCAGAGGGATGAACGGATTTACAGGGAGCAACAAGCAACTAACAGGTTTCTACTTGTGCAGTACTTGGCGCCAGCAAAGCAGACACACGCACACGCAGACTGAGATTGTGGAACTCGCCTTTTATTTAATCCCCAGTCAGAGGGAAGATGAAGCATGGAGGTAGAGGTGCTATCTGGAGCTGGGTGGAGCGAAGGCGGCCCCTTGCCGACCGGAGGATCCAAGCTGCAAAGCCGGCAGGGGCGCAGGGCTGGGTGGACAAGAAGACCCGCGTCCGCAGACCGGCTTTCCCAAGACTCAGGTCGTGCAGGCGACCAGGTCGATCGGCTCAGGAATACAATTTGCGCAGAACACGCCGTAAGAACTAATGCGCGTGACCACAGCCGATCCTCCCTGACAGAACGCCGGCAATGAAGCAATGCGCCAGAAACGCACCTGAGCCAGTAACGCCAGCCGTTGGAATACGGACACCGTTCATCAGAGCAGGGAACAACATCCGGCGGATGACCACGCGTATCTATCTCCCCACTTCGAAGGGGGGGGGGGCGGCCCTCCTTACAACTTCCGCCCTCTCCCGAGCGCGCGGGGCCCGGGATGGCTGCGGAGCGCGGGTCACCCCACGGCGGTGCACGCGCGGGGGTGGCTCGAGGGGCCACACGGCGCGGTTGGCGTTCTCTGCCGGAAGGCTTCGACCGTTCTCGCAGCACCGGACGAGGTTGGCGGCGTGACGGATCGCACTCGTCAGTTCCTGCTCATTCGCCAAAAGGGCGCAGAACCCGGCCCAATTGCCAGGGGGTGGGGGCGTGGGGGTGGAGCGGGGACGTGGACGGGCGAGCGGTGGAATGGGGTCGGCGGTGGAGTCGATATGTGGAGTGGGTGGGTGCTGGATAAAGCAGTAACTTAAAGAGAAACCTGCGAGGGGGGACTAGTATAGAGTAAACCACAGCGTAGGGAACATTTAGAGATAGCCCGTTAGGATCTAGGGAGAAGGCTATCTATAAAATACGTACTTAGCCGAAATGGAAGTGGATCTCGTGGGGACGATGGGAGATGGTGTTTACGCGAATTTGCGACGAACGGCGTTAAAAACACTGTAGCGCCCGCTACCCTTTTTATAGGACTCGTCCCGAGTCTGTCAAGAGTTTCGTGTGCCTTCATGTGTCAGGAAGTTCTCGCCGTGAGAGTAGCGGGTTGTTATCTTTCTGGGATCCGTGAGCTGCGTACATTTTGGTGTAGTGACGTGTCCGCGAAGAATAAAAACTGAGCTGCGGTGGCGTACATTACGCTTAATACAACTCTACACGACGCACGTCGGACCAACTTTAACTACAATTGCCGGGCGGGAGGGCTGCTAAAAGCACACATGCAGATGGGGGGTCCACATATGTTGACAGTGTGTGACCTAATATGTTGAGCGACTAAAAGGGCCAGGTGGCGCCAGGGGACGTGAGATGGAAGTGCTGTGGGGGGACAAGGGCATGGCAAAGTTGAGTCGCGACATTGTGAGCGGGAGAGAGACGCCGGGGTGGCGAAGACGTCAAGTGTGACAGGGCGCGAAGATCCCTTATGAGGGAGTTGAGAAGGAGACGGGTGAATCCGTCGCTAGAGGGCGCGGCAATTGCGAGCCTCAGGAGATAAACATCCCTCAGATTTCGAGCAAGTGTTCCCAAGATGAGCTCAGCGGGGCCTGACGAGAGGCATCGAAGAGGGGGGAGTGGTTGGTGCAAAGGGTACACGTTTCACTGATCGGGGTATGAGTCCTGCAGTTATTTGAATGTGGAATGCGTAGTCGGCGAGCTTCTTTAACACGCCTGTTTCTTTAACTATCGGTGTTATAGGCAACCACGATTCCCGTCGCCTGGTGTGGTTGGGTGTTCGGTTATTAATGTTGGGCTGGGCGCGCGCAGAAATGGTTTCTCGTCGGTGCCCTTGCACAGATTCCGTGCGCTGCAGCGTGGCTCCCTGATTAGCAGGGATACCCACTTTTGCCAGGGAGCTCGGAGCTAGCGGGCAGGCCGGCCGGGTCTCTGAGGACGTGCAGCGCGGAGCCTGACGCACTCCTTATGAACTATGGGGGGATGCCCTGTCTGGCATCTTCCCATCAATGCCACATGGCATTTTGTGCTGTCCGGCGTCCCGTGGTTCGTTGGGCTACCCGTCCCATTGACACGTAACGTGTGAGTTCGCGTGTGGACCGCGATCGGGCCCTAGCGGTCGCTGGGGCCGTCACTACTGTCGGTGCGCCGGGGGTGCCTCGACTCAGTACGCAGTATTTTCACAGCCGCGACGCTCCAGGCTGGTCAAGTAGACTCGCTGCACCCTTCAAAAGGGTTTCGTTGCCTGGGTCGTTCGGACAGAACAAAACGACATCGCGTTTTGGTGTGAGTGTGTAACGGTAACCCACTAACTAAACCATTTCACTGATCCCAGGTCCCGGGTGGTGGATGCGAGGCCCTCGCGCGCGCGCGCGAATCATTCGTGTCGCACCAGTGCAGTGCCGACAGGTCACGTCCATTGCCAACACTCGAGGCCGCTGACCCACGTTCACTACATCAGTGGTTTCGTTCGTGTCTCTTTTGTTTGTTGTACAAACACACCGAACAACTACATTCCCCTAACGAGTCGCTGGCACCCCATGCAGCCCCTTACTTCAAATGCACGTTCCATTGTAATTCTACGCTTAGCTAATTCGACGCTCCCCGACTTACGAGTGTCGAGTGGTGCGTGGCCACTGTCTCCAAGTCCATTCTAAGATTCTGAACTTAATCTTCCCCGTAACTTATGTTACCGGCTCCGATGAGAGGTGGTCAGTAAGGCCGCCGATGAGGGGCTGTCGATCTGCAGCGCGTAAGAGCCCCTCCCCTAACTAGTTGCTCCTTTTGCCCGACGAAGGGAGAGGGTTCGGGCGAGCATCCTGGCAGAATCGGGGTACTCAGCAAGGAGGGCTTCGGAGGGAGGCCTTGGCGATCGCTGAGTATGTCTAAAGAGTATAGGCAGTTACATCAAACATATACATCGGTAAGGTGGTAGGGTAAATATAGTATACATACAGTATGGTACAGTATGTCGTATAAATATATAAAATGTATACATACATAAACATATACAGTCTAGATGATACTCGGGGGGGGTGGTTTGAGTATAGTATACATATATATTGAGTGTGTGAGTGTTGTGTATACTATAGTAGTATAGGTAGTAGTATATAGGTATACGTAGTATACTGGTATATAGGGAGTGAGTAGTAGGTGAGAGTAGTAGAGATAGTGTGAGGTGCGAGCCTTAACGACGGGTTGAGCGTTCTGAGAGAGAGTGTGGTGTAACGAGGACGTTCGTTGTTGTGCGAACATCATAGAGATATTTTTTTTCCGTTTTCGTTTTCGAACATAGCGGTACTACCACAAATGCTAGGGACACCGTCGGCTATGATGAGTTAGCCTGTTGCTCCTCGCTACAAACCTGGTAACAGGCATGGTACGTGTCGACTGAATGACTGTTGCCATGTGCAGACCACACATGCCAGAGAGAGACGGAGACATTGCGTTGATATACTTTTGACTTTGAGCTGTTGCATTGACGGGCCATGTGTGTTGTCTAGCGGCGAGGTACACATGATCTCTTCGCCAGTTGATTATCAGAAATGTGAATAAGCTAGGATTTTGATAAGATAGCGTAAGATCAATGTGCGTCGAGTGTGGTAGTAAGTTGACAAATGAGAAACGCAGCACTGTCAATTTATATATATTTCGGAACAGTGCGAGTTTGTTTAGACAACATGAAAAAGCTTGCACCAAAAGAAGAAATTTGTGTTTGAATTCACGGTAACAACGATTAGTTTGCGGCCAAGTCTTCATATTAAAGTAAATTTACTTGCTCGAAGATAAACCATGCAAACATTGGTCAGTTTGGAAGCTGGATTTCCTTGAATCCGATGTAGCACGACGCTGGCTTTTTTCTCATTACGATTTTATGGACCTCAGACGATCGCACTTATACAGGCCACACTGTCGTTTATGTATCATTTATGAAGTATTGATGTACTGGTACATTAATTCTATGTGCTATTTTTATGCGACTAGCAGCGCTGTACGCGGCGTCACATCAATCGGGCGGAGAAGAAATTATTCAGCTCCGATGTAGTAAGTGGAGCAGCGAATCCGTCGTAGATGCGGATCACTCGTAAATCATTATGGACCACCGTCGTATATGCGATCCGTCGTTGCCCGAAATCGTGCGTTATGCGCGCATGACATTCATATTACTATATTATATATTATATATGTATAATTGGTAGGGGTATGAGAGGTATATAGGAGGGTAGTATATAGTAGTAGTATAGAGCGGGGTAGTCTATAGGTATATATACAAGTCATGCGCCGCTCGGGTGACAGCGTTGCGCCGGTGGGGGGGAGGCCGGAGCGGCGTTCGGGCCTGTGCGAGGGCGCTGGGGTCAACGACCGGAGTGCGCATATTGACGGGACGGTGTTGCCCAAAAGAGTGATAGATGGAGGGCGGTGAGAGGAATCCTGATGAATCGAGGAAGTGAGTGGGCGAGGCCGTGCGGTAGCGCTGCCGTCGTATAAAGGTTACAGGATGAGCACATACGACATTATGTACCAGTACATGAATAGCGTTCTAATGATACTAAGACGACAGGCGCTGGCCCCATTATAGATGCGATGTTGAGGCCACAGAAATGTCATCAGAGAAAGAAAGCAGCGTGCGGTGTGCTAAGATGCGGGAGTTGCGGAAGGAAATCGCTTTCAAGACTGAACCGAAGGGTTTCGCACGTGTACCCTCGTACTAGTAAGTTACCTGTTGACTTGAAGATTCGGCGAAAAATTCGTTGGTGTGTGTGACAGTCGAATATTAAAACACAAATTTATTTTTTGGTGATAGCTTGTTTATGTTGGTTAAGAAGATCGGGCACGGGTTCCGAAAAGTATCATCACACAAATTTGACAGGGGCTCGTGTGTATTCATTCTGAATTGTGACATCATGCACACTGATTATGTATGTATAAAACTTCCAACGCGGGTATGTGATTCACCTTCTATAATATCGATGCGGAGGGAGGATTGGTAAGCAGCCGGCTAACGAACACCCCGATGGCCGTCATGAGACAGCACAAGGTAAACAAGACGTCTTCTGTCTCTCTTGGATGTGTTTACAATGGGCCGACAGTATTCGAGTACAGTAACATGCTGGTACGAGGTTGAGCCGAGGAGCAATTACTGAACCATCTAGCCTAGGTGGTGTGTAGGCTATAGCATCTAGGTGTTGTGGAGTACGACCGATTTGTGTTCCACGAATGGACGACATTCGCTAACGACGCGATTTTCAGACTATCCCCGTCGTTAAGTGGGCGCGGCATGGACTTGTATATATATGATATATAGTTAGTAGTTATAGTAGTATAGGATATATATAATATATAGTATATATATATATATAATATATATATAGGATAGCTGTTGCGGAATTTCGGTCCGCCGGCGTGGCGATCGGCCACGTAACTCGGATCGGCGACCGCGTCGCCCACCGGATCGCGAGCATTTCAGTCGTGACCCTCCCGGACAACGCGGGGAGCTAGTCACGGGTGGGTTTGTCGAACGCACCACAATGCGGTGCCGGAATTGGCCACGCGCGGGCAGGATTAGTGTTCGCGCAATGCGACCCTACCTGAAGTACCTGCGCGAGTAGTTAAGCGCGGGCGACCGTACTCGGCCGCTGGCCAGCCTAGGACCACGAACCGTTTAACGGGTCCGTTCCGTGCTTTAGTGATAACCGAGCGGTGTTATCCCGACCCCGATGAGATGTGATTTCTATTTACTGGGTGCCTTAGCAGCCCTTCTGGGAGCAATTCCTTCCGGTTGATAGCAGAGAGTGGAATTTCCAATACAGGGAAAGATTGCTGCAACGAAAAGGAACAGGATCAACAAGACATTTAGTTTCGACACTCAGAGCAAGCACTGTTGTAGAGCGCGAGGGTACAGTAAAGTCAGGCGAGTGGAAGAACAGCTACACAGTGAAAGCAATTGAAGACGTTTGAAAAGGCCGAATATTTATTCACACATTTACTTAAACAGCGTTTTACTTTACTCTACAAGATCGGGCGGCCGACCGAGATCACGTTACCAAAAGCAAAAGAAAAGCCGCACCCTGCCAAAGACGAAGCGTGGCAGAACAGTCCGTGACCAGGATGTACGTGGAGAGCTGGATGAGCGCCAGGTCCACGGAGA
Organism: Eptatretus atami; assembly: GCA_035128595.1. Taxonomy (NCBI): domain Eukaryota; kingdom Metazoa; phylum Chordata; class Myxini; order Myxiniformes; family Myxinidae; genus Eptatretus; species Eptatretus atami. The sequence goes on along the minus strand of CM068958.1, from coordinate 19,075,300 downwards.
CCGAAGGTCTTCCGCGTGCCTGCGTGGCGCGGATGCGGCAAGTCACTTGAGTGACCTTGCAGTATTGGCGGCGGAGGTTTTGCACTCTACCGAGTGCTCCCCCTCTAGTTGATTATATTTTGAGTTCCTTCCATGGAACTTCAATGGAGGAGGCCATTCTGACCAGAAAGCCTGTGTAATGATTCCAAAGCTCTCATTGTTTGTCTGTGCTATATCCTTTGAAAAGGCTGAGCATCAAGCAAGGAAGCAGCAGGAACCACAGAAGTCATCACCCACTCTGACTGGTCAAAATTATTTGTTAAATATTTTTTAATATGTTGAATGGAAAGTGTCACATCGTCTTCGAATTGTATTGTTTGAGGTTTGGAAAGTTTTCTTGAGTCTTAACACTTCGAAATGCAAAACACAACATGACACC
>CM068958.1:18999919-19010191 GCA_035128595.1 Eptatretus atami | reverse complement strand
AGCGTCGCTTAGGGACACGAAACGCTTTAAGCGGTTTCGTTCGTAATACAGGGATAACCGAGCGGTGTTATTCGCCACCTCGACGGTTCAGTGATTCATTCTTACCTCGGGTGTTCAAAACCCTCCACTAATTTATTCCCGAAGTAAGGTGCACTTTCAACGAGGAAAGGACGCAACAACGGGAACATCGACAAAAGCACATTTATACACATATTCAGGCAAAGCAGTCATGCAATATATAGGCAAACGATGAAGGGCAAAACAATACGCCGAACTAAAGCAGCAAGGATTTCTGTACAAACACAGTCACTTAAGAACAGGTTTACTTAAGACGCGCCACACCATGCATAACAAAAATTAAAAGGAAAAGAAAGACCTCCCTTCCGTGGCGCGGTGAACCCTCTCCGGACTCTTCCTCGTCCGGACGCGCAGGTTCCACCACAGCCGCACTGCGGCGCCTCCCGTCCGCGTCTCCTACAGCAGCGCCGACCGGCAGCCACCGAGCGCAGACGAGAGAGAGGGAAGGGAATGAAAGAACACGAAGCGGCAGGGAGACCTCCAAGAAAAGCTACGCGTCCTTCAGACTCCAAAGTTCAGATACGGCATACCTCGTAGGCAGAGATCTCACGCATCCAACCCAACATCTGCGACTCAGGAGAGAACCCGAAACCCTTTTGAGAGCGAGCGGACTCCGAAGCCGCGCTCTTCCCGGCCTTTTGTAAGCGGGGTCTCCGCCAATCCTCCGCCCCTTCCTGCTCCACCTCCCTTCGAGGCCGTTTCCAGAAGGCTTCTCGAAGGGGAGCGTCCCCCACTCACCCGCCTTCACGCCATGCCTCCACCAATGGGGAGCAAGCTGCCTGCCCCCTTTTCCGTGCCATGCGCCGCAGAGGGTGCTGCAAACCCGTTGCACTAGCGCAGGTTTCCTGTTGCCGGTGTCGTTGGTTGGTTTTGATGTTGTAAGTTCAAAATAACGATAGAAAAAAAAGAAAAACGGCTATCTCAAAGAGTCGCAGCCCGGTGAACACGAACGACTCCCTTTAAACAACGGTGGGAACTAACTGCACATAAACTTACCGGCATAACTTACCTGAGGACCTTTCTGATGTTGTGCAATTTCCACAGCCGTAACACTACCCCTCCCCTTTTTACAGACTCGTCCGAGTCGTCGAGTTTTCGTGTGCCATCATGTGTAGTCTCCCCTAATATGTTTTACCTTCGGATCCCTGAGTGTGGACATTCAGTGTATTCGTGTCCCCAAAATAAATAAACTACGGGCTGAGTAACTCACTAAACAAACCCACTATATAGACGACTTAATACATTGCCGGCGCGAGGACATACATGCCGAGGGCGCACTCGTACAATACAACTTAACAACTTAACTTACAAATTTACACTAAACCATGGCCAGGATCGATGGACTCTGTGAAGAAAAACAAGAGTTAGCAGAGCCAGCTGCTTACCACAGTCTCTGCTCCATGAGAAAACGCAGGTGACAGGAATGTGGCCGGCTGCTCACACCGCAGTCCAAGGCCTCCCCCTTTAAATGGAACGCAGTGAACCACAAACGGTGCACGGGCTGCACAATTGCAGTCTCCTTGTGCGGCTGCCTACAGCGGCAGTCCTGCGCACAATGAATGGTGCGGACTCAAGCCGACAACGCCATGAACGGTGGATGGATGGATGGAAAACAAACACGGTGCATGGGCTGCTGGTGCAGTCCCGCATGCGCTGCCATCAGAGCAGTCCCTGGCAATTTCCGCGAGGATCCTGTGCGCACAATGGCAATGGAACAAGGGGGGGGGGGAATGCAAAACAAACGGGCAAAATGAACCGTGGGTACAGGCAGTAAGCATGGCAAGGTGGCAGGGCAAGGCATGGCATGACAAGCCGTGCGGCAAACAGAGCCGGCAGACGAAGTGGCCGCACAGCTCGAAGGCAAACCAGCCGACAGACGAACGCCGGCACAGGCCTTGCAGTAAAACAACCAGCGATGAAGTGGCCGGCACAGGCCTTGCAGTAAACAGCCGCAGTGAAGTTGGCCAGCCTTGCCTTCAGTGGAGGGAGTGCGGTGGTGCTGGCCACTCGGAAGGCGGGTCGGACCTACCCTACTGTCTCCCTCCCAACCTATCGCCTTTGCCTGTCTCTGTGCCTACCCACTCCCTTAATTGTAAACCCATTAGCCCCAACTTATTTTTTGTTTTATTTTCATTTTTATTTCCCCACTATAAATCGTCCACGAACCCCCTTATCGTCTTGTTCGGCTAACCTATCTTCCGTCTAGCTACTCCCAACCCTACGTCCCTTCTTGAGGGGAATGAGGGAGAGCTAGCGTCCTGTGTCGAGGCCCAACTCAAGCCTCAGGATGGCCCCTCGGAGTTCAGCGATCTTAACCCAAAGTGGATCCAGCGGCCCTCAACGAGAGCGAAGGGATGGATGGTGCGGAGGGTACACTTCCTATCTACCCTAACATTAACTGTTAAACTACCCAGGGGCTTTCAACAAGCGCCTCTCACTTAAACTACTGTTCTAACACCCAAATCCCGTCGCCTGTGTTTGGTGTCCTCGCAAATTCCGGGCTATGACCTCGAGTTTTCCGCCCGTGCCCTCACACGGTCTCATGCTGGGACGCGTGGCTCCCTTGGCAGGCACTACCCTCTGCCGATTCCCCAACGATGGCGCTCCCGGGCCTCACTGCTCTGAGCCTACCAGCTTCCTAAACTGGGGAGTGCCCTCCCTGGCAACTACCCCTCAACGCCCACGTGGCAGGCCGGCGTCCCGGGCCCCTTCCCTGGGACCCGTGCCCACTGCACTGCCCACGCGGCTATGGCCGCCAGGGCCCCGCATCAGCGGGTCACCAGCCCACTACGCTATCCCGGCCCCCCATGGCCCTGCCTACCGCGGCGACTAGCCCGGTGCCCGGGGTACCCACTCAGCGATACTCACCGTTCGCCGCCCACACTCCCAACCCGTCAAACAGGGTCCTGCACCCCTCCAAATGGTTCTAGCCTACATTCCCACCAACAGCAAAACGACTCCATTTTGTCATATTTGACTAACCCCCTAACTCACATTTATACTGACCGGGGTCCCTTGGGCGGGAATCACACCCCTCCCCAATCACTCATCGCACCATGCAATCCACAATCACTCCAACACTCAGACCCGCTGGCCTACTCACTCATCATGTCTCCACCTCACAACTTTCCAACACACACATCGCTGAACTCTGCCATTCTGCTCACTACATCCCCTAACTATCTCGTGCTCCCTCGTCATCCTTACACCACAGCACGTTCCATTTAACACTATGTAGCTAAGCTACGTCCCTCTACAAATTCACACGTCTCTGTCTCCGAAATAATCATTTCCCATCCTAAATCTCACTAACATCCCTCTAACTAATCCATTCCACGGACTCCATGAAGACTTATCCCTTGCCCATAAGCCGGTTGTAACTATCACTAACCATCCCTAACTAGTGGTTTCCGTGTGCCCATGGACTAGGGGTCTTTCACCCCTTGCCTCGGGAATCCTGTTCACCGAAAGCGAGGCTTGCTTTGTTCTCCATTTTTTTTTCCCCAATGCGCAGCACACGCGGCAACTCACAGCTCGCGCCACCAGCGCGGCAATTCGCAGTCGCGCACCTTGCACCTTGCCCGTGACGTCATGGCAGCGCTCGCGTACCTCGTCCCTCTTGCGACGCACCATCCAGCAGGGATTCACCCTCCTGCCGGATTTCAACCCGCACGTGGCAGCCATAACGTCCACTCTGCGCATTCCAAAGCAAACCTCGCATCTCGAGGGGTTCCCCACGCGAGCACATGTGCTCTGCCCATCCGTAACCTGCGCCGTGGCTTTGCGAACAAACACACCGCAGGCCACGTAGAGTTTCACACACCCGCCCGCCTGGAGAACCCATACATCCGAATCCATCTACCCAGCCTGGCTTTTGTCCGTCGCAGGATCGGCAACATTCACCGCGTGCGTTTCGGACCGGGTTCACTCCCGTAGGCGCGCACGTGGCGGTCTCGTGCGCTGCACGGTCTGAACCTCGCGCTCGCCGCCATGCCAACCCGGCACGGTGCTTGAAATAGCTACGGCCGCTACTCGGCCAATTGTTCCTGCGCCTCTCGTTCGTGCGACATTCGACCACCCACTCCTGCGTGTCACGACGCTCACACTCCATTCCATTACACTCACTCTCGAGGACGCGGCTGCGTTGCTCCCGCATGCCCACCGTCATCTCCCTCACATACAGCAAACCTCACACACGCTATCTCTCTCATACAGGCCCTTTCACTACCATACACCCTTTTACTCACACACCGGTGACACTCACACGCGTGTTTCACTCACACACGGGGTTTCATCACACACGGGGCAATCACACTGGGATCGTGCCACCCCAAGGGTTCCCGGGCCTCCACCCCCCAAGCTCCTTGTGCACCCCGTCCGCAGCACTCGCCCCCTCGAACTCGCTCGACACGACCGAACTCACCTGGTCGTGATTTCGCTTCAAGGAGAATAGCGTCTCCCTCCGTTCCCGAAGGAGGCTATCCAGCTGCTTGCACCGGGTCACTACACGTTCTGCCAGCTCACCCCCATTAAGCCTCGCTACCTCTGTGTGTGGTGTGTTCGTCTTTAACCCCGTCTTTATCGTGCAGTCTCTCCTCTATTTTTTTTATCTCCCGCGTCTCTATTTACGTTTCTGTCACCTCATGTCTTGGTTTCTTCCTGGAGTTTTGAATCATTCGTCTCTTTCCGGAGTTTTTCCATCTCCGTGGACTCCAATTTTGTCTCTCCCTTGAGTTCATTAATTTCAATCTCATTTTGTTTTGTTTCTACTCCACAGTCTCTCACGTTCTTCATTCTCCAATCTCATCGTTTTCTTTCAATTGCTCATTTCCTTCTTGTGTTTCATTTGCTGTTCTCTCACTACTCTCCTTGTTTCCTCTTCTGTCCTTCTTCTCCAATCTCGTGGTTTCTTCATTTGTTAATCTCCTTTTTGTGTTTCATTCGCTGTTCTTTCTCTTCTCTCCGCGTACTCCAGCCTTGCCTTTTCTTTCAATCGGTCAACCTCAGCTTCATGTTCTTTTGTTTCTATCCCATTGTTCTCTCGTTCTTTCCTCTCCAATCTCGTTGTCTCCCTCAATTGTCTGATTTCTTCTTCCCGCTTCATTCCTTGTCCTTCACTCTCCCTCGTAACTCCAACCTTTTTTTCCTTTTTGTCGTTCAGTTTCAAATTTATACTCTTTTTGTTTTCTATTCCACTGTCTTCTTGTTCCTCACTCTGCAAATCTCGCTTTGGCTTCCATCTGTTTGATTTGTACAGTGTGGTCCCTCAACGTCTTATTCTCTGTTTTCGTTCTTTTTCCCTCAACATTCTCAACTCGTTTTGTAATTCCCGTCTCTTGTTTTGGTGTTTCTGTAATCAGAAGCTTTTTTCTAATTCCTTTCTCGTCTCTACACCTCTTCCCATTCTTCCTTCCTCTTTTCATCATTTTCTTGCCCATCTCTATGATTCTCGTTTCTTTTAATTTGGACGTCGTCACCTCGTGTCTCGTCTACACGTTTCGGTTCCCCATTAATTATGACCTCGCCCGCCCATCGCGGGCCGGACCGCCGTTGCACTCCCTCTCATTGTTTTGGAGTCTCCGCCATGTGGCGTCGCCCATTTTCTCGCCCGCGTCCGCGTTTCCTTTCCCCATGCCCGTATCTCATCCCTCATCTTGTGTATCCTCTCCATTCGTAGTTTCACTTCAGGCGAAGTCGGCTGCCTCGATCCGCCATTATGTGGTGCGGTTTGCTGGGGGACAGGGAGGAATTTGACGGGGAGGGGAGGGGTGTCAAAAGCCCGCGGCTGCTGCCGCTGCGCCCATTTCGAGCTTTGGTGCGTTTGTGGGGGGGGGGGGGATGCTCTGCATATTCCTGGAATGTCCTGCACGGGATTTCGTCCTGGCCATGGATTCTACCAATTCTACACATCCATATCTAATACCCCGGCTCCCGTTCGCCTTGAAATGCCATCTTATTCTCGGAATTTAATTTAATTGCAATTATTTTGGGGAACGGGGGGGGGGGGCTCTTCGCACACCCCTCTCCGATTCCGTGAATTTAGTTGGAGACGGGGTGGATTCGAATCCCACACTCCTTTGAACACCAACTGTTGCGAATTCGCGCCCGCCGGCGAGCGATCGGCCGCGTAACTCCAATTGCAGCCGCGTCGCCCACCGGTCCGGACAATTCAGTCGTGACCCTCCTTGAACTACCGCCAGGAGCCAGTCACGGTGGGGGTTTAACCTCACCACAACCCAGTCCGCATTCTACCAGCGCGAAATAGGGTGAATCGCCGAATGTCGAAGATACCTAAATACCCGCGCGGGTAACCTACCGAGGGTTGCACCACGCCGCAGGTCGGCTAGGACACGAACCGCTTAAGCGGTTCGTTCCGTACTACAGGGATAACCAGCGGTTGTTATCGCGACCTCGACGGTTCAGTGATTCTTCTTTACTCGGGTGTTCAAACCCTCACTAATTTATTCCGCGAAGTAAGGTGGCACTTTCAAGCGAGAAAGGACGCAACGAACGGGGAACAGTTCGACAAGCACATTATTACACATATTCAGGCAAAGCAGTCATGCAATATACAAGCAAACGGTGAAGGGCAAAAGCAATATGACTGAATAAAGCAGGGATTCTGGACAACACAGTCACTTAAAACAGGTTTTACTTACAGACGGCGCCACACCATGCATACAAAAATAAAAGGAAAAGAAAGGACCTCCCTTTCGTGGCCGGTGAACCCTCTCCGGCACTCTCCTCGTCCGATGCGGCAGGTCCACCACAGGCCGCCACAGGCCGCACTGCGGCGCCTCCCATCCGGCGTCTCCTACCAACAGGTCGCGCCGGGCACGAGCGCAGACCGAGAGAGAGGAAGGGACATTGAAGAACACGAAGCGCAGGGAGAGCTCCAGAAAAAAGAGCGCTCCATGAACCAAGGAGAGAGCATGAACCTTTGGAGAGAGAGAGCGACCAACCAACATGGACTCAGGAGAGAGCATGAACCTTTTGAGAGCGAGACCTCGAGCCTCGCGTCTGCCGCCTTTTGTAAGGCGGGGCTCCGCCCTTCACCGCGCGGGGCTTCCGCCCGTCGCTCCGCCCCGTTCGCGGCTCACCTTCCCTTCGAGCGTTTCCAGAAGGCTCTTGAAGGGGGCGTGCCCCTACTCCGACCGCCTCACGCCGTGCCTCCACCAATGGGAGCGAGCTGCCCTTTGCCCCCTTTCCGTGCCAATGGCGCCGCAGAGGGGTGCGCAAACCGTGCACTTAGCGCAGTTTCCTTGTTGCCGTTGTCGTTGGTTGGTTTGAGGTTGTAAGGTTCAAAAATAACGATAGAAAAAAAAGAAAAACGGCTATCTCAAAGAGTCCGAGCCCGGTGAACACACAAATTTCCCTTTAAACAACGTGGAACTAACTGCACATTAAACTTACCGGCATCATGACCTGAGGACCTTTCTGGTGTTGTGCAGATTTCCACAGCCATAACAATATATATATATATATATAGTATATAATATACATACATAAACATATTCAATACATCTACATTCATATATATACTGTATATGTATATATATATAATATATAATATAATATATAATATACATTACATATACAGTAGTCGTCGACTTACGACCTATGCGACTTACGACTGTTCGACTTTACGACTTTTTTTTTAATGTATGTAAATATACATTGGCCGATTTACGACAAATCGACTTCCGACCGTTTCCGGTTCGGAACCACTCGCAGTGCTAAGTCGACGACTACCTGTAATCTACAATATATATATATATATATAATATATTATATATATATATATATATATATATATATACTATATATATATTGTTACTGGCCGGGTGTCGGCGCCAACCGACCGCTCTGAACGGAGTCGCAAGTCGAGTCGGCCCACCGATCGCCCAGAATATAGATGGCCCCCAGATAACTCCGAGCGACGGGTCCTTGTACAAAAACCGAAATACGCCAATCGGCAATCACGTGGGTAGGTCGATTGCCAATCTTCAATGTACCTAAATACCCACGTGATCCAACTACCGGGGTATTCCACCCTCGACGGATCTCGTACGGAACAAACCGCCGAGGCGAGCTTGTCCGTGCGCAATTCCGAGCGGCGTAAATCGCCGAGAACCGTCGGTCCAATTGTCCCCCTATTACGGCAAACCAACGGCTTTCTAACTCCCAACACACGACATGTTCAGTCAATGAGGAATGACGAAGCGAGCAGGTTTACATTTACACAGAATTTATTATAATGAAACACGTATGCAATTAAACAAGCAACAAAAGAACTACAACCGTCTTAAGCAATATTTAATGTACAGTCACTTACACAGGTTTTACTTACAGGACTCGGCGCCACAACATTCATTCGAAAAAAGGCAGGAAAAAGACCCCATCAAAGGCAATGGGGTCAGACTGGACCTCTTGGGTCTTTATGGCGGGGACTTGGCAGACGAACGAGTCCCACCGAGACCGTTGCAGTTACCTGCACCCTCGTGGTGTCTGCTTGGGCCCCATGATGCTCCTTCCCCACAGCACTAGCGTAGCCGCGGTCGAGCTCGGCCTTTTCCGTGGGCAGGCAGCTCTCTCCGGCTCTCTCCACACGAACGCGCTTGCGGCCACCCGCGATGCTCCTTCCCTACGGCAGCTAGCGTAGCCCGGTCGAGCTCGGCCTTCCTTGTGGCAGGCGAGCTCTCTCCGGCACTCTCCACACGAACCGCGTTTGCGCAACACAGCAGGCAAGGCTGCGCCTCCAGCTCGCGTCTCCTTCGCGACGCCCGGACTTCCACGCAGCTCCTTGGCTTCTGGGTTCCTCCCGACTCCCCCAACTGCCGAAGCAAAAAGCTTACTCCTCCCACGGGACTCAGCACACAAACTCGCCACGGGACTCCACGAGCTCAGCCCACGAACTCAGCCCTACCACGGGACTCTTTTCACGAACTTTTTACGAACTCTTTTGGGATTTTCTCTCGAACAAAGAAAAGATGTCCTCTTATTCCTTTGCACCCCCTCCCCCGCACCCGGCGTTAATCATGCCCTCGTGATCCCCCCCGCTCAACCACGGGTGGGAGGGAGTTGTTGACGTCACCGCAGGGTTCTTTCTTCCTTCTTCGCAGAAGAGGGGGAGGGACGTCTCCATTGTTTCTTTCCTTAACTATTAAATCGCATCCGCAGCGCATCTAATCGATTTCAAAACATTTAAACAGTGGGAGGTGAGCTCTCCAGGAACATGCACTTATCGACATAGCTGACTAAGGGAATCTGTATGTTGTGTGCGATTGAATTCCAAATTCGTAAACAATATATTAATAATAATATATATATATATATATAATATATATATATATACATAAATATACATCTACACATATATATATGTATTATATATGTATATATAAATATATAATATACATATATACATACATATACTCTACCATTATTAATATATAATATATAATATACACTATATTACATAACATATACATCAAAACATATTATATTATTTATAATATATATATATATATATATATATATATATATATATGTGTATCTTCTGCCTCACAGGTTGTGACCACAGTGTGGTTATTCTTGATTTACCTTGTCTACCTGCCTGGCTGTCAAACGAAACTGAAAATCATTCCAAACAGGAAACGTACTGTTTTTAAGGACCTCATGAAGGATGCAAACAATAGGCATGAATAACTAATGTAACATGATGGACAGGGTGGTGTATTCGGCAATGTGTCAGCAGCAGTAAAATGTTGGTAAATTCCAGAATATATTTATCTATACGACTTTTACAATCTATTTTTTATTTCAATTGAATTCTTTACTAAAACGATGCAGAACACAAATTGCCTTCTTTGCACTTCAAATAACCTCCAGTTTTGCTGTACCGAGCTTTGACATGTTAAATAAGGTGGTGTATCAGAGTGCTTCAATCGTGCTGAACTTCGATAGTTTTTTTTAATGATCTTTAAAATCATGATTTTATTAAAATGGAAGTATATCCTTAACACTGTGTAGTGTATTGTGTTCGATGCACTCGAGTTTCATTTTGACGCAGGCAAATCATCAAACCAATCTTCCCGTTTTTAATAGGACGAGAAATGAACTTTTGAAGAAAATTCAAGATTTCAAACCAGAAGATGAAAATGTAAAAGCTGCCAAAATCCTTATGCTTGGGCA
>CM068958.1:18930070-18941460 GCA_035128595.1 Eptatretus atami | reverse complement strand
TCCATTCGCAACTCACACGCAACACTCCACACTGCCATCCTTCTAACTAAATACCCTGACAAACTCGTGCCTCCCTCGTCAATCCCTTAAAAACTCATGCACGTCCATTTACTCTCGTACTAAGCTACGTCTCCACTACAGCATTTCCAGTCTGTCCGTGTCTCCAAAAACTCCAACAATTCCCATTTCCCTAAATCTGAACTAAAATCCATCTAACTAATCCATTCTCACGGGCTCACATGAAGGTACAACCCATGTCCCCATGAAGCCGGTCTAAGCTACCTCTAACCCATCCTCTCTAACTAGTAGTTCCTGTGCCCCAAAACAAGGGGGTCCGTTCACCCCTTGCTGGGAATCCTGTTCACCGCCGACAGCGGGCTTGCGCTTTCTCATCTTTTTTTTTTTTTTTTCACTAATGCGCACCACCAGCCGCGGCCATTCACAGCTCGCGCCTCTTTTTCCGTGACATCATGGAGCTGCTTGCGCCGCACCTCGTCCTCTGGACGGTACCCCGTCCGGCAGGAATCCCCCTCTGCTGCCGATTCCAAACAGACGTGCAGCCGCATGACGTCAACTCTGCGCAGTTCTCAAAAGCAAGCCCCGCGTTTCGAGGGTCCCACGCGAGACACATGATGCTACATGCTCGTCACGAGCTTTACAAACACACTAGGCAACTCGGCTGGAGACCTCACCGACTCCGAAATTCCGAATCCAGCCGACTTTCTGTTCCCGTACCGCGGGATCGGTGCTAACATCCACCGCTTCGCGTTGTTCCGACCGGGTTCACCTGGCGCAGCCGCCACATGTGGTGGCCGTTGTGCCGAGCCAGCAGGCCGCCGCGCTTCGCTGCTGTGCAAACCCGGCACGGTTCTTCCTCCAATTCAGCTACGGCCTAACTCGCCCTTGTCCTTCATCGGTCCCGTCGTCGTCGCCGTTCAAACGCCACGACGTCCTGCGTGCCACGGACGCTCCACACCTCCCACCATGGCACTCGACAGGGATCGCGGTTGGCGTCCTCCCCATACCGACTGTCCATCTCCCTCACATACAGCGCTCTCAACACGCCGTTCCTTCCACCCTCGTGTTTCTCTCACACACTAATACGAAACCACACACCGAACTGTTTCCCTCGCACACTCTGTTCCTTCACATCTCGGTGTTTCCTTACCACAAGCGTGGCTGGACAGGCCGCATTTCGGACACTCGCCCCAGGCCACACCATATTACTCACACACGCGGACAACCTCACACGAGGTGTTTTCACTCACACACGGTGCTGTCAATCCAACAGACCGTTTTCACCTCACACACACGGCCTCTCTGACACGCGGGCTTAATTCACACACGGAGTGCTGGGAAACACGCCCACCGGAACACTCGTGACCTACACCACTCACAGCGGGGTCCTCTTCCAAACATCGGTGTTCATCCACAAACACGGTGCTTCATACACACACGGTCTTATCCACAAACGGTGCTTATCCACAGCACGGTGCTTTCATGCCACATAACGGTGCTTCAATCCACCCATGGCCGTGCTGGAAACCGAAATTTCGGCACAACATTCGCAAACACACAATTTCGACAACACACACACCGGAACAACCACGCTGGGAAATTAGCACCACCTTCAAGGGTCCCGGGGTTCCATAACCCACTCCGCGTGCACACCATTCACAGCACTCGCCCTTTACCTCGCAAGGCTCGACCGACTCTCCTCGTCGCGATCTGCCTCAGGGGCACAGCCCTCACTTTCCTGAAGGAGGCCATCCTGCTGCTCGCACCGGGATCACAAACACTGCCCCAGCTCAACCCCATTGTCCCTCACTATCCCTACTGTGTGTGCTCGTCAATGTACCTGGAGTTTCTCCTGCTACTTGCTAATCTCAGTCACTGTTTATTATTTTCCGTTTTTTCCTGGCTTTTCGTCTCTGCTTCCTGTTCTATTCCCCGTGGGCTCTGGTGTTCCTTCCTTTGTCCCCTGCTCTTCCGTGCATTTCTCAGTCACCAACGTGTCCTCGTCCGTGCATGTTCTCAGTCCTCTTTAATTATTTCCCTCTGTGTCACCTGGTCACTTTTTCCGTCACGCTGCACGAGTCTCGCCAACGCGTCTCCCGAATTAAATTTTGTCGCTCCACCGCGGGCCTACCCAGTCCACACTCCCCCTTGTAGGTTTTCGGTCGAGCTGCCACGTGGTCTGCCATTTGCACTTCCACGCCTCGTATCTCGCCACCGTGGCAGGTGCCGATTATGCCTCTTATGCCCAGACTTACTGCCTTTTGCCTTCCTGGAAAATCAGCCCCAAGCTTCTGCAATCTCAGCACCCATCAGCGTTTGAACATTCTCAATCCATTTTTGCCAGCAATATTTCTAATGAAGCTGGCCCATGTCAGGTGGCCCGTGTGGCAGTCGCTTCGCCATTATCGGCGCTGGATCCGCCGGGGACTGAGGAGGGGATTTTGACGGGGAGGGGAGGGGGGTGCCATACGACCGCGCCCCGGCCCATGTGCGGACTCTGCATGTTATTTGCGGGGAATAGTCACCTGCTAATAGGAGTGTCCTGCATGGTCATTTTCCGTCTGAAGCCTTAGAATTTACATTTCCAATCCATTCCTAATCCCTCCTGCCACCTGCTCGCCTTGGCTGAGTACATTTTACGTGCTGGGAAATAAAGATTTATAACGCTCTGAATTTGGGGACACGGGGGGGGGGGGGGGGAGTTTTGCTCCGTATACCCTGATCCGACTCCGTGAATTTGCTACGGAGGGAGGGGCCGATCGCACTCCTGACAACCAATTGTTAAAGCGGCCGGGTGTCAGCCTGCCAACTCGGATCGCTCTGAACGGAGCCACAATTGAGTCGGCAGGACCGATTCGCCCGGAATATTAGAATCGGCGCTCGGCATAACTCCGAGCGGACGGGTCCTTGTAACAAGAACCGAAATACGGCCAATCGGCAGATCACGTGGTAGGGTCGATTGCCAATCTCAATGTACCTAATAACCCACGATCCAACACCGGGTACTTCACCCTCGACGGATCTCGTACGGAAATACAAACCGCCGAGGCGAGCTTGTCCCTTGCGCGATTTCGGCGGCGTAATCGTCGAGAGACCTGTCGGTCAAATTCCCCCTATTACGGCAACCAACGCTTCTAACTCCCAACACATAGCGAAATTTCATCAATGAGGGAATGGATACGCAACGACAGGTTTGTACATTTACACAAGGACATTATTTAATGAAACACGTATGCAATTAAATAGAGGGCAAAACATCGTATGCAAATTATACAAGCAACAAAAGCACGACAAAAGAACTACAACCGTCTATAAGCAATTATTAATGTACAGTCACTTACACAGTTTTACTTACGGGAGTCGGCGCCACACTGACATTAATCTCGAAAGAAAAGCAGGAAAAAAGACCCCATCAAGGAATGGGTCAGACTGGAACCCTCTTGGGTCTTTTAGGCGTGGACTTGGCGACCGAATGAGTCCCACGAGACCATTGGCAGGGTTACCTGCACCCTCGTGGTGTCTGGCTTGGCGAACTCCGCCGACGTCCGCCGTCCCCACAGCAGCTGCGTACCGCGGTCGAGCTCGGGCCTTCGGTGGCAGGCGAGCTCTTCCCGGCCTCTCGCACACGAACCGCGGCTTGGGCGTACCCGCGATGCCTCTTCCCCACGGTCAGCTAGCGTAGCCGTGGTTCGAGCTCCGGGGCCCTTCCTTGGGCAGGCGAGCTCTCTCCCGGCTTCTCGCACAAACGAACGCGGTGGGCGATCCCGCGATGCTGCCTTCCCCACGGAGCTAGGTAGCCGCGGTCGGCTCGGGCCTTCCGTGTGGGCAGGTCGGGCCTCTCTCCGACACGAACGCGCGGTTGCGCGACACAGCAGCAAGGCTGCGCTCCAGCTCGCGTCTCCTTCGCGACGCCCGGACTTCCCACGCATCTCTTGGCTTCTGGCTTCCTCCCGACTCCCAACTGCCGAAGCAAAAAGCTTACGTCCTCCACGGGACTCAGCACACGAACTCTGCCAACGGGACTCCCACGAACTCAGCCCTACCACGGGACTTCCACGAGACTCTTTTCAACTGGACTTTCACGAGCTCCTTTTGAACAAGAAAAGATGTCTCTTTCTCCTTTGACCCTCCCCCGCACCCGGCCGTGACTGCATGCCCTGCGTGATCCACCCCCCCGCTCAAGCACGGGTGGGAGGGAGTTGTTGACGTCACCGCAGGTTCTCTTCCTCTTCGCAGAAGAGGGGTGGACGTCTCCATTGTTTGCTCCCTAACTATTAAATCGATCCGCAGCGCATCTAATCGATTTCAAAACATTTAAACAATGAAGGTAGCTATCAAGGGACATGCACTTATTCGACATTAGCTGACTAAGGACCTGTATGTGTGTGCAATTGAATTCCAATTCTAACAATATTATATATCTGTAATATATATATATATATAATATATATATAGTCGAAATGGAAAGTGTGTGAGGAATGAGTGTAGGACAGTGGGCCCAAGTGTGCGAGTGGAGCGAATGTGGTGTGCATGGTGCGAATGACTGGTTGGGGGGAGGAGTGATTCCCACCCAAGTGACCCCAGGATCAGTTTAATGTTAGTTTGTGGGTTATTCAAATTTACTAAAAGGAAGTCTTTTTGTTGTTGGTGTCAAGAGAAGGCATGAAACCCGTTTGGAGGGGTGCAAGAGTTCATGGACCGGCTGGGAGTGTGGCTGTGGAAAAGGTGAGTTTTGTTTAGTGGGCACCCCGGGCACTGGACTAGTCGGCCAGAGTAGGCCAAGGGCCCAAGAGGGGCCAGGATAGATAGTCGGGCACGGGCGACCCGTCGGAAACGGGGACGCTAGCGCCAGAATGCACGGGGCAGCTGTAGTGGGGCACGGGCGGACCCTCGGAAAGGGAACCCGGGGCGTCACACGCCACGTGGGCATCGGAGCGGGGCCAATGCCTGAAGGGCCAACCCCCCGCGTTGTCAGGGGAGTCAGCTAGGCTCGGGGGCAGCCCTGCATAGGGCCTTGGGGTGCCATGGTTAGAGTTCGGCAGAGGGAGTTCCTGCCAGTGAGCCACGCTGCCAGCCAGGAGAATTGTGCTTAGGGCGACGGAACGAAAATGTGAGGACAAAGCCCAAAATTTATAATGGACACCACACAGGCACGGGAAAATCATGGTTTTTAGAACCCATAGTTTTAAAGTGTTGACGTTTTTTCGAAAACCCAGGGTAGTTAGGTTAATGATGTAGGGTAGAGGAGCATGATACCCCTTCGCACCATCCATCCCTTCGCTCGTTGTAGTGGGACCGCTGGACTTCACCTTTGGTAGATCGCTGAACTCTGAGGAGGCCATTCTGAGCTTTGATGGGCCTCGAGACAGGACGCTAGTCTCTCCCTATTCCCTCCAGAGGAGGGAACGTAGGGGTTGGGAGTAGGCATAGGGGACCTGGATAGCGCGAGCGGACAAAGACAATAAAGGGGGTTAGGAGACAATTATTAAAAGGGAAACTAGGAACTGCCACTTATAACTGCTGGCAGTGATGACCGGGTACCCAGAGTGTCCGCTTTGACACACTGATTACAACATTTGAGACTTAAATCCATCGTCGCAAAGTTTCGATTCATAGGATCAGGCGTCCAGAGGAAAACATTATTTTAATAGTGACACAACCAGGCCTGCTTTGTTGAGACGGCGCGGAACAGACGAGTTACGAACTGAGCAGCACAAAGCGTTCAATTTTCGTGATTCTTGGCTACCAGATTCAAATAATTAAATAATTTCTGGCTGCCAACCGCAATGACCGGATCAGATTGAAATTTTAACTTTTGTTTCACATGTCAGCGAAATTAATAAATCTGAAGTTTGTGCATATATAGCATCTGCTGTTCCAGAGTAACATTAAATTAATATGTTATCCATTAAATCCAAGTATGGCGGCCAAAATCATGTGAACTTGTACGTAATAATTTTTACCATGTATGCAGATATTTCCACTGGGGGAGGGGGAATTTGTGAAAAAAAAAACAGGAAAGGGCCAAACAATTTTTTTTTTTTTTTGTTTTCCCGCCATTTTTTTCGATAGGATTAAGCAGTCCCAGAGAAACATTATTTAATCTTTTTCTTAAATTTCACATGGCTGCCAAACCATGTGACCTATCAATATAGAAATTAACAAATTGTCATTCCCTACTTCATGTGCAAAGTTAGGTCTGTTAGTTCCCTTGATCAAGAATCAGCCGTTCTGGAGAAGAAGCTGTTGAAGATTTTAGGGTAAATTCAACCATGGCCACCAAACCATGTGACTTGTGATGTCATAATTTTACCATCGTATGCAGACATTTCACTGCGGTGACAGAAGCAAATTTCGCTTCGATAGGTTAAGCAGTTCCAGAGAAACAATTTATTTAATATTTATCCTTAAATCCAAGATGGCGGCCAAACCATGTGACTGGTGACGTTCAAATTCTTTACCATGTCTGGCAGACATCATTGAGTGATGACAGTGCAAATTGCTTCGATAGGTTAAGAATTCAGAGAAAACATTATTTAATATTTTTTCTAATTCAAACATGGCTGCCAAACCATGTGACCTATCAATTAGAAATAACAAACTTGTATTCCCGACTCATGAGCAATAGGTGTGTAAGTTTCCCCTTGATCAGGTTCAGCTGTTCTGAGAAGAAGATGTTGAGTTTTTAGGGTATATTCAAGAATGGCCGCCAACCATTCGTGACCGATCAGAAGAAATAACAAACTTGAGAAATGACCTCATGCGGGAATATACGTGTAAAAGTTTCGTTCTCAATCTTCTTTTCCGTTTCGGAGAAGAAGATTTTTAAAAATCTATTCTTATCAATCAAGATGGGCTGGCCGAAACCATGTGACCTATGACCATCAAAAATTTAATTCTTGCTTTCTATCGTCGACCTTAACAGTTTTTGAAGTTTCATGTAAAATCGGATTAAGGTCGGTTTCTTCCAAGATGCCGCCAAACCATGTGACTTCTGACGGTAAAATATTTTGCCCTGTATGCAGAAATTGACGTAGAGAAAGGCAGTTGCAAAGTTTCGCTTCGATTGGTTAAGGAATTCAGAGAAAAACATTATTTTATATTTTTCTTTTAAATTCAACATGCGGCCAAACATGTGACCTATCAATTCGAATTAACAAACTTATCATCGCATACATATCCGAATATAGTTGTGAAATCACGCCTTCTTGACCGCGCTTCGGAGAAGAGATGTTTGAAGGTTTTAGGGTTTTTTCAAGATGCCGCCTAACATGTGACCAATCAAGAAGAAATTAACAAACTTGAAAGAGGACCTTTGGGAATGTACCTGTAAAGTTTCGCCTCATCTGCAGCAGCCGTTTCTGGAGAAGAAGAATTTTTTAAAAACACTAAAAAACAAGATGGCGGACCGAATTACGTCACCTATGACGTCAAAAATTTTTTGTTCTACGATGAATTTATGTGATGATGACGCTCAAGAAATTTCAAAAATTTTTTGCCATGTGCGTTCTACTTGACGAATTTCACTGGGATACCTCTTACGATTGAGCGTACGAAAATCACACGTATCCCGAGAGGGACTTCATAAAAATGTATAAGCGAAATTTTTTTACCCTAGAAGTCTTCAGAGATACAGATGGTCCAAAGTTTATCTTTTTTTTTCAATGATGGCGCCCGTACCACGTCTGACCTATGACGTCACAATCATCAATTATGTATGCTATCAAAAAGAAATTACATATGTGTGAAATTTGTGTCAATCGGTCTAGCATTCTGAGAAAAAAAATTGGGGGGGGGGGCAAATTTTTTTAAAGGGCGAAAAAATCCTGAAATTTTGCAATTTACGGCGGGAAGAAAATAATTAATAAACTTAAGAAAAGAATAGGTTACCCAGTCCATTTGACTGGCGTACCCTAATAAAAATAAAGAGGGGGCAAAAATTTTTTTGTGTTTGTGGGCAAATTAAGGTAGTGGTATGGACAGAGAAGGCAAAGGCGATGAGTGGGGGGGAGACAGATTAGGCTAGGGTCCGAGCCCGCTTTAGAGGGCCGCACCACCGCACTCCTCAAAGACCTGATGGAACCACACCAAGCGCCGGCCAGCTTCACTGCTGGCCTGTTGTGCTGCAGCTGCCTGTTTCTGCATGGCTTACCTTGCCATGCCTATAGCCTGCCTCTCCATGACCCCATGCCTGCTAGCCCTTGTTTGCGTTTTGCCCTGTCTGTCCATCCACACCATGCGTGCCAGGCCATCGTTTTGTGATGACTGCCCTGCAGGCCAGCCTGTTCCAATGTGCATTCCAGTCCAAATTTTTTGTGTTTTGGCACCCATCGTCCATCCATTCCCTGCCACCCATAAGACTTTGCTATGACTTGCCTTTCCCTTTCACAGCATCACAAGTCGCTGCGGCCAGGTATAGTGTAATGTAATAGATAATTAAGATGTAAATACGGTGGAACCCCACCTGCATGTTTGTTTTAGCGCCGGCAATTTTAGATTAAGTTGTCGAATGAGTCTCGTGAGAGTTTTAGGTCAGTTTACGCAGCGCATTAGGTTATTATTTTGGGGACACGTATAAAGAAATGTCGCACTCAGGGATCCAAGTATTAGGAAAGACGTATAGGCGGCAAAACTTTACACCTGCTGGTCAACACGACACAAATTTGACAACTCGGACGAGTCATGTAAAAAGGGGAGGGGTAGTGTTTAAATTGCCGAACTTCAATTGCACAACAAACATACAGTTCCCTTAGTCAGCTTATGTCATAAGTGCATGTTCCCTTGCTAGCTCACCTTCCATGTTGTTTAAATGTTTTGAATATCGATTAGATGCCGCTGCGGAATCGATTTAATAGTTTAGGGAGCAAACAATGGAGACGTTCCCACCCCCTACTTCTGCGAAGAGGAAAAGAACCCTGCCGGGGTGACGTCAACCAACTCCCTCCACCCGTGGTGACGGGGGTGCGATCACAGAGGGCATAGTCACGCCGGGTGCGCGGGAGGGGGTGCAAAGGATAAAGAGGACATCTTTTTCTTTGTCCAAAAAGATGCTCGTGAAAGTCAATGAAAAGAGTCTCAGTGGCAGTCCCGTCGGTGGGCTGAGTTTCCCTGGCAGAGTTCGTGAAGAGTCCCGTGGGGAGTCCCGGTGTAAAGATGTCCTGTGGTAGGCTGATTCGTGGGGTCCTGGCAGAGTTCGCTAAGTGCTGAGTCCCGTGGAGGATAAGCTTTTTGCTTCGCAGTATGGGGGAGTCCGGAGAAGCCAGAAGCCAAAGCTGGTGAAGCCGGGCGTCGCGAAGGAGACGCGAGCTGGAGGCGCAGCCTTGCCTGCTGTAGTCGCGCAAACGCGCGTTTCGTGTGGAGAGAGCCGGAGAGAGCTCGCCTGCCACACGGAAGGCCGAAGCTCTGCAACCGCGGCTACGCTAGGCTGCCGTGGGAAGTATGATCGCGGGTCGCCAAGCGCAGTTCCGTGTGAGAGACCGGAGAGAGCTCGCTGCCACACACGGAAGGCCCGAGCTCGGACCACGCTACCGCTCTGCCGTGGGGAAGGAGCATCCAGGGTCACCCAACGCGTTCGCTGTGGAGAGAGCTGGGAGAGCTCTGCCCTGCCACACGGAAGCCGAGCTCGACCGCGTTATTACGCTAGCTGCTCGTGGGTATGGGACGTCGCGGTCTCCCAACCAGAAGCCACCGAGGTGCAGGTAACCTGCACTGGTCTCGTGCGACTCTGTTCGTCGCCAGTTCCCACGCCATAAAGACCCAAGAGGCCAGTCTAGCCATTGCCTTTGATGGTCTTTTTCCTGCTTTTCTTTCGAATTGATGTATATTGTGGCGCCGAGTCACCGTTAAGTTAAAACTGTGTAAGTGACTGTACATTAATAATTGCTTTTAGACGGTTGTAGTTCTTTTTCGTGCTTTTGTGCTATGTATAATGCATACGTTGTTTTGCCTTGTCTTAATGCATACGTGTTTATTATAAAAATGTCCTTGTGTAATGTAAACCTGCTCGTTGCGTCCATTCCCTCATTGACTGAACATTTCGTGTGTTGGGAGTTGAAAGCCGTTGGTTTGCCGTAATAGGGGGACATTTGGACCGACGTTTCGGCGATTACGCCGGCTCGGAAATCGCGCACGACAAGCTCGCCTCGGCGCGTTTGTTCCGTACGAGATCGTCGAGGGTGGAATACCCCGGAGTTGGTTCAGTGGGTATTTAGGTACATTGAAAGAATTGGCAATCGACCCATACCCACTGATCTGCCGAATTGCGTATTTCGCGTTCTTGTACAAGGACCCGTCGCTCGGAGTTATCCGGCGCGCGATCTATATTCCGGGCGATCGGTCGGGCCGACTCGAACTTCGCGCTCCGTGCAGAGCGGTCGCTTGGCGTGACACCTGGCCAAGTAACAATATGTATAATGTAGTATTATATATATTGTAGTGTGTTGTATATATATTATATATTATATATATAATTTATATATATATATTATATTATATATCATATGAGGCCCGCGAGGCAGAGTGAGATAAGCGACATCTTTTAATGATATTGTTACGGTGGTGGAAATTCACAAGAAAACAACCTTCAGGTTCCCCAAGATCCAGTAATTTCGATAATACGTGTTTTAGTTAGATTCCCCCACCGATGTGGGAAGGGAATTATTCGCTTGTGCCGGGCTGTGCATCTTTGAGTGCCGTTATTCTTTTTCATCTTGTTATTTAAACAAAAACATTCCTCAACCAACACTCAAAACCACGCACACCAACTCAACAAACCATGCCGCCACCTCCACAACGCCAAACTCAACAACCACGCGGCCGAGCACCACAACGCCACAACTCAACAACATGCCTCCACAACGCAACAACTCAACACCGCCATCCCCACACAGCGCCATCAACATCGCGAACCATCACGCCCGCTTTCCTGAGCGACAGCGGCAAAATTGCCGTGATATGAACTCGCCGGCCGACATGAAGAACCACATTCCAGCCTCCGTGTGCAATCAGCCGTCAAACGGCCTGATTTGCATAAATGGATCAAAACGGGCTTGCCTTGGAAAGCAGCCAATCGGACGGCCGTGTGCAAATCAGCCGTGAGATGGCTAAGTTTGGCAATAAAAGATCAAAACGGGCTTTGCCGTGGAAAAAGCCAGCCAATCAGAGCTGAAGGGGCGGAGCCGCCTGGGTGAAGGTTCAGAGGTGAAGGGGGTAGCGCCGATTTCGGGTGGCGAAACCTCCAGCAGCTTCTCCCCCCTGCTATTAAAAAGCCGGGTTGCAGCGCACCCGGAGGCAGTTGGTGGTGAGCTGGCGAGCGGGGATTGCGTCGTTGTTGTTCACGGGTCGTCACCGGATGAGGTATCTAGGCCACGTAC
>CM068958.1:18881996-18899908 GCA_035128595.1 Eptatretus atami | reverse complement strand
TCCACTCGATTACATTGGGCTGGTTTTTGCCCACGACAACATACAGTTCCTTAGTCAGAATTGTACAATCGACGACCCACTGTCTACAGTAGGTTGCCATACCTAGGAATCGCATCATCTCTTTCTTTGTGCGAGGGCGGGGACTTCCGCAATTGAAGTTATCCTCCCCTTGTCCAATCCCTCTTTCCGTTGTGAAATGTGGTGTTCCCAGATACTTAACCCTTTCCTGCATAATTGCAGCTGTCTTTATTTACCTTGTGGCCTTTCCTTGCAATGCCTCTAGCACTAAGCAGCGTTATCTTGTTTCACACGCTGCTTTGTTTGGGGAGCCAAATTAGCAAGTCATTCCACATATTGTAGCAGCACTGGATTTACCCTCGACGACAATTCTTCCAAAAGTCTTTATGGCACGCACGTTGAAAACAATGTTTGACTATCAGCAAACCTTTAGCGGCAGGGACCGTCCATGTACTATTGCGGCCTTTATATGTGAAGGAAATAAAACTGTGATTCCTTATCAATGGGTACGAGAAAAACGCAGAACATTAATCAATGACAGTTAAAATGGGTGGAGCTTGCATATAGATGTTTATCAACCCCTCTGCCTAGGTACCACAGGTGGTAACTTTGAATTCACCTCATTTACTTCCGTAAGTCGTGGACAAATCTCCACTTGTTTTCTTGTTGGCTTTTCACTTGCAGTAATAGGCGTATTACATGGGCTTTGAATTTCTAACAATTATACCTTTTGTTCCCTTCAAGGATTCCATTTACTGGTGCTATCCCGGCCTTCAGCCCTTTTTCGGAGAGGGTATGACGCACATTCGGCCAAGGCATTCCAGATTTGAGTTAACCACTTGGGGCGTTTGCCCCAATGATACGGCCCCCACATCATTGTTCATGTCGGTCCACAATTCTTGTGGACTCTTTCTATCAAACCTTCTATGTTTCCTTTTTTTCACTTGCCGTTCCATTCATTTCATCTCGCGCTGAGGGTGGTTAGATTAACTCCTCATCAATTCCTCGTAACACTGTTCCTTAAATCACAAATCACCCTTTCATTCATCGCTAGTTATGCATTGCCAATTGCACACTGTTTGTTGTGCAGTGGTCACTACTCCCCCTGGCAAGGCGATTAAACCATAAAACCCAAATCATTTCGGGTGTGATCCCCTTTGCCGGTGGTTATTGTTCACATGCGATGTTTTGCTCCCGGCGGTACTTTGTCAATTGCCTTTGTTTTCCCTTGAGCTTACCTCCATTGCAACACCTTTCCTTACCAAATTCATTAAACGGCAAATCAGTAAATCATTTGCATGTTTTCCAGACGCGCGAGCAATTTTCTCCGCAAATTCAACTCATTTCCATTGCACATTAATAGATTGTACAATGTGGGGATTCATCGTAGGTGTGTGTCATTACTTGTTCATTGGTCTAGCCACATTTGCATTTTTTCCTAACTTTCGGCTAGGATGCATTTAAACATATCAAAACATCACTAATCGCTGTCTTGGCAGCCTCCACCAATTAGCAAACTGGTTGCGGGTGTCATTAAAATCATCATTTGTGAATGTGTTTTATCCCGGAATTCAACAAAAACCCCTTTGTTTGTGCATTGCTATTGTGCATCCCAACTTACACAACAAGGTCTTGCCTAACAGATTCACCGGTGTTAGTGGTTGTGAGAAGGAAAGCGTGTTTTCCTGCAAAAAGGTCCCACATTCTTACTGGTAATTGTGTCTTTTGTACTTAATTTGTCGTTATTCTTACCCCCTAACCCTACTGCTTGCAACATTAGCATTGGATTTTTCACCCCTGGCAGCTCTTTTGGCTGCAATAGTAGAGGTGGGTGGCTCCCTTAGTCAACTAAAAAAGGAAAGTTTCTTACCTGAGGACATCTCGCGTGTAGCGTCGGCTTCCTCTGTTGGTGTTAATGTCAGAATCGCTCCTTGCACCACAAGGCCACCCGCGGTCTGTTCAGTATTACCTACCCATCCTGCGGTTGGTTTGATCCTCCTTTCCTGTGGAACCCGATCATCTTCTTTGGGGGGCAATTCCTTTTCCAATGTCCTTTTTGTCCGCACTGGAAAACATCCTTCGGCGCAGTAGCCCGTGCCCTTGGCCTGCCTGCAGTTCTTGAGCGGGTCTTGTGGTCGCGCTTGTTGCCGCTTGTTTCTTCCACGTCCCTTTCTTGGCCGTTCATCCTGTTGCTGCTGGTGGGGGTCTTTTGCAGAATCTCCTTTGCCATCCCCATGTCTTTGGCGCCTTCTTCTTCCAAGTCTGTTGTCATCTCCTCCCAGTTCCCACTTTTCTCAATCCTTATTCTTTTTCTTTGCTCTGCTACTTTGCTAACAAACACCATTTCTGAAACACTTCGTCTTTAATTTTTGTCTTTTGCGTCTTCCCTTTCTTCCGCCCGGTCCGAACATTGATACAAAATCTCACTTGCTCCTTTTGCCTGCCAACCTAGCATTACCATACTTTAATGCTCTTAATTTAGCCTGAGCCCTTCCATTACGAAGTTAGTCATCGTCGCTGTTGGGTATGTCTTCTTCACTTGAAAACTCCCATATTGTAAGAAATGTCTGCAACGAATCTATGCATAAATTCGGACGCCCGTTCCCCTTGACGTGTTTGTTTCATTAAATCTTATCCAATCTAGTGCTGCCGGTGCGCAACGCTTTCTCATTTCATCATACAGGCGCCGTCGCTTATCTTGCCGATCTGCGTCGTGCATCCTGCTGGTTCGTCGCTGTCATTCAGCACCTTGCTTAGCTTTTTTCCACACATTATGGGGACAACACTGCTTTGACATAACACCCCAATGTCTTCTATTGCATGCAGCGCGTGTGCCTCAAACCCACTGCTTTATTAACTCCTTTGCTGCTCCTGCATTTCCTCCCAGATTAACACTCTTTTCCTTTCATAATTCTTTAAACGGTCGGTACACCGATTTGCAGCTGGTAGTAATCCTGGCACCTCCAGAGTATTTTCGAACCGGGAGGCAAGCTGTGGCCAGCAGTCACATACCTCCCAGGTCCGGATACAACCTTTGGTGTGCTGTTCAACACACACAGGAAACCACCTGGCATTACCTTCCCTGATCTTCCCACCCTTGCACACAATTCAGAGAGGCAGTTACAGGGCGGGGTAATCTCAATCCCTTGTTTGTTTGGCAACCTTTAACCTGTGTTTTTAATTTCAACAGTTTCCGTATTTATCAAATCTCTTAGCCACTTCACTTACTTGTAGGGCTTCTTCTTCCCACATTTACAGCTTCAAGATCTGGCTCTGGTTCTAACTTATCGCTTGTTCCATTGTTCTAATCGACTTGATAAGTTATTTTATAATCTTGCTCTTAAGGAGCCCCATCTCGGGAATGGGTGTCCGTCCTGCTTTGTCCACTTATACCATAATGCCAATTGAGACATGATTAACTTCCAATTTTTATACACATTTCCCGCCCGGTATTCGTGGGCGGGGCTTTTTATCCGATTTGGTTTTACAAATTATCCCCATTTTCCCTCGATCCTTCCTAGAGTATTCTTGGTCGGGACCAGTATTTCCACCTGGGGGTGTTTCGGGTGGGTCGGGCATCTTTCACACCTTCTTCCACGGAACCCTCACACTCCCTGGCACACCTCCAGCGCCCTCAAATCTCCAACCGAATACTTGGTTGGGTCAGGAGCTTTTACACCCTTTCCCTTCCTCAATATTCCGGTTCGGACCCTGTCCCCGGAGGTGTTTTGGGTTGCCCCTTCCTGGGTTTCCCTCACCTCCAATGGACCCTAACCCTTCCCGGCGGTACCCCCTTCTTGATGTGTACAAAAACTCCTTCTCCCCTTGTTCTTTAAGAGAAGGACAGATCCACAAAAGCAGCGAACTTGTATTGGCCGAGTTGCGAGAAAAGAGGCAGTTTTCTTCTTACCTTATCTTAAGCGGCCCGGCTCTCTCTTTTGTCTCACCAGGCAGTCTCTCCTCCCCTTGGATGCTTATCCTTTGCCGACTTACGCCAAATGTTGAGATCAGGTTGTCCATGCTGATGAGATCGAGCGCTGTCCACACATATTGATCTTGGTAGAGAAGAGGCTTTAATTCACAATCACGCATGTATACATGGAGAGACAGAAAGACACAGAATTACCCACAGTAAGTCCAGTCAATCTAACTCTGGGCTTAGCTTAGCATTTTGGCTTGCCTTATATCAATTTGCCCTGCCCCTTTGTGGGGCCAGTCTGTTTTCATGATTTACCCAGCTTCCATCAGGTATTGGGATCCTTCCCAGAGATAATTTTCTTTGAGGTAAAAAAGCCTGCTAACTGGTTTTCCTCCCTTTGGGCTTTGAAGTCATCTGGTTTGGTTTTTATCGCTTTAGGAAAACTAATAGGGTGTCAGAAGACAGCTTACATTTTTAAGAGCCTTTAAATTCCTTTCTTTGTTCTACTCTTGGAAAGTGGAAACAGCTGTTAAACTATGTCAAGCGTACTGATTTACGATCGGACTCCCTTGGCTCAAGGGTTTAAGAATGTTTACAAGGTCAACTTTGAGAAAGCCAGATGTTCAGCTGGTGTGTAAAGAAAGAGATAGGCTACGTGCTTTGAACTACTAAACCAGTTCACTATCCACAGTTGCTGAGGAGCACTTTTAATAATGCCAATGGAATGCTTTTGCTTTTTCTTTAAATGTTAACATTCGAATTTTAAAAGGTAACTCTGCGTAACAAATGGCTGTTCTCAGCTTGGGAATGAACAATATCTCCACAACACGCGATGTACGGCACGCACGTCGGCCACGCATGTAATGGCACGCGAGAGCGAAGGAACGGGCCTGTGTGCTTTGTTTTCTGGCACGCGGTTTGAAAGTAATTTTTTTATATTTTTTTTTTGCACGTACGGCACGCACGTACATGCATGCACGTACGGGCACGTAACTAGTAATGATAATTATTGTGCAAGTGCCATCTTTGAAAAACCAAAAAAAAAAAATTGCACCGCCATATCTCTGAAACCGCTCCAAGGAAAAAATTGAAACACGGCTCATTTGTTCTACCACTCCCCATGAGAATTAAGATGGGGTGATGATGTCATCGGTGCCTTCTTATGACGTTCATAATTGACAAAGTGCAACGCTGATCTGGTCAGTATGATAAAAATTTCTCTGCAAATTGTTGAAACCGCTAAACCGATCAATGTAAAACTTTAATAATTGATCAACTACCGATGGGAAATATAGTTTGACAAAAGTGACATTGGTCACTGGTCTGGCACCATATTGGATTAAAAAAAAAAAAAGACATTTCAAAAAAACAGAAGAGTGGCTTGCAAACAAGTCCTTCTCCAGACTGTGCAGGGTAGGTACTGTGAATACCATCTAGTTTTCATGTAGTCATTCCTTCAATTTGTTTTCTGATCATATTGTGTTGTTTCACACAGATTAAGACCGACCCTGACGGATCAACCAAAATGGCTGTTTCTCCCTTTTGGACACATTGATTTAATGTGCAGCCTTGAGCACCATGGATATTGCTTAAAACACACGAGGGCTCTTAGCTCTTTATTACGGAGTTTATTTCCCAACCAAATAACGGGGTGACATTGAACTTTGATGGAGGGCTATTGACGCGGAATGAGGAAGGGAAGGAGATGGATTTAATAAATTACTAGACGACCCTGAACCATTAGTTCCCATTGTGACAGCGGTTGATGAAAAAAATCCTTTTCAAGAAAAAAAAAAGATAGCTCCAGCGAACCTATACCTGCTAAGGTTGTTTTGCATTGATCAAATTCTCCGAAGGAGTTACTTGACTGAATCGGAATTGATTTTTTTTAATAATTTTCTTCGTTGCCCGATTGAACGGAAACTTGGATACTGCACGTGCTGGCAATGTGAGGTAAGGTGGTTCCAAAAATGTTTGCGCTATGTGTACCGTTTTGGCTGTATTCAGGACAACGACATATATTTATTATATTATATATATATATTATATATATTATATACTTACAAGATTGAGAGTTTAGTATTATAGATGACCGTTGAATCGTTGGGTTCCCGTTGTGACAGCGGTTGATAAAAAAAAATCATTAAAAAAAAGAGCTCAGAGACACTATACTGCTTGAGGTTGTTGCCATTGATTCAAATTCTCCTGAAGAGTACTTGACTGGAATCGGGAATTTGATTTTTTAATTAAATTTTTTTCGTTGCCCGATTTGAACGAATTGATATGGCATCAATTGGAAAAAAAAAACAGAGAAAAGAAATCAAAGAAATTATTGTGCGTAATCTTCTAACACAATTTTTATTTATTAATGAACACGGAGTATTTGATCAAAATGGCGGTTTATTTTATGCTTAAAAAAAATTTTTCTTTGTCTTATAAATGTTTGAGATTTTTTTATAAATCATTTGAAGAAAACAAAAAAGATAGGCTCCAGCAAACTATACCGCAGAGGTTGTTGCATTGATAAAATTCTCCGGAAGATACTCTGACGAATTGGGGATTGATTTTTTTAAATTAATTTTTTTTGCCGATTTTAACGAAACTTTGTTACTGCACACCGCATGGAAACTGTGAGTAAGGTGTGGCCAAAATTCTTTGCGTTTATCATGTACCGTTTTGGCTATTTTTTGGGAACAACAATATATAAAAGATGAGTTTGAGTAACATATCGATGGAAGAAATTACATGCATGACAATAAAACCCTGGTGCCAGTGCACACGGACTTGTTCACAGACAGGGTTGGCTAATGAGAACCAGGTAATGGCATTTTGCTGCTGAGGCCTTTTACCGAGGAAATGGAAGGAGTTGGCCAAGATGGAGCGAATGATTGAGGGGCTGAAGCTAGGCCATCCACAAAGAAGGAGGAGAAAGCTGTACTGTTATGCAGAGAAGCACAGGCTGCAAAGGAGGACGTTGAGTATCTCATCAGGGAGTGGGGTCATGATCGGTTAGCCCCAAAATGAGGAAGAGGATCCACGGTTGTCCTCCCTCCTCAAAGAGAAGGGAGAAGTAGTCCCACCCCGGATGCTCGACCTATCCACTGGAAGAAAAGCTGCAAATATTTGGGGAGGAAGGCCAAACAAAGCATAAAAGAAATACTTGAAAGGGGGTCAAGAAGTCCAGAGGGCCAATCTTAATTTTGTGAAGGTCCTGACAACGGTGTTTGGTGAGAGTAGTGTCGAACACAAACCACAGGCAGAAATTATTTGGGAACAAACATCTTCGAAGGAGAGGACATTGTGTCAGCTCACCAAGCTTGTCAACCTTTTTGACTGGATCATTCCTGCTCAAACCTCATTAAACAGTCGGAGAAAGTTTCAACTGAAAAGTCGTTCTGGCTGAGGGGGACAGAGTGGATGAGACCACCCAGATGGAGCTGAGAGAAGTTCTTATCCTGTGGACAACCTTAACTCTCCTTCTTTGATGCATGTGATAATCTCATCAAGATCAGGGCAATAGTCCATGACTGGAGATGCTGACCATGCATAGCACCCTCCCCCCTCCCCACCCTCCACAGTGTGGGATAGGTATTGTGTTTATTCACGGAGGATGTTCTGGTGAGTTAAAAGAATGTTAACAAGGAAATATTAGGAATGAACTTATACTTTAGATGGCAGGACTGATTGGTACCCTTGTAATCTTTCGCAGCTTTTCACATTCTTAATTTAGGGGGTATAGGTTGCTTCACAGGCTGCCACTTCCATTTCAATGCACCAATCATAGAATGTTTTCATATCAAAAGAAAGGTGATTGTTGAGCTCTTCAATGAATGTATCAATTATGCAGTTCTGATAAATATTTACTTCTGCAGTGTATTTTAATCATAAATGTCATCAGTCGTTTGACGGAAAATCTCGATTTTATCCCCTCACCTTCAAATGTAACACTCCAAATCCATTTTGCCATTATTGTATTTGTTTTTCCTATTACATCCTTTGAATGCATTGCATCCAGGACATCCAAATGAAATATTTCCAATTTCTTGGTGCTATCGCAGCCATTTTATTTTATATCTGACATTTTGCTTTGTTTGGGCGTTGCTTTTTATTGGTGTTCAACACACCTGATGTGGAAATGGATTCCTTGAGTCTGAAGACATGTTTAAAATGTCATTTAATGAAATTTTATTGTTATAACTGATGGAGATATGCAGAATCAATGTTTTCACTATTTTATTGGCAGCCATCTTGGATTTCTCAATTTCTCGCAATTTATACGTTTGCAAATTGCAAATCTCTCCGAGATATTGGTGAACATTGCATGCATTAAAAAGGAATAGTAGGATGCAATACCATAAATGGCAAATGGATTTGGGAGTGTTTATTTGCAGGTGGGGGATTAAAATTAAATGTCGTCAAACGACTGATGTCATTATTGATTAAAATACACTGCAGAAGAAATATTTTCATAAATGCATAATTGATTCATTAATTGGAGAGCCAATCCAATCACCTCATATGATATTAAACATTCGTTGGATTGTTGCATTCAAGTGAGAAGTTGCAGCATGTCAGGGATCAACCATAATACCCCCTAAATTTTCAGGAAGTGAAAAGCACGCGAAAGCATCATTGGGGAACTATCAATACTGGGTCTAAAGTATGTGTTTGTATCCCTATATTTTCCTGTTTACATCTATTTATCTCACCGGACATCCTAATTACAACAAAAATACCTAATCCCATTCATGTTAGTGGGGGGGGGGGGCGGGTGGGGGCAAGGAAGCAATATCCCAGCCCATGGGACTACCAATGACAGATCTCCAAAGCCTGGGCGAGAAGGCAGGCATCGAGGAGGTTACCGCTGATTGTGCAAACGGAGACATGAGCATTATGCTGAAGAAAGGAAGGCTTGAACAGAATTTGCTGCACAGCAAGCCACAGATTCCAGTGTTTTGCTGTGTCAGCTCCAAACCAAGCCCTGAAGCCAGTTCACACCCAAAGAGATACACAAGGAATTTTCTGGATTTGCCAATGGTACTGGACATTCAAACGAGGCTTTCCAACAACCACGAACATACGTGCAGACGCAGACAGTAGCCTCATCCAGCACCACTGCCTTCCCCTTTTCTTCCAAAGGAGTCATACTAGTCATGCCTTTCACCGAGAGTCAGGTAGTGGAAGGAGGCTATTTCAGGGAGAGGGCTAAGTTTTAAGGAAAGCAATAGAGGATTGTCCACAGATTGACATGATATTTCGTAAAGTTAAGAGCTGTATCTTTGTTGACACAGGAGCAGAACTGTCAACGATTCCAAGTTAACTATTCAGGGATTATTTAGATGAAGATTGTGAGTGGTAAATGTGTTTCAGTCATCCAAATCTTTTGCATCACACGGATCAGAAATTTCCTTACCAAGGGCACGTGGAGATCTCCATCCTGTCCTTAATCTACTTTCCACATTCTTGGATTCCTAGTAGTTTGAGACGCAACAAATACCCCATGGAAGAAGGGAAGTTGAGGGTGCCTGGTGTATTTAGAATCGACCAGGATCAATGGAGGACATTATACAGTTGAAATTGCACAGAAAGGTCAACAGATTGGTACGGTGGGCAT
The DNA here is from genome assembly GCA_035128595.1 of Eptatretus atami. Classification (NCBI taxonomy): domain Eukaryota; kingdom Metazoa; phylum Chordata; class Myxini; order Myxiniformes; family Myxinidae; genus Eptatretus; species Eptatretus atami. The sequence goes on along the minus strand of CM068958.1, from coordinate 18,890,357 downwards.
GGACTTTCATGCTCACTTCATCCTAGAAGATATACCAATCTGTACTTGACCTCCACACCATATGAGTAGCAGGGCCACCAACCCATTATGTTACCCTGCTCCGCCCAAGTACTGTCATGGAGGGGTTCATGTTCAACCTTCATCAGTCAGTCAACGCTTTTACCCTGTTAGAGCATCATGTCTCCATGTATAATGCTTGAGGAGCCAGTCACCACTGCTGGGGACTGGTAGGGGCACCAATGCAGGTTGCCCAGTTTAGTGATCAAGATGCTCCATCCAACCAAGAACCAATCTGCATCCTTAAATCTGCCACCTTGTGGAAAATGGACAAATGAAACGATGTCTTGCAACTTGTTCTCAGGTTGAATATTGGTGAATGGAGAGACACAGAAACAGCAACTTCTCTGTACCTTTCAAAGTATCATTCAACATTTCAGCAAGGATTGAAGATATATTGGACTTTATTGATCTTGTGAGTCACATAATACTTCCATTGGAGTCCAACCTGAAGATTCCGTTCCGTAGGATACCACAGCATCACTGGAACAAAAGTGAGGGAGTATCTGAAAAGACCCCAGATCGAGGTTATATTCAGGAGTCAAGTCCATATGCTTCACCCATGTTCTTGTTGAGCGAAGAACATGGGAAATTTTGAAATTGTGTGGATTATTGTCCACTTCATGCAAAAACACATAAGGATGGCCTTTCCATTCTACCAGGCGGTTGAGCAGGGCTTGCAAGTCCTGAAGGATGCAAGATACTTTTGCAGTCTCGATTGTAGACCATTTGTTTTAATCAACTCCAGGTTGCAGGAAGAGGATATTGAGAAATGGGCATTTCGTACAGGAAACGGAGAACTCCAGAAATAACACCAGGATGCCTATCAGACTCAGCAATTCTCAGCTCACCTCCATATAGGTGATGGACAAGGCATCAGTGATTCTTCAAATTCCAGTCTCTTCTCATTACGTTTACTTGATGACGTTTCCTCGTCTTTGGTGCTACATTAAGGAAACCGGGGAGACTGGACCAATGTTTCCAGCCCGATTGTCAAATTCTCAATCTGAAAGTGCCAGCTTTCCAGGACCAAGATACTTACCTCAGGCATGAGTGACCAGCAAAGTACAAGTGCAGATGGGAGAAGATCTTGTTGCCATACAGGAATTGGCCCCAAACCCCAGACAGAAATGGACCTCGTGGGCATCCTTTCGTCTGGGCTGGTTATTACATAATATTTTTTGCTGGCAGGATTATGCCAAGTGGCCTCACCTCGATACAGCCAACTTACAGAAGCAGAAAGGGCAAAGCAGATGGGAGAAGTGCAGTAAGGCATTCCATGTCACAGAAACTCAAGGAATGTTTGGGACTGAACATTTGAAGACTTCCTTTCGCACCCTCAAACAAAGTTAATTTCACCTCATCCTCGGTACCCGCATTAACCTCCCTTTCACACTGGAGATGAACGCCATTTTTCACAGCCTGGAGCTGTACTGGTAAGACAAAGGAAAGAGGAGATGGTTCATTGCTTACACCAGCAGGAGTCTCAAGCCTAATGAACGGGAATATGAAGAGAATTACTTCAAGCCATGAAATTCAATTGAGATGGGGCAATGTTCCCAAAAATGCAGGAGACGTACTGATTGGTGGCAAAGGTTAGGTTTTCAGGCAAATAACTATCTCAGTTACCCACAGACAGTGGCTAAGCTTTGGAGCCACAGAACAGATGGCAGCGAAACTATCTCAGTTCAAGTTCAAATAAGGGTCCAGGCTGGGGTAAGCAATGGATATTGCGATGCTTCAGCCGGAAGCCAACACAGTTGGAGAACATACTCTGCCGGATTACAGAAAGATAAAAACTTGATCGTCGGCCTGAAACCTTCAAACAAGTGACAGGCATCTACACCCAAGCGCCCTGAAGTTGCACAAAGGATTCGTCAAAGTATCACAGAGGTCTTGATGACATGAAATCCACCATTGAGATGCACAAGGATAGACCCAAGATATGATTTATCCTTTGCATCGATGGCAAAGGAAGATTCAACAGGAACTTGCTGACAATGACATCAGTAGACTTCACTTTTACTGGAGGACCAAATATCCCCCAAACTCGGACGATACCTCATGCATGAGAGTCAAGCAGACATACCACTGTTCAGATGCTGGAAAAGATTAGAGGAAATGGCATTCCTAATTGACTCATCTAGAATGATAAGAGACAGATTAAAAACACTGAGCCTTCTCAACATCCTCGGGTTCAAGTGTTCAAGTGGAAGCAATCCAACAACCAGCGGGTCATCAGGCATCCGGAAAAGAACAACTGCTATGCAAGGAAGTGTTGCTACATGTGAGGAAATGGCTCCTGATTATTGCCAACGATGTCAGAACTGTGAATTGCTGCACGTTCGCAAGTGGGGAAGCGACTTCACCCTCATGATATCTTGAAACGGCTGGCCATTAAAAGATGTTGTTATGGACATCACCATCTAGACCCAGCGCAATGGGACTGAAACACCTTCTTTACTTTCCTGATGTTTCACCAAGTGTACGCAGCAATTCCCACGCAAACCAAACGACTTTAACTGTAAACACATGTTCTCGTGTGAATTGGTTCATTTGTTTCGCTGTCAAAGAGTTTACCCAGTGATGAAGAGCCAAATATACGGAGCAAAGATTATTCAAGAGCTTTGTAAGGTGTATTGGTGTTACAAGGAGCTGCAAACACCACCAATCAATTCAAGGGTATGGGACAGTGCCAGTGATTAAAACGCACTCTTCATGATCGACTGCGTACCCTTGGCCTCCCAAGAACAAATAAAAAGTGGTTGAGTTACCGACCAAGTTGTGTATGCATACAACAGCACCTTCTCATTCCCACATGATTTCATCACTCTAACCTCTCTGTGGTGACTTGATGCCTGAATCAACATGGCATTTACCATCCATCACACCAGTCATGTTCTCATTCACTGGCTTCACAGATCGAATGACACTGACAGATGGTGTGACTAGTCCACCTCTGTTTTTCGCTGCTCTGAGGCACTGGCGCTGGTGTGAATGATTCACATCACTCGGTTCGATGGTAAGAAGCTGAGAGACTTTCGCCACACTTCACATCACCTTTTTAACCATGCACACAATGTACCCAACGATTTATCCGAATGCTGACTCTGTCAACACCAAAGGCCTTTCAAAACTGGTATGACTGTTTTCCGTCGATGGTCAGTGTCGTGGTGAGTGAAGTTCCAAGTCCATACCATCATGCCACAATCATATCGTGATTTTCATCGAACTGCCTTTTGTAACATTTATGGAAGGAAAGCTGCATTTGGCAGGCTCATCCCTCCGAAACTGAGGACTGTTGCCCTTAGTCCCTCCTTTGCAATTGTTGTGATCCTGATGTGATTTTTTAACCCACCTTATTATCGTTGTCCTTCTGAAAGATTCTAACTGGCCGATTGTGGAATCCTATTTGATTCAGGCAGAGTTTTAACGTTTGTCCGATTTGGTTATAAATCCTACAGAAACCCTATCGACACTGATTAAAACTGATGTCCACACAGTCCTTTCCCTTGGTGAAACAATTTATTTTCTAAAATTAGTTACACTATTACACTTCTCACCCTTGTACAATTGAATCCCCATTATGCAATATTACTTTGGTTCTATTTTCATTTGTTCTTAGTTTAGTTAACAGTTCCCAACCCGATTCAATTTACTTCTACATTACAATCAGACAGTTTTATTCTAACTTGGAACTTGGTCAGTTCCAAGGAGTACAAGCCACTTTGAGTCATGTCAACATTCCTCACGTGCTTACATGAAATAATTTTACATTATGACATTTTTATACTTTCATGCGAAGAGTGTTGGGGATATTCACCCAGACTGTAGACGTGTCCTTTAGACGAAAAAGCCCCGTACATTTCTAACAGGTTTTCATTTATCAGTCGGTCAGCTCTTGCTCCAGAACAACAACATTTCTTATAATTTAGGCAAAAGTCTTTTTGGCCAGAAAGGACAGCCAATTCAACTTGCGGCATAAAAAGTTACATTTCTGAACTCCATTTGTTACAATTTAAATACATTAATATAAATATTTTCCCCCACAACTCCCCCGTTTTTTTTTTTAAGGAAAATTTGAATAATTTTTCTTACACATGGATTACCATGTCCCGTTCCTGAAGGAGAAAAGATTCCATTACTCAAGTTCAATTCAACAATGTCAGCGATTGCTATATCAGAAAATGAGTGAGTTTCCATTTAATTTTTATGGCCCTGTTTATAGCATGTGTCACACATTGAAAACATGCACCCGAATGTCAGAAGATTAACAGGTTCAGGGTGTGGATAGGCAGCACCACCACAGGAAACACAATCAAAAGCACTCCTTGAGCTGAGGAGAAGGTAGATGTGGGCAGTACAAGCTTAGGCCGGACATGGTGAAAGGAGCGGCAGTGTGGAACTCCAGGCCTGTCGTACATTGAAGGCAACCACAGCAGGTCACGATTGTATTGCAGAGCAGCAATCGAAGAGTTGGCTGAGAACATTCCTCCACGCAGGCACCACACAACGCCGATGTTAAGACTTTGCTCACCTTCTCCTCAGTGGGGTTTTTTTCCTTTCTTTTTTTTCCCCCAAAAAAACAATTTTTGGGGGCCTTTTCCCCAAATTCTTATCTCCTCAGGAAGGGCATGTTCACGTGTTGAATGCTCATCTCCAAATCTGGGTTCTCCCATCGTCCAATCTTTGTTTAGACAAAATCGTACATTTCATTCAACACTCCGAAACAACAAAGCATACAATTAAACACCAATCAATAACGTCATGGGCCTTTCAATAAGACTAACAAAGGTTCTTATAGAAGCATTTAAATTGCATTATAGTGTCATATCAATATTTTAATCCCTTTCCTTGTTATTTCCCAAAACAACATGGCTAAAATATACAGAAAAAAAAAAAAAAAAAAAAAAAAAAAAAATAAAAAAAAAAAAAAAAAAAAAAAATTTCCAGTTGTACGTATACTCAAAACATCCATCTTCATTTGCTATTTCCATCGGACATTTTAAATCTCTGACATTTCTCCATTCGTCCACTCTCCCCTCTCACCAAACAGCAAAACATGCTGCCATTTTTCCAACTCACTACACAACATTCTATCACTTCTCTGACCTTCTCAATTACGAATCCATCTTTCCTTTATCAAAACAAAGATCATTTTAAACAGTGACAAAAAGTTCAAATCACTTGTCAAATCTGTTATCACGTAAATATAATTTTAAATTGCACTCAACAATCTGTCTACAATGTAGCTCGACCCTCCCTGATTTTATCCCAGTTTTTGGAAAAGGCATCTCAAACTTCAGACTAATAAACATCCATCTCTCTCAAAAACTTTTGGTCAAAACAAAAAATATTTCCTTTTAAAATCCCATAAATGAAAAATTAATCTTCAGCATCTATCCATTAAATCATGAATTTACCTTTTGACTGAATCGATCAAGGGTTACAACTGGGTTGTTTGCATTGCCTTCCCAGCACAATTCAGGCAACCTCAACATTCGCAGACGAATAAAACATATTTCAACGTTCTCCGGGGAATCATCAATTATCTGTGAATTGCCCCACAGTGCTAAACATCATCAAATCATTAAAATTCATTCAAATCACGTTTCTACATTTAAATACATTTTTAGTTACAATGGTTACAACTCAATCAAATTCGAAACATTTCGGACACTCCTCAGAGCTTGCCCAGCACTTAAACCTGCGGGTTGTGTATTACAATCATCACAATTTGCAGCGAGAAGCTCAACTCCCAAGACTTCACGTTTCCGAATTCAGTATATCACATTCCACAATTGTTTATTTCAATATAGTTCAAAATCCTATGGTTTTAGATAAAACTTTTCATCACTTTTTCCTAAATGACTTCACTGTTTCAAACATTCAGTGAGGGGGCACCCACAAACACCAGGACAAGGAACAGGAAGTTCTCTCCAATCAGTGGAAGAAAAGGAAAAAAAACTCTGAGAGGCAAAACCCACAGTTTGCTATTCTCTGTCATGGCTTAACACACACACTAACAGCTTGCATATCATAGACTCGCGTTGATCACGTGACAATACCATCACATTTCTATCTCATCCTTCTGAATCTGCACTTTGAATCGAATTCACACCTAAAGCAAAGGCTAACACAGACTCAGTGTAAAGACATGCCACCCCTTCACAGATCGAGTGGATGGGGGTCTCACACAGTGTAGCTTGCGACCTTCGCGTGGAAATCACGCCAAGACACGTTAACATGCCATTTCAAACAGACCCAAACACTCAACTCAGCACGAGAGTAAAAAATCGTCAAAATTCCCAACAGAACACGTTTCATTGCAGTGAATATTGGACTCGCACAAGTTTCATTTTTTACTCTCAGTAACACTGCATTTCAATGTAAATCACCAACTACGCATTCCCGGCGGTTATCATCTCCTTGCACTTTCTACAAAACGTTTCGTGAAATCATTGCATTTACAAATCCGTAAAACCTCCACACAATGTAAATATACAACTCACTGGCCAACAAACTTCCAGTAGTTCAATGAACAAAAGTAATCATATAACTCTTACAACAGGTAACTTATAATAATATTTTCATTTTAACTATCTCGGCATCTCAGCCGATGTTAACTCGGCCTTCTCTCTCTCTCACAGCCGGTCTTTATCAATGCAAAACATGTGGCATGTCAAAATTTATAGTCGACTTTTCCACTTTTGGAAAATCGTAGGGTCACCTTCCCCTGAAGGCAATGGGTAGGCCTTGCCCTGAGAATACCGGCCTTACCAATGATGGGGTATTCTCTCCAATCAGGTATCAATGCAAACATACATCTCACGCGTCCTATGCACTGGTCTGTGGCTGTCACTTCTCAGCTTCATTTCATCTGACTCCTTTCTTCTCCCAGCACTTTTTTGTAAACACTACAGTACTTATCGTTTACTTTAAAACGGACTCCTCCGCCGATCTCTTCTTTCTCTCAATAAAAATTTATCTGACATATGACTTTTCTTTGTTCGAAATGCGTTACCTGCTGAGAGCGCTCTCCCTTCCTTTCGCTCAAACACTTGTCGTTCCTCCCAGGCACTGCCTCCGGCAGATTAAGCACCTCCGTCACGAGCCACCGCACCAACATCGGTTCGAATCCGAGTCTCGGCAACAACTGATGTGGATTTTTTTTTAACCACCTTATTGTTGATCGTTGTCCTCCTGAAAGATTCTAACTGGGCCGATTGTGGATCCTATTTGACTCAGACAGAGTTTAACGTTTGTCCGAGTTGGTTATAAAATCTACAAAACCCTATCGACAACTGATTAAAACTTGATGTCACACAAGTCCTTCCTTGTGAAACAATTTATTTCTAAAATTATACACTATACACTCTCACCCTTGTACAATGATCCCCATTGATTGGCAATATTATTGGTTCTATTTCATTTTGTTTTCTAGTTTAGTTAACAGTTTACACCAACCCGATTCAATTTACTTCTACATTAATCAGACAGTTTTATTCTAACTTGGAACTTGGTCAGTTCCCAAGTGAGTACAAGCACTGAGATGCCAACATCCTCACGTGCTTTACACTGAATAATTTTACATATGAAGCATTTTTATACTTTCATGGAGAGGTTTGGGAAATATTCACCCGACTGTAGAATGTCCTTTAGACGAAAGCCACCGTACATTTCTAAGCAAAGTTCATTTATCAGTTCGGTCACTCTGCTCCAGAACAACAACACAATTTCTTATTCTTTAGAGCAAAAGTCTTTTGGAGAAAGGACAGCCAATCAACTTGCAGTCTATAAAGACGAACTAGTTACATTTAAAATACATTAATATAAACATTTTCCCCCACAATCCTCGCCCCCCATCCAATGGACAAGCAGCTCGGGAAGCGTCCTACAAAGCAAGTGAGGTGAAGGCACCCGAAGAGGACTTGTCACCCCACCCCCCAGGGCCCAGCGCCAGCCAAATGGAGGATGTTTTATGATATCCCTGAAGATGATCATATGTAGGTCTTCAAACTGAGACATTTCGTCGGCTTGGGTCAATCTCAGCTCGAGGTGAAATAATGCACATATAATAAATGATTCTATGGAATCGGAGGAGTGAGACCAACACACACAAAATCATGCAACAACAAACATCATCCTAAGCATCTCATCATCATCACAATTCGATTCATCTCGTTGACTTTTTCATCACATACCGTAGAGGACAGTTTGAGCCCTTTGTGAGGTGTTCGTGCAAGCAATGCTGCACATACTCTTGTATTTTTTTTTCTGAGAAAAATCGAAAAGGATCTCCTT
>CM068958.1:18845539-18862621 GCA_035128595.1 Eptatretus atami | reverse complement strand
GAGAAAAGAGGCAGTTCTTCTTACCTTATCTTAAGCCGGCCGGCTCTCTCTTTTGTCTCACCAAGGCAGTTCTCCTCCCCTTGGTATGCTTATCCTTTGCCGACTACGCCAAATGTTGAGATCAGGGTGTCCATGCTGATTGAGATCGAGCGCTGTCCACACATATGATCTTGGTAGAGAAGAGCTTTAATTCACATCACGCATTGTATACATGGAGAGACAGACGAAGAACACAAAAACCCACAGTAGTCCACGCTCATCTAACAATCTGGCTACTTAGCATTTTGGCTTGCCTTATATACAATTTGCCCTGCCCTTTGTGGGGGCCATCTGTTTTTCATGAATTTACCCAGCTTCCATCAGGTATTGGGATTCCATTCCCAGAGATAATTTTTTCCTTTGAAGGTAAATAAGCCTGCTACTGTTTTCCTCCCTTTGGGCTTATGAAAGTCATTCTGTTTGGTTTTATCCGGCTTAGGAAAACTAACTAGGGTGTCAGAGACAGCTTACATTTTACAGAGCCTTTAAAATTCCCTTTCTTTGTTCTACTCTTGGAAAGTGAAACAGCTGTTAAAAACTATGTCAGCAGTAGATGATTTACGATCGGACTACCCCTTGGCTCAAGGTTATAAAGAATGTTTTTTACAAGCGTCAACTGAGCAGCCAGTATGTTTCAGCGTGTGTGAAAGAAAGAGATAGGCTAACGTGCTTTGACTACTAAACCAGTTCACTATTCCACAGTTGCTGAAGCACTTTATAATGCCAATGAATGCTTTGGCCTTTTTCTTTTAATGTTAATCGATTTTTATAAAGGTAACTCTGCTAACAAATGGCTGTTCTTCAAGCTTGGGAGATGAACATATCTCCACCACACGCATGTAGCGGCCAGACGCCACGTACGGCCACGCATGTATGGCCACGCGAGGCGAAGGAACGGCCTGTGTGCTGTTGTTTGGCACGCGTTTGAAGTAATTTTTTTATTAATTTTTTTTTTTGCACGTACGGCCACCGCACGTACATGCATGCACGGTACGGGCAACGTACTAGTAATGATAATTATTGTGCAAGTGCACTCTTGAAAAACCAAAAAAAAAATTGCACCCCCATATCTCTGAAACCGCTCCAAAGGAAAAATTGAATACTCGGCTCATTGTCCTACCACTCCCAATGAGGAATAAGATGGGTGATGATGTTATCGGTGCTCATTATGACTCATAATTTGACAAGTGCAACGCTTGATCTGGTCAGTATGATAAAAATTTCTTGCAATTGTTGAAACCAGCTAACCGATCATGTAAAACTTTAACTAATTTGATCAACTACCGATGGGAAAATATAGTTTGACAAAAGTGGAATTGTCACTGGTCTGGCACATATTGGATAAAAGAAAAAAAGACATTGCAAAAACAAAGAAGAGTTGGCCTTGCAACAAGTCTCTCCAGACTGTTGCAGGGGTAAGTGTACTGTGGAATACGCATCTAGTTTTCATGTAGTCATTCCCTGTCAATTTGTTTTCTGATCATATTGTCGTGTTCACACAGATTAAAGACCGACCCTGGACAGGATCCAACCAAAAACTGGCTGTTTCTCCCTTGGACAACATTGATTTAACATGGCAGCCTTGAGCACATGGATATTGCTAAACACACGAGGCTCTTAGCTCTTATTTACGGAGTTTTTTATTTCCAACCAAAATAACGGGTGAACATTGAACTGAGGAGGGCTATGACGGCGGAATGAGGAGGGAAGGAGATGGATTTAATAAATACTAGCGACCCGTGAACCATAGGGTTCCCATTTGTGACAGCGGTTGATGAAAAAAATCATTTCAAAGAAAAAAAAAGATAGCTCCAGCGAACTATACCGGCTAAGGTTGGTTTGCATTGATTCAAAAATCTCCGAAGAGTACTTGACTGAATCGGGAATGAATTTTAATAATTTCTCGTTGCCCGATTGAAACGAAAACTTGATACTGCAACCTCTGGCAATGGTGAGTAAGTGGTCCAAAATGTTTGCGCTATCGTGTAACCGTTTTGCTGTATTTCAGGAACATATCAGACATATAATTTATATATATATATATATAATATATATATAATATATATACTTACAAGATGAAGAGTTTTAGTAATATACTAGATGACCCGTAATCCGTTGGGTTCCCGCGTTGGTGACAGCGGTTGATAAAAAAAATATCATTTAAAAAAAAAAGATAGCTCCAGGAACTATACTGCTGAGGTTGTTCATTGATCAATTCTCTGAAGATACTGTACTGAAATCGGAATTGATTTTTTATTAATTTTTTCGTTGGCCCGATTTGAACGAAACTTGATATTGCGGCATCAAGTGAAAAAAAAAACAGAGAAAAGAAAAGTCAAAGAAAATTATTTGTGGCGTAATCTTCTAATCAACAATTTTATTTATTAATGAAACACGGAAGTATCTTGATCAAAATGGCGGTTTTATTTTATGCTTAAAAATAAAATTGTCTTGTGTCTATATTAAATGTTTGAGAATTTTTTTAAATAAATCATTTGAAGAAAACAAAAAAAAGATAGCTCAGCAAAACTTATACCGCAGAGGTTGTTGCCAATTTATCAAATTCTCCGAAGAGTACTTGAACTGAATTGGGAATTGATTTTTAAATAATTTTTTTTGTTCCCGATTTGAACGAACTTTGTTACTGGCACACCGCAGGCAAACTGTGAAGTAAGGTGGCCGAAAAATCTTTGCGTTATCATGTAAACCGTTCTTCCTGGCTATTTTTGGAACAGACATATATAAAATGATGAAGTTTTAGTAACATATCGATGGAAGAAATTACATGCCTGACAATAAAACCCCTTGGTGCCAGTGCACACCGGACTTGTTCACAGACAGGTTGGCTAATGAGAAACCAGTAAGGCATTTGCTTGCTGAGGCCTTACCGAGAAATGGAAGTAGTTGGGCCAAGAATGGAGGCGAATGATGAGGGGACTAAGCTAGCCATCACAAGAAGGAGGAGAAGCTGCTACTGTAATGGCAGAGAGCCAGGCTGCAAGGAGGACGTTGAGTATCTCCATGCCAAAGGAAGTGGGTCATGATCGTTTAGCCCCAAATGAAGGAAGAGGCATCGCACGGTGTCCCCCCTACCTCAACAAAGGAGGAGAAAGTAGCCACCCCGGATGCTCGCCTATCCACTTGAGAAAGCTGCAAATATTTGGGGGAAGGCCAACAAAGCATAAGAAATACTTGAAAAGGGGTCAGAAGTCCAGAGAGGCCACATCTTAATTTGTGTAAGTCCTGAACAACGTGTTTGGTGAGAGTAGTAGTCGAACCAAACCACAGCAGAAATTATTTTGGGACAAACAATCTGAAGAGGGACATTGTGTCAGTCTCAAGCAAAGCTTGTCACCTTTTGACTGGATCATCTGCTCAAAACCTCATTAAACCAGTCGAGAAAGTCAACCTGAAAAGTCGTCCTGGCTGAGACAGAGTGGGATGAGAACACCAGATGGAGCTGAAAGAAGTCTTATCCTGTGACAAGCCTTAACTCTCCTTCTTTGATGCATGTGATAATCTTCATCAAGATCATGGCAAAATAGTCCTGGACTGAGAATGCGACCATGCTATGCACCCTACCCCCGCTCCCACCTCCACAGTGTGGATAGGTATTGTTTATCACGAGGATGTTCTGGTGGAGAATAAAGATGTTAACTAAGAAAATATAGGAATGAACTTATACCTTAGATGCAGGACTGATTGTACCCTTGTATTGCTTCGCATGCTTTTCACATCTTGAATTTAGGGGGTATAGTTTGTCTTCACTAGGCTGCACTTCCCATTTCATGCACCAATCAAAATGTTTCATATCAAAAAGAAAAGGTGATTGTGATGGCTCTCAATGATGTTTATCAATTATGCAGTTCTGAATAAATATTTACTTCTGAGTGTATTTTAATCATAAATGTCATCAGTCGTTTTGACGAAATCTCGATTTTATCCCCTCACGCTTCAAAATGATAACAACTTCAATCCATTTTGCCATTTATGGTATTTTGTTTTTCCTATACATCCTTTGAATGCATGCATCCAGGACATCAAATGAACATATTCATTTCTGGGTGCTACGCAGCCATTTTATTTTATATCTGACATTTTGCTTTGTTGGGGTGCCTTTTTATTGGTGTCCCACACCTAAGTCGGAAATGGATCCCTTGAGTCTGAAAGACATGTAAAATGTCATTTTAATTGATTTATATGTTATAACTGATGGAGAATGAGATCATAGTTTTCACTAATTTTACTCAGCCATCTTGATTTTCTCAATTCCTCGCAACTTTATACGTTTTGCAAATGCAAATCTCTCCGATATGGTGACATGCAAATGCATTAAAAGGATATAATAGGAAAGCAAATACCAATAAATGGCAAAATGGATTTGGAGTGTTATTTGCAGTGAGGATAAAATTTAAGATGTCCGTCAAACGCTGGATGTCATTTATGATTAAAAATACACTGCAGAAAGAAATATTTTCAAATAATGCATAATTGAATACATTATATTGGAGAGCTAATCCAAAATCACCCTTCATATGATATTAACATTCGTTGATTGTTTGCATTTCAAGTGAAGTGTACAGCATGCAGATCAAACCATAATACCCCCTAAATTTCAGGAAGTGAAAAAGCAACGCGAAAGCATCATTGGGGAACCTATCAATACTGGTCTAAAGTAGTGTTTGTTATCTCCTAAATTTTCCTGTTTAACTTCATCTTTTAATCTCACCAGGACATCCTAATTAACAACAAATACCTATCCCATCATGTAAGTGGGGGGGGGGGGGGGGCAAGGACAGCAAATATCCAGCCCATGGACTACAATGAGAAGATCTCCAAGCCTGGCGAGAAAGCAGGCATCGAGGAGGTTACCGCTGATGCTAACGGAGACATGAGCATTATGCTGAAGAAGAAGTTGAAACAGATTGCTCACAAGGCAAGCACAGATCCAGTGTTTTGCTGTGTCAGCTCCAACCAAACCCCTGAAGCCAGTCACACCCAAGAGATACACAAGAATTGCTGATTGCAAATGGTACTGGACACTTCCAAAACGAGGCTTTCCACAACCACGACATACCGTAGCAGACAGCAGGAACAGTAGCCTCATCAGGCCACCACTGCCTTTCCACTTTTCTTCCAAAGGAGTCATACTGTCTGCCTTTCACGAGAGTCAGGTAGTGGAAGAGGCCTAGTTCAGGAGAGGCTAAGTTTTAAGGAAAGCAATAGAGAATTGTCCACAGATTTGACATGATATTTCGTAAGGTAGATGCTGTATGCTTTTTACACAGGAGCAGAACTGTCAAACGATTCCAGAGTTAACTATTCAGGGATTATTTAAGATTGAAGATTGTGAGCTGTAAATGTGTCTTCAGTCATCCAAATCTATTGCAATCACAGGATCAGAAAATTCCTTACCAAGGACACGTGGAGATCTCCATCCCTGTCCTTAATCATACTTTCCACATTCTGGATTCCTAAGTAGTTTGAGACCAACAAATACCCCAATGGAAGCAAGGATAGTTTGAGGTGGCCTGTGTATTAGAATCGACCAGGATCAATGGAGGACATATACAAGTGAAATTGGCACAGAAAAGGTCACAGATTGGTAACGGGGCCATGGACTTTCATGCTCACTTCATCTATTGAAGATAATACCAATCTTACTTGACCCTCCACACCAATAATGAGTAGCAGGGCACCAACCATTATGTTACCTGGCTCGCCCAGTCACTGTCCATGGAGGGGTCATGTCAACCTTCATCAGTCAGTCAAGCGCTATACCCTGTTTAGAGCTATCAATGTCTCCCATGTATAATGCTTGAAGGAGCCAGTCCACCATGCTGGGACCTGGTAGGGCAGACGCAATGCAGGTTGCAAGTTTTAGTGAGCAAGATGGCCTCGCATCAACCAAGGAAACCCCCAATCGGCATCCTAAATCTGCACCATTGTTGAAAATGGACAAATGAAAGACGATGTCTGCAACTTGTCTCCAGTTGAATATTGGTGAACTGGAAGAGACACCAGAAACAGCAACTCTCTGTACCTTTGCAAAGTATCATTTCACATTCAGCAAGGAATGAAGATAATATTGGACTTAATGATCTGTGAGTCACATAATACTTCCATGGATGACCAACCGCCTGAAGATTCCCGTCCTGTAAGGATACCTACAGCATAACTGGAACAAAGTGAGGGGGTATCTGAAAAGACCCAGATTCGAAGGTAATTATTCAGGATCAAGTTCCATAATGTTCACCATTGTTCTTGTGAGGAAGAACATGGGAAATTTTGAAAAATTGTGTGGATTATTGTCCACTCAATGCAAAAACACATAAGGAATCCTTTCCTCTACCAAGGGGTTGAAAGAGGCCTTGCAAAGTCCTGAAGGATGCAAAGATACTTTTGCAGTCTCGATGTAGACCATGGTTTTAATCAAACTCGCAGGTTGCAGAAAGGATATTGAGGAAAGTGGCATTCGTACAGGAACTGGAAGACTCCAGAAATACACCAAGGATGCTATTCAGACTCAGCAATTCTCCAGCTACCTCCATAATAGGTGATGGACAAGGCATTCAGTGATCTCAAATTCCAGTCTCTTCTCATTTACTTTACTTTGATGACGTCCTGCTCGCTTTGGTGCTACATTCAAGGAAAACACCGGGAGACTGGCAATGTTCCAGCCCCGATTGTCAAATCTCAATCTGAAAGGCAGCTTTTCCAGACCAAGATACGTTACCTCAGGCATGTAGTACCAGCAAAGGTACAAGTGCAAGATGGGGAGAAGATCTTGTGCCATAACAGGAATGGCCCCAACCCAGACAGAAATGGACCTTCGTGGGCTCCTTCGTCTGCTGTTATTAACATAATATTTTTTGTGCAGGATATGCCAAGTGGCCTCACTCGATTACAGCCAACTAACAGAAGCCAGAAAAGGGCAAAGCAGATTGGGAGGAAGTGCCAGTAGGCATTCCATGTCACAGAAACTCAAGGAATGTTGGACTGAAACATTTGAAGAGCTCCTTTCGCACCCTCAAACAAAGTTAATTTCACCCTCCATCCTCGTTACCGCCTTCAACCTCCCTTCACACTGGAAGATGACGCCATTTTTTTCACAGCCTTGGAGCTGTACTGGTACAGACAAAAAGGAAAGGGAAGAATGTCCATTGCTTACACCAAGCAGGAGTCTCAAGCCTAATGACACGGAAATGAAGAATTACTCAAAGCATGAATTCAATTGAGATGGGCAATGTCCCGCAAAATGCAAGAACGTACTGATTGTGGGCAAAAGGTGTAGGTATTTCAGCAATAACTACTCAGTTACCCACAGACAGTGGCTTAAGCTTGGAGCCACAGAAACAGAATGGCAGCAGAACTATCTCAGTTCAAGTTCAAAAATAAGGGTCCAGCTGGGTAAAAGCAATGATATGCGCGATGCTCTCAGCCGGAAGGCCAACAACAGTGGAGAACATAACTCTGCCCGGATTACAGAGATAAAACTGATCGTCGCCTGAACCTCAAACAAGTGACAGCATCTACACCCCAAATGCGCCCGTGAAGTCTGGCACAAGATTCGTCAAAGTATCACAGAGGTCTTGATAATGAAATCCACATGAGATGCACAAGGATAGACCCAAGAATGATTTACCTTTGCCATCGATTGCAAAGGAAGACTTCAGACAGGAACTTGCTGACAAAGACATCAGTAAAGACTTCACTTTAAACTGGAAGGACCAAATATCCCCGCAACTCGAACGATACCTCATGGAGAGTCCAGCAGAACTACCACTGTTTCAGATGCTGGAAAAGATAAGAGGAGTGGCATCCTATATTTGACTCATCTAAGAATGATAAGAGACAGAATAAACAACTGAGCCTTCTCAAAGCCTCGAGGTTCAAGTGTTTCAGTGGAAGCAATCCACAAACCAAGGCGGGTCATCAGGCATCCGAAAAGACAACTGCTAATGCAGGAAGTGTTGCTATCGTTGAGGAATGGCTCTGAATATTGCCAAAACGATTGTCAGAACTGTGAATGCTGCACTTCGTCAAAGTGGGGGAAGCGACTTCACCCCTCCAGGATATCTCTGACAACAGGCTAGGCGCATAAAGATGTTTTGTTATGGACATCAACCATCTTAAGACCCCAGCAGCAAATGGACTGAAACAACCTTCTTGTACTTCTGATAGTTTCACCAAGTGTATCGCAAGTAAAAATTCCCAACCGCAAACCAAACGACTTTTAACTGGTAACACCATGTTTCTCGTGTGAGATTGGTTCATTTGTTTCGCGTCAAAAGCAGGATACCCAGTGATGAAGAGCAAAATTTAGAGAGCAAATCATTCAAGAGCTTGTAGGTGTAGGTGTTTACAAGAGGCTGCAACACCACCAAAATCTTCAAACGTATGATCAGTGCCAGTGATTAAAAACGCACTCTTCATGATCGTACTGCGTACCCTGCCTCCCAAGAAACAAATAAAAAGTGGCTTGAGTACCGACCAGAGTTTGTGTAAATGCATACAACAGCACCTCTCATTCCTCCACATGATATTCATCACCCTACCTCTCTGTGGCTGACTTGATGCCTGAATCACATGGCATTCTACATCCCATCCACACCAGTCATTGTTTCATCATTCATCTGGCTCAACAGACTCGAATGAACCTGACAGATGGTGTGACTGTCCCCACTCTGTTTTTCGCTGCTCTGATGCACTGGGCTGGTTGTTCTGAATGATCTACCTCAACTCGGTCCATGGTAAGAGCTGAAGCTTTCGCCACATTCATCACCTTTTAAATGCCACACAATGTACCCAACGATTTATCCGATGCTGACTCTGTCAACACCAAAGGCCTTTTAAAACTGTATGACTGTTCGTCATGGTCAGTGTCTGTGGTGAGTGAAGTTCCAAGTCAATACCAATCAATGCCAAACAATCATATCGTGAATTTTCATCTGGAACTGCCTTTTTGTAACATTATGGAAGGAAGCTGCATTTGGCAAGCTCATACCCCTCCGAAACCTGAGGACTGTGCCCTTAGTCCCTCCTTTCATTTTGTTGTGGATCCTGAATGTGGAATTTTTTTAAACCCACCTTATTGTGATCGTTGTCCTTCTGAAAGAATTCTAACTGGCCGATTGTGGAATCCCTATTTGACTTCAGGCGAGTTTTAACGTTTGTCCGATTTGGTTATAAAATCCTAACAGAACCCTATCGCAACTGATAAAACGATGTCGCACAAAGTCTCCTTGTGAAACAATTTATTTTCTAAAATATACACTATACACTTCTCACCCTTGTACAATGATCCCCATTGATTGCAATATTATTTGGTCTAAATTTCATTTGTTCTTAGTTTAGTTTAACAGTTAACACCAACACGATTTTCAATTATTCTACATTACATCAGACAGTTTTTATTCTAACTTGAACTTGGTCAGTTCCAAGGAGTACAAGCCACCCTGAGATGTCATACATCCTCACGTGCTTACACTGAATAATTTTACATTATGAAGCATTTTTAATAACTTTCATGGCGCGAGAGGTTGGGAAATATTCACCCAGAACTGTAGACGTGTCCTTTAGACGAAAAGCCACGTACATTTCTAAGCAAAGGTTCATTTATCAGTTCGTCACTCTGCTCCAGAACAACACATTTCTTATCATTTAAGGGCAAAGTCTTTTGGCCAGAAAGGGACAGCCAATTTCACTTGCGGCATAAAAAGTTACATTTCTGAAACTCCATTTGTTATCAATTTAAAATACATTAATATATAATATTTCCCCACACTCACCCCGTTTTTTTTTAAGGGAAAAATTTTGAATAATTTTTCTTACCATCATGATTACCAATGTCCCGTTCCTAGGAAGGAGAAAAAAGATTCCATTACTCAAGTTCAATCAACAATGCAGCGAGTGCTCATATCAGAAAAAAATGAGTGAGTTTCCATTAAATTTTATGCCTGTTCATCAGCAGATGTGTCAGCATGAAAAACATGCTACCCGAAGTCAGAAAAGATTAACAGGTCAAGGTGTGATAGAGCAGCACAGCCAACAAGAAAACACAATCAAAGCATACTGAAGCTGAGGAGAAGGTAGATGTGGGCAAGTACAAGCTTAGGCCGGACACTGGGTGAAGGAGCGCAGTGTGAACCCCAGGCCTGTCGTAGCATTGAGCAACCACAGCAAGTTCATCGATGTATTTGCCAGAAGCAGCCAATCGAGAGTGTGGCTGAGAACATTCCTCCACGCAGGCACCACACAACGCCCGATGTTAAGAACTTTGGCCAACCTCTCCTCAAGTGGTTTTTCTTTCTTTTCCCAATTGCTCCATCTTTTCTCCTCAAGGAGGGGCATTTCACGTGTTGAATGCTCATCATCCAAATCTGGGTCTCCCATCGTCCAATCTTGTTTAGACAAAATCGTACATTTCATTCACACTCGAAACAAACAAAGCAATCATTAACACCAAATCAATAAACGACTCGCAACAAAAGGTCTTTTTTATAGAAGCATTTAATTGGCATTATATGTCATATCAATATTTTTAATCCCCTTTCCTTGTTAATTCCCAAAACAACATCTAAATATACAGAAATTCCAGTTGTTACGTATACTCAAACATCCATCTCATTGCTATTCCATCGACTTTTAAATCTCTGAACATTTCTCTAATAATCTGTCCACTTCTCTCTCACAAACAGAACATCTGCCATTTTCGCAAACTCACATACACAACCATCTATTCACTTCCTCGACGCTTCTCATTACGAATCCATTTTCCTTTATCAAAAACATAATCATTTTTAAACAGTTGTACAAAAATTGTCAAATCCTTGTCAAATCTGTTATCACGTAAATAAATTTAAATTGCAGCTCAAACAATCTGTCTACACATGTAGCTCGACCCTCCCTGATTTTATCCCAGTTTGGAAAAGCAATCTCAAACTTCAGACTAATAAACATCCAATCTCTCTCAAACAACTTTTGGCAAAAACAAAAAATATTTCTTAAATCCCCATAAATGAAAAATTAATTCTTCAGCATCTAATCCAATTAAATCATGGAATTTACCTTGACGAAATCGATCAAAGGGTTACACTGGTTGTTTTCCAATTGGCCCTTCCAGCACAGTTCAAGGCAACCTCACAATTCGCAGACGAATAAAACAATTTATTTCAACGTTCATCCCGAGGGAATCATCAATTATCTGTGGATTGCCCCACGTGCTAACATCATCTCATTAAAATCATCAAAAAATCACGTTCTACATTAAATCAACATGCTTTTAAGTACAATGGTTACAAACTCAGATCAAACTCTGAAAACATTTGGACACGTCCTCAGAGCTTGCCCAGCACTTAAACTGCCGGGTTGTTGTAATTACAAATCAATCACAATGCCAGCGAAGCTCACTCCCAAGACTTCAACGTTCCGAATAAGTATAATCCACATTCACAAATTGTTTATTTCAATAATATTCAAAATCCCTATGTTTTTAGATAAAAAACTTCAAATCACTTTCCTAAATGGACTTCACTTCAAACATTCAGTAGAGAGGTGGCACCACAAACACAAGGAACAAGGAACAGGAAGTTTTCTCTCCACATCTAGTGGAAGAAAAAGGAAAAAAAAACTCTGAGAGGCAAAAACCCACAGTTTGCATTACTCTGTCATGCTTCAACACAACATCACTAAAACATCATTGCATATCATAGGACTCGCAGTAGTGATCACGTGAACAAATACAATCACATTTCCTATCTCATCCTCTGAATCTGCATTTTGAATCGAATTTCACACCTAAAGCAAAGGCTTGAACACAAGGACTCAGTGTAAAGACATGCCACCTAACCCAGAATCGAGTGAGGGGGGTCTCACACAGTGTAGCTGCGACCTTCCGCGTGGAAATACACACGCCAAGAACGCATAAACATGCCATTTCAAACAAGACCGCACAGCTCAACTAGCACGAGTTAAAAAAAATCGTCAAAATCCAACAGAAACACGTTTCATTGGGCAGTGAATATTGGACTCGCACAAGTTTCATTTTTTACTCTCAGTAACACATGCAATTTCAATTAATCACCAACTCGCTCCGCGGCCGGTTAATCATCTCCTGCACTCCAAAAACGTTTTCGTGCAAATATTGCATTTACAAATCCGTAAAACCCTTCCACACAATATAATATAACAAACCTCACTGCCAACAACTTCCAGTGAGTTCAATGAACACAAGTAACTCCATATTAACTCTTACAAACAGGTAACTTTATAATTATTTAATCTATTTTAACCCTAATCAGTCGGCATCTCAGCCGAATGTACTCGGCCCTCTCTCTCTCTCACAGCCGGTCTTTATCAATGCAAACAGTGGCAATGTCAAAAATTTATAGTCGACTTTCCCCACATTTTGGGAATCGTTAGGGTTCACCTTCCTCCTGAAGTGCAAATGGGTAGGCCTTGCCCTGATGAATAACGCCTTACCTAATTATGGGGTATCTCTCCAATCAGGTATCAATGCAACCATACATCTCAGCGTCTATGCACGGTCTGTGGCATGTCACTTCGTCATGCCATTTCATCTGACTTCCTCTTCTTCTCCAGCACTTTTGTAAAACAACTACATAACTTACGTTTACTTTAAAACGGACTCCCTCCGCCGATCCCTTCTTTCTCTCAATAAATTATCTGACAAATGAACTTTTCTTTGTTCGAAATGCGTTTACGCTGCTGAGGAGCGCTCTCCTTACCTTCGCTCAAGACACTTGTCGTTCCTCTCAGGCCACTGCCTCCGGAAGATTAAGCACCTCCGGTCACGAGCACCGCACCAACATCGGTTCGAATCGAGTCCTCGCAACAAACTGGATGTTGGAATTTTTTTAAAACCCCACCTTAATGTGATCGTTGTCCTCCTGAAAAGATTCTAACTGGCCGATTGTGGAATCCTATTGACTCAAGACAGAGTTTAACGTTTGTCCGAGTTGGTTATAAAATCCTACCAAAAACCCTATCGACACTGATAAAACTGATGTCGCACACAAGTCCTTCCTTGTGAAACAATTTATTTTCATAAAAATTATATCACTATACAACTTCTCACCTTGTACAATGAATCCCCATTGATTGCAATAGTTATTTGGTTCTATTTCATTTTGTTTTAGTTAGTTTAACAGTACACCAACCCGATTCATTTACTTCTAACATTACATCAGACAGTTTTATTCTAACTTGGAACTTGTCAGTTCCAAGGAGTAACAAGCCACTGAGAATGCCATACATCCTCACGTGCTTACACTGAATAATTTTACATTATGAAAGCATTTTTTATACTTTCAAATGCGAGAGGTTGGGGAATATTCACACCAGACTGTAGACATTCCTTTAGACGAAAAGCCACCGTACATTTCTAAGCAAAAGGTTCATTTATCAGTTCGGTCACTCTGCTCCAGAAAACACATTTCTTATCATTTAGAGCAAAAGTCTTTTGGCCAAAAAGGACAGCCCAATCCAACCTTGCAGCATAAAAGTTACATTTCTGAAACTCCATTTGTTACATTTAAATACATAATATAAACATTTTCCCCCCACAATCCTCTGCCTCCATCCACAATGACAATGCATGCATTTTCGGGAAGCTTGTTCCCTTTATCCAAAGCCAAAGTTCTGCTTATGGTTTTGTGTAAAAGCATTTAGCACTCCGAAAGAGGAGTATACCTTGTCTAACCCCAAACCTCTCCCCCAAGCGTCTGCAATGCGCTTTGCCAAGCCCAAATGGAGGGATTGTTTCATGATATCCCTGAAAATGAATCATATGTAGGTCTTCAAAAACTGAGACATTTCGTCGGTGGGTCATCTCAGCTCGAGGGAAATAATGCACAATATAATAAATTATCATTGAATCGAGGAGTGAGATCCAATAACGACACACACAATCAAGATCATGCAACAAACCAACAATATCCTCATTATTGGGCACATCATCAATCATCATCAATCGATTCATCATCGTTGACTTTTTTTCATAAACAATACCGATGGAAGGACAGTTTTGAGCCCTTGCCAGAGGGTGTTCGTGCAAGCGAATGCTGCGCACACCTACACATTGTGAATTTTTTTTTTCTGAGGAAATCGTACAATAATGGCAGTCAATTGACAAAGGAAATATTCAGGAAATGAAACTTGAAATCAACCGCGACATAAAGTATCAGCAGGCTAAATGGCCGCCAGAGCCACTCAAAATTGGCTTCACTCACAAAATAGAGATACATGGTGAATTGTGCTCCAGGTTTATTATAGAACTTTTGTGGTAAGGCTTGCCACAACAAACAACACAATAAGCCTAATTAATACACGTTACACTGCATTTGTCCAAGGAAGAAAAACCCTGGGGAGAGGAATATTATTAGTAATTAATATTGTTTCATAATAACATTAATATTAAGCTCTTGTCATTTTTTGTTGTTTTTGTTTTGTTGAAAGAAGCGGCCTTGGACATCCCACATGAGGCTATCTAATAGGGATATACACCCCACATGGATGTTGCTCTGTGGAAAAGCCTGTGGGGAGGGAGAGGGATGAAATTAAGTCACACAAACTTCCAACAATGTGATCCTTGGCCTTATGTTAAGTTTGGTTTGACAATGCAGAAGTTAACAACCGAATGTATTGTCTAAAAAAACGTCAGACAAATTGTGGATTCACGCCAATCGATACCAAAATGTGTAATTTTAGTATGAATTATCCTTTTACAAGGTGGCTATTCCCATCACATTTTGTTCCTATCAATTACATTCCTGGTTTTAGAAATATACATATTAAAAGTTTGTTAGAGTGTTGTTTCGTAGAATGTGAAGGAAATTGATGTCATCAGCGGAAAATACATCCGGGGGTACAGCGGTCGGCGCTGACGCGGTAATAGTCGGCCGGGGGCGGGGCCCGACACTTCTCCGAAGCGGGTTTCCCGTCGGGGTTACGTCGATTTGGCCTAGATCTAGGTCGTATCATTTCGGACGAGGGGTATCCCGCCGGGCGGGCGCGTGCCGGGTTCGGGCGTTATCGGAACGCCGTCACGAGCACGGGCGTCGCGGTCCGGAGTCGGGGGATCCACGGTTAGGCTATACTCACACGGCTTCGCTAGGCCGATCGTGACCCGGCGGGGTCGGGGCAAATGTTCGGGGTGTGCGTATTATGAAAAGGAACGTGGTAATGGCTTCATTCTTCTGGCGTGTGTTGATCTACTGTAAGTCGATGGAAAATTCAGTGTATTCATTGTCCAGAAATACACAGAGAGGTTTTCGTAAGGACGATATTAATGTGCCATAAACTTAAACGCAAAAAAATGAAGAAATGGATTTCCAAAACTTATAACAACATTTTTGATGAATGGTAAATGAACAATTTTGGTTTAATTTTTTGTCAAGCATTATATTACATAAAATACAAACAAATCTTGTTTTTATCAGAGAATGAAGCATCACATAAAACTCAATCCCTCTGAACTGTGTCTTCCCTGTGGTAAATTAATTCACTCAAGTGATACAACACCAACATGGACGTCCTGAATGCGTCAACTTTCAAAAGCAGTCATCAAACTACGCTGGGATTAATTAGTGAGAACACAAACAGTGAGATATACTTTTGTTTTGGTGGTTTTTCAAATGAAATCTGCCACACATAATAGTCCACACACTCTGGAATACTTATATAAGCCTGAATTATATAATTCAGTCAAGTCTCATTACTTAAAAATGAAACGGATAAGAACATGATAATATATGTGGACAAAAACTACAAGGCCTAGACTGGGAATTGAACCTTGTCCTCGGGAAAAACGGACGCAAGTGTCTGCCATCCTGAGCTAATCTGTTGACCCACCAGCTGAGCAATCGCAAATTCTTCCACATCTATAGATGCTGCCTTTCCCCAAACTCTCGAGAGCAGGCCGAGCTGCTCCTGTGGTTGGCAGTGAGTGTCCCGGAAGCAAGTGGGGAAAGAGAGTGGCACCTGTATATGTGGACAGAATGCAATTGCTTCACTGATGGGTCTCCCAGATAGCTCCAAGATGACAGAAGCACTGGTCTGGTTTTCTCAAGAGAATCTTGGTTTGATTCCCTGAGTCTGGGCCCAATAATTTTTCCACATATATTTATGAAAGTCTGTACGTTGTGAAAAGTTTGGAAAGTCTGAGGATGTATGTTGATAAATAAATAATGGAAATGTGAAAATAACATCATGTTGAAACTGCAATGTGCTGAGTTCTGGAAACTCCAAGCTGAAGACTGAAATCAAAATGATGAAAATGATGATTTTTCGATTTGAAATAGGAATGTGAAGTTAACTCAGGTTATTCTCGGGGCCATGAGGAAGAATAAACAAAATGTCATTTGGAAATACATGTGAACAGTGATGATGTATTTGAAATTCAGCTTGGAGGATATTTTGGGGGGCTGCTTGTGTGGAGGGCTTGGACTGTTCCTCACCCCCCCCCCCCCCCCCCCCCCTGAATTGAGTAACCTGGGGTCGGTAATGTCAGGTGTGCCTGATGCAGGACCCACTGTGGCCAGAAGATTGGTTAAGTGTGTGTGGGGGTGGGGGGGGGGGAGTGAGCAGAGAATGGCTTGTTCGAGTGAAAGTAATTTTTTTGAAGTGCTAATCAGTTTGATAGAGAAATGGATTCAATGGCAAATAAAAGCATGTACTTGCCTTTGCTCTCTCCTGTTAAACGCGGCGATACCGCTATTGGACTGTGAAAAGCCCTTGCTGGTTCGCCAACTCTTGAGCTCCACTCCTTGCAGCCTCGGCTGTGACTCTTTTAAACTGATGTGTGACCCCACCCACTATACCAGCACATACAAGTTAAACAACAGCTTCGAGTTCTTGCGCCGCAATATTTCCTCTATTTACCGACGCCTGGGTGGAGTGCATGAAAATTGTGTCTTGCGACATATTCCAGAGTTAGTTTATTTGTGTACGTAAATAAATTGCCCGTTTATAAATTGTTTGTGCTTTCTTTTGTGAAGGAAATCGATGCACTCTGTGCACTGT
>CM068958.1:18785370-18798363 GCA_035128595.1 Eptatretus atami | reverse complement strand
ATACCGTGAGCTTTTTTTCTCTCTCCTTATGTTTCCTTCCCATTTGATGCCTTGGATCAACTGTGTTTTTTCTTTATTTTTACATTTTTGAAGAAAGGGGGATGTCTCGTGAGCTGAAAACCTCAGCCCCGAGCAAGGGGGCAGGGCATGCGGGGAGCAGAAAACGAAGCATGAGTGAAGCCGTGTTGGGCTTCAGCGGGACACTGTGCCGAATGATGTTGCATGCCATGCTGTTCATTAAAGCTGTTGATCTCCTACTTTGAAACGTGGAGTCATCTTATTACACCGTCGACCCTCAGAATGAAATCATAAACATTTAAAAGCCATAACTTTTATTCTCGAGTGTTTTCTAAACTACCAATACTGAAAAAGATGCCAAAATACATTGCTAAATCACCAATTTGTACTTCATCTCGTGGTTGTTCTCAAAACAATGTAAAACTGCAGCCGACAACATACCTCAATAAACTGCTGAAGCCATGATGTTGATTCCAACGTGCGGAAGTTACTTTGTCTCTGGGGTGGTGCACGCAACCCAAAATTAAAAAATATATGAAACATTAATCGTTTTATGAGCAAAATGAATCAAAATAAATGTGGACTCAATCAAACCAGCCCAGGATCATGAAGGGGTGGGGGTGGGGTGGGAATGGACACTGTGTTACGACCTCGCCCTTGGTTGGAGGGCTCGGGGTACAGCCAACTCCTCTGGCCCCTTGAGGAGGGAGAGGATAAATTAAGCACTACAACTTCCACCATTACCCTTTGCCTTTATGGTTAATTTGTTTGACAATTGCAGAATAACAAACCGAGTAGTCAAAAACGTCAGACAAATTGTGATTCACCCACGATACCAAATTGTATTAGTAGATTAATCCTTTTACAAGGTCATCCATCACCATTTGTTTCCTTATCATTACATTCCTTGTTAGAAATTACATAATTAAAGTTTGTAGAGTTGGTCGATAGCAATGTGAAGAAATTATGTCATGCACGGAGATGGGTGCTGCTATGTATGAATAAAGGACTTGTTATGCTTCATTTTCTGGCCGTGTTTGATCCTACTTGTAATGTCATGAAATCAGTGTATTCACTTGTCCAGAATACCACATAGAGGTTTCTAAGGACATTAATGTGCCATTAACTTAAACCAAATGAAGAAATGATTTCAAATTAACAACCATTTTTGATTGATGTAAATGACAATTTTTTATTCTTTGTCAAAGCATTAATTACATAAATACACAAACAAAAACTTGTTTTATCAGATGAATTGAAGCAATCACAAAACTCGGAATCCTCTGAACTGATCTTCCCTGTGTAAATTATTCCACTCAATGGATACAACGACCAACATGAACTCCTGATCTGTCAACTTTCAAGACGTCATCACTACGGGGACTTCATTAGTGAGAACCACAAACATGAGATAACTTTGTTTGGTTTTTCAATTGAAATCTCCACAACAAATAGTCACACACTCTGGAAACTTTATATAAGCCTGAATTATATAATTCATCCAATCTGCAGTACTTAAAAATGAACGGATAAACATGATAAATAAGTGAAAAACCACAGCCTAACTGGGAATTAACCTGTCCTCGGGAAAAAAAAACGACCATGCTGCCATCTGGAGCTATCGGTACCCACCACCGAGCACCAATTCTTCACATCTATAGCTGCTGCTTTCTTTCCCCAAACTCTCGAGAGCAGGGCTCGACTCCTCCTTGCGTTGGCAGATGTCCGGAACATGGGGGTAAAGAATGCACCTTGTATATGTGAAGAATGCATTGCTTCATAGGGTCTCCCAATAGCTCAGCATACAAGCACTGGGTCTGTTTCTCAAGAATCTTGTTGATTGCCTGGTCTGCCCAAATAATTTTCCACATATATTTATGAATCTGTACGTGTGAAATTTTTGGAAAGTCTGAGAGTATGTTATAAATAAATAATGAATGTTAAATAACATCATGTTGAAAACTCAATGTGCGAGTTCGGAAAACTCAATCTAATGACTAAATCAAAATGATGAAATGATATTTTTCCAGTTGAATAGGAATTTGAATAACTCAGGTTATTCTGGGGCCAGTCAGGAAGAAAAACAAAATTCATTGAAATAATGTTGACAAGGGGTGATGATGTGTATTTTTGAAATTCAGCTTTGAGGATATTGGTGGGCTTGCTTTTTGGAGGCTTTGACTGTTCCTCCTCCCTGATTGAGTAACCTGGGTCGTAATGGTCAGGTGTGCCTGATGTGCAGAGACCCCATGTGCCACCAGAATTTAGTTTGGGTGTGGGGTGGAGGGGGTGGACAAGAATGGTGTCTGGAGTGAAATAATTTTATGAGTGCTATCAGTTTGATAAGATGAGGATTTCTCAAAAAAATCATGACTTGCCCTTGCTCTCTCCTGTTAAACCCATAAGCTATGATGTAAAACTTTGCTTGTCGCCAACTTGAGCCCACCCTTGCAGCCTCGCTGTGACTCTTAAACTGCAGTCTGGACTCACCAACTATACCAGCACATACAAGTTATACACAGCTCGTCTTTGCCAATATTCCTCTATACCGACCTGGGTGGAGTGCATGAAATTGTTCCTGCGAATATTTCCAGAGCGTTATATCTGTTACTAATAATATCCGTTATAATTGTTTTGCTTTCTTTGGAAGGAATCGATGCACTCTGGCAGTCACATCGTTATGTGAAGGGAGGGTAATCTCGATTTTTGAATAGCATGGACCATTGACAAGTAGTTAGATTCCCCTGAATGGTATTTGTCGAGATAATTTGTTCTGAAAACATGCACTAAGGAAGCAGTGAGCATCATTGGAGAGCAGAAATAGCTTAACATTGTACGAATTACAAACTCCTTAATAGCGAACAAACAAAGATTGTGATGCCCAGGCAAGTGCACAAGGAAAGCATATTTGAAGAAAACACACGGGCTCTTTGCCACAAACCGCAACATTGCGGCATGTTGCTATAGAGCTCTGAGTGGTGGCAGAGCACTTTTAGTATCAGACCATCCCACCAAGTGGTATGGGCCAGGAAGATGCAATCACAAAGGCAAGCTAATGACGGACGAATGCACTCTCTTGAAGATCGTCCCAGAAGATTTGCAAAGCGCATGAATTGCTTAAGCATCAGTTCAGCCTTGGTTCTTGAAGAAGTAGCACCTGTCTGTCTCTGTCTCTGTTCGCATCCCGAAAGAAGATAGGAACGCACAAGTCCTAGATCGAGGATGCCATCACGCTGCATCTAATCTCGCCTCCAAATTGCCATGTCAGCTCTGACAAAGCCCCACGTCATCCTGCTGAACATGCCTCAACGCACAGACGCTACATCGCTGCCAGTCACAACCTCTAGTCAGGTCAGTCATCACAGTATGGAGGATGCGCCGGAGGAACGCATCACTGGCGCCACTTCTGCCATATACTCCAGCAGCCTCCATTTAAGCATCTCCACAGAAGGATCCGAACCATCCCCATGCACTTGAATGCCGATCAAACCCTGCTGCAATCAATCAAGCATGTTTGCCGTGTATGTCTCCTCCATCATGATATCATGATGCTCCCCTCACTGAAAGAATATGGCACAAGAAGATTAGACAGTGTCAGGCAAAAAGGCAGACCTATCTCCAATACAGCCAAGTGATGCCTGAGGTGACGAGAGCGACAATAAGCAAATTCATCTGACTACTCTCACAACTGCTCTGCAAACAACACGAAAGTCTGGACCAGCGATAAGCCAAGGGATACTCCGAAGAGACCTGGACCAAAGAAATAAGATGTCCATCTCAGATCACTGGTCAGAGTTGAGTCTCAACATCGAGAGCAAACTGGAAGCACCAAGGCCTTAAAAGATTCGGACTTCATTCCCTCTGTATAGTACCAAAACAGCGCCACACCCCATCATTCCAGTGAATCCATGACTCCCCAGGCTTGACCCAGACATCTATGACCTCTGCTCACAACATGCTGAGACATAATATCAACTGCCAAAGTAAAATCTCTCCGTGACCTCAACATGCCTCGAGTCAGCATCAGTTCAGTGCTCGAGGCCCCTATAAATATCAGCATCTCTGCAAAATGACTGAATCATCAGCAAAATCAAGGTCAGAGATCTTGATAGCTCCAAAAGATGCACCACAACTTCATCTCTCACACATCACCTGCCCAGAATCCAGTCCAAACAACCCTGAAAAGTGTGGGGGCCATTTGTATACCTCCGCCAAACTCCAGAAACAACTGGAAATAAGTCAGAGATGGGAAACACCAACACCCACGACACTTTCACACCAGAGTATAGTTCAGAAATCAGAAAATTTGATCAGATTTGCTGGTCACCTCACAAAAGAGCGGAGAATCCTCCAGAAGGCATCTTCATTCACTGAATCGAATGTTTGCGGACAATCAACATAGGGTGCATGCAGCCCCTGCCAAAACTCTCGCTGCTTTGGTAAGTCACAAAGAGCAAGCATACAGTCAATCGTGACCTCTCTTTGTGTAAAGCCTGACTGCTTGGGCGCTGAAGATGTAGTGACCCTATTAATAATTTTCCAAAAACACCTTACCCATTACTAGAGCAGCCTCACCCCTTGGTAGCTGTGCCAGTCCTTGGGATCACCCCTCCCTTCCATAGAGGACAACAAGGTTCCTCTTCCGTCAGTTGAATATGCACGTGTTCCAGACCAGTGTACAAGCTGCATGCGATGACGTGAGTACGACATTTCCACCATCTGAGAAGTTCAGCATGGATGCCACAGATCCCGGGAGCTTTACCCCTTTCAACTGGTCACCACAGCCTGTGTTTCCACAGACAAAAAGGTAGTCCTCACTTGCCCTTTGCTTTCATTCGAAAATCTGTAGTTGGTGCCAATGGTGTATTTATTTATTCCTTCTGTGTACAAGTTGGTTTTCTGTTTACCTTCCCTATTTGTCTGGCCTCATGTGCAGATCAATCCATTGAATTGTCTCGACCCCATGTCTCATTAATTTTCATAAACCATTTAGTTATCAGAAAAGTTTTCCTTTTGCCTCTTCATGTGTTTCACCGCCAGGTTCGGCTTTCATTTGGGTGATACTTGTGGAATAATGATGTAATACTGAACCCGTATAAATTTAACACCGTTTTGGAATCGGCAGAAGACCTTTATAGACCTCCTGCTCAGTCAGTCCGTATCAACGTCCGTCTCATTTGAACAATAATTTTATTATATCAAAGTGACGGTTGTATTCCTCGTGATCCCATCATTTGTTCCACATTGCCGTTTAGATTTGATTGATACCGAGGTTTAATTTGCAGTAATCCTGATTTATAACCAATGTGGTTTAGACGCTTAGGCACAGCCAAATATTCACCGCTCACCATCAGTTGGTTTTCTCAACGTGATGGCTTTCGTTAATCTTCAGAGCACTGGCTGTGGTTTAGTTGGAACTGCTGAGATTGTGTTTCACATAATCTGGTGGCGATGTCCACATGACAACAGATACAATATCATGAAACTACAGCAAAAAGTGAAACATGAAAAGGAAAATAAAATCGATGTGTTTTGTGATTAGCCTTTTTTTCTGCTTTGTTGAAGTAAAAACGTTTATTGAAACATTTTCTTCTGTATTTTACAGGGGACGAAGATGAATAAGTTCAGATCTGTTGAATCAACGAAATTCAACAATAGTGCTCTGCATTCTTCTTTCCTTAAGTTTTTTTTACCAAAGAATATGAACAACTCCTTTTTTGTAAACAATATAAAAGTCATTCTAAAATGTAATTTGGGGCTTCAACTTTAGCTTTGGGTCTTTTTTTTAAACAGTGCGCTTTTTCAAATCTGAATTGTTCTTGTGCTTTATGATTTTGCTGAATACTATCAGTATTTACAATCAAATTAATTATCTCAAGTTATGAAAATGGAACATGGTGTAAAGAAATGTTGATTATCTCAATAAAATAAGTTGAAATTAAAAATTGAATTGATTTGCAAACAAGAAAAGAAAAAAATACAGAGAGTGGGGTAGTGGAAGACCGACAGTGGACAAATATCAAGGGAATCAACAAACAGGAAAGAGGAGAGGGAGGAGGGAAGTTAAATACTGAAATGAGCAAGAAAGATGCTTAATTTAGGAAAGGTTAAGGGGTAAAAAGATGAGGTTTTAGAATTGAGGAAAACCGGTGACAGTGCGCTGCTTGCTTGAAGTCCTTGAGGAAGAGTGAGACAGAGCAGTCTCTGGAAGGTGTATCTGAGGGAGTTATGCTCTCCAATATTGCAGACTATTTAGAAGTGTTTTTCCAAGAACCCCAATAATGGGAGATTATCATGAAACACCATATTTCTCTTCTCGTGGACTGATCAATCCATGATCGGAATCACGTCACAAGTGTACACCCTTTTTCTAGCTCGTATAACATTAAGCATCAAAGAAGCACGAGAAGGCATCAAGCTCATTTTGACCCCCAAGATAAGAGTCAATTGAATACTTGCACCATCCGAAGACCAGCCATCATGCAAGTACAATATTGTGTGCTTCAATTGGAAGAAAATTGTAAGAAAGATAAACATAACACTGCCACACAGGTTTCAGGACCAAACCACAAAATAATCATCATCACAGCAAATTGTGCTTAAAATCCTTGAATAAAGTCTCCTGCTCTAAAAAAAAAATCTCTTTGCATTCTGCCTGAAACTCCTTCTCCTTGAAACGAGTGTGACAATAATGATGTGGTTGCTTGCTTAATTTTGCACTCTTGCTTAATTGTTTTAAAATAGTAATATATCAGTTATATACAATGAAATTAATTTACAGAACAATTCCATGCACTAAAATCATTCATTACTTATAAACATGCTTCTTACCATTTTGTCGTGACTCAATTTTTCTTTGCATTCTTGCTAATCTATAATAATAAATGTCAGTGTGTCCGTCCATCAGTCCGTTCATCCATTCTCTTCATAACTCCAAAACCATAACCTGGTTGCCCCAACATTGCATGCACATAAGGGAACTCAAAGTGGTACATTAATGAAAATGGGGTTTGGGTTAATTTAAACATCCCTTTTTGAAGATAATTTTGGGTGCTTCATAACAAAAAAAAACAAAATATAGCCTTACAAAGATGGCGACACGCCAACTTTGGTTAGCCCTCTGTCACTCACAGAGTCAAAGCGCTTTTTTTTTTTTGGCCTGCTCACAATGCCTTGACTTGGAACAGGCCAGAATGATTCTTAACGATAAAGTTTTTTTTTGCACTTTCCTCAATCATATCATTGAATGCCTGATCACACCTATGAATCGCTGGATACATTGCAATGCTTATAAACACCCTGAGACGCCAGTGTTGGCTTATTTCATTTCCGCACATGCCATAAGCTCTAGAATCTCTTAATCTCAGCAAATTTCAAAATTTAAACTTCTTGTTGACTTCAGTTGTATGTGCGACTGCTAAAAAAAAAAAGTGTTTACTTTGTCCTATTCGGATGTTGCTTGGCGTTTCCAGGTGCATCGTTTATATGACGATCAGCGATCGCTAATCGCTTGCAAAGTCAGCTGTTCCTTTACAACCGTTTCATTGGTGTGCTTGCTTGAGTGCTTAAGCCACTTAGCAAGCACTCCATATATTCTGCGGCTGTATTTTCAGAACAGGCATGCCAAAAACCTCCTGAGCAACAATGGAGGCCATTTTAGCAGCCGCACCTTTACAAAATTGGCTCAGGCCTGGAGCTTCAATCTCCATACCTCAAGCCCCCACTATCCGCAATCAAACGGCTTCAAAGAACCCAGGTGCAAACCATAAAAACACTCACACAAAACAAAGCTCTCTGTGTGGACCCATACATGGCCCTCCTCATTCTGAGGACTATGCCCATCAACAGCTACCTTAGGTCACCTGTTAGCTACTGAATCGGAGAAAAACCAACCTGCCTACCAAGGTGCTGAACTTGCACCGAATTGTGACACAACCCTTGAGGCACTTGAACATCGGAAAGGTCCCAGAAAAGTACTTTGACTGCCAGGCCGACCCTGACCTTGGGCTTCTTCAACCTGGCCAATGAGTTTGGTCTCGAGGAGGCGTATGTCCCACACTTGGGAACCAGCAATTGTGCCCACCACCCACTCAGAGCCCAGATCGTACGAAGTCGTCTGGAAACAGGAAACATCCTGAGACGGAATCGCCATCACATTTGACCTGCTCCACAGACCCAGCAAGGCTTTCAGAGCCCGAGATGTTCCAGAACGCCCCTTGTGACCACGATGTGGCCTGTGCGCTCCAAGACAAGTGTGCTGACAAGGAACCACCATCATCCCCACATAACCAAGTGCCTACCACGCCACGAGCATCCCAAACTCGATCTGGTCGCACAGTCAGACGCCCTGTCAGGCGACATTTGATCTGTTCATAGTCTAGGTCAGTGGTTCCCAACCTGTGTACCGGAGGTACAAACGCTACGGAATGTTCAAACTCCTGACTACCCTTGAGAGCGCAGCCAATGATGAATTTTCCCAAGAAATCGTCCGTCACCTCTCACTGCTCAAGACTGAGTTGATGCATTTACTCCAGACATACATGTTGTGCCTACATCACCAATCCGTTTTCCTTGAACCAGCGATCTGCCTGTCGGACCGGGGGACAAGAGGAGCTCATACGTAGATATCCAGGCTGACGAGACAGTAAAGACGAAGCACAAGGAATGCTGTCCTATGAACTTCTGGGTGACCATGGCCTCCTCGTACCAGACACTAGCCCGTCACGCTGTTCCCCAGCTACTGATTTTCCCCTCTACGTGGGAGTGCGAGCAGGGTTCTCAGCCATGATACCATCAAGTCAAAGAACCGGAACCTCTTGCTGCGCCCGGGCATGATTTCCGATTGCTGTGAGCAAAGTTATGCCCCGCATCGACCAGCTGTGGAGAAAAACAGATGCAGCCCTCGCATTAAATTTTGTTCTTTGTTGCAGTTAGTTCATTTGTGTGTTCTACTTGTGAATAAATTGATATCTTATCGAATTGAGTTTTCTGGAACCAAGGTACGCTGGACGGTATGGACCTCCAAGTGGTACTCGATCAGAAAAAGGTTGAACGACTGGTCTAGCTAATATGTGGAGGATGGCCATCCTGAACTGCATTGCATTTTGCCTGGTAATACCGTGAGCTTTTTTCTCTCTCCTTATGTTTCCTTCCCATTTGATGCCTTGGAATCAACTGTGTTTTTCTTATTTTTACATTTTTGAAAAAGGGGATGTCTCGTGAGCTGAAAACCTCAGCCCCGAGCAAGGGCAGGCATGCGGGAGCAGAAAACGAAGCATGAGTGAAGCCGTGTTGGCTTCAGCGGGACACTGTGCCGAATGATGTTGCATGCCATGCTGTTCATTAAAGCTGTTGATCTCCTACTTTGAAACGTGGAGTCATCTTATTACACCGTCGACCCTCAGAATAAAATCATAAACATTTAAAAGCCATAACTTTTATTCTCGAGTGTTTTCTAAACTACCAATACTGAAAAAAGATGCCAAAATACATTGCTAAATCACCAATTTGTACTTCATCTCGTGGTTTTTCTCAAAACAATGTAAAACTGCAGCCCGACAACATACCTCAATAACTGCTGAAGCCATGATGTTGATTCCAACGTGCGGAAGTTACTTTGTCTCTGGGTGGTGCACGCAACCCAAAATTAAAAAATATATGAAACATTAATCGTTTATGAGCAAAATGAATCAAAATAAATGTGGACTCAATCAAACCAGCCCGGATCATGAAGGTGGGTGGGGTGGGAATGGACACTGTGTTACGACCTCCGCCCTTGGTTGGAGGCTCGGGGTACAGCCAACTCCTCTGGAGGTCCGAATTAACGTACTCGAGAGTCAATACGTTCTCCGTTAGATGTCACGCCTCTCAGCAGCCGGAAATGCCCGAGCGAGATGTCGGCGTGCTTGCGCAACCCCAGTGGTGCATAGAATGTGAAGTATACCGATCCACCAATGCAATTCCAGTTCAAAATTGATGCAGATCCGTTACTCGGATAAACTAAACTGCAGGGGATACAATCAAGCATAACAAAACAATAGGAAATTCCGTGGACATGTGGAGTAAAGAAATAAATTAATTAAATAACGACAGACAGGGCCAAGACAAGACAGACACAACATTCAGACAGCCCCGACAAATGTCCCCATCGAATCCCAAGGGAGGGGACGTCAAGCAAAATAATAAAAATAATATTTTCTCGAATATAAAGAAATAACGTGTAAGGAGAAATGTGGGAGGGAAAAGAAGAAGAAGAAGAAGAATTCAGGCCTGTTTAGTTGATGTACCAATGCCTCACCCCAGCCCAGGTCACAAGGCTGACACTCCACCACCACCCTCCCTCTCAAGGTTCTCAAACTTCGCCAACGAATGAACTGGAGCAATTCCTGCAACACCTTGAAGCCACGTGTGCTTCAGGTCGGCTCAGATACACTCAGGAGAGAAAACGCTTCTACTCCCCCTCCGACCGTGTCCCATTGTGGCTCTCCTCTGCCTCAGTGTCTTCAACACAGACGGTGCTCCAACAGGCATGACGATCTCTGATCACTCCATCCTCAACGAGTCTTACAGGCTAGTCTCATCACACAGGCCAGACGCGATCCTCCGTTTATTCCTGCCTTTTTCTCTCCCTCACTCCTCGCACTCGCATTTCTCTCCCCTCACTCCTCGCACTCGCCTTTTCTCTCCCTCACTCCTCGCACTCGCCTTTTCTCTCCCTCACTCCTCCACTCGCCTTTTCTCTCACTCACTCCTCGCACGCCTTTTCTCTCACTCACTCCTCACACTCGTCTTTTCTCTCACTCACTCCTCGCACTCGTCTTTTCTCTCACTCACTCCTCGCACTCACCTTTTCTCTCCCTCACTCTCGCACTCGCCTTTTCTCTCACTCACTCCTCCTACTCGCCCTTTGCTCTCACTCACTCTCGCACTCCCTTTTTCTCTCCCTCACTCCTCGCACTCGCCCTTTTTCTCTCACTCACTCCTCGCACTCGCCTTTTCTCTCCCTCACCTCGCATCCCCTTCTCTCCTGCATCCTCGCACTCCCTTTTCTCTCACTCACTCTCGCACTCACCTTTTTCTCTCCCTCAATCCTCGCACTCGCCCTTTTCTCTCCCTCACTCCTCGCACTCCCCTTTCTCTCCCTCACTCCTCGCACTCGCCTTTTCTCTCCCTCACTCCTCGCACTCGCCCTTTTCTCTCCCTCACTCCTCGCACTCACCTTTTCTCTCCCTCACTCCTCACACTCGCCTTTTCTCTCCCTCACTCCTCGCCCTTTTTCTCTCCCTCACTCCCGCACTCGCCCTTTTTCTCTCCCTCACTCCTCGCACTCGCCTTTTTCTCTCCTCACTCCTCGCACTCGCCTTTTCTTCTCCCTCACTCCTCGCACTCACCTTTCTCTCCCTCACTCTTCGCACTCGCCTTTTTCTTTTCTCCCCACCTCTCGCACTCCCTTTTCTCTCCTCACTCTCGCACCCTTTTTCTCTCCTCACTCCCCACTCCCTTTTCTCTCCCTCACTCCTCGCACTCGCCCTTTTTCTCTCACTCACTCCTCGCACTCGCCTTTTCTCTCCTCACTCCTCGCACTCCCCTTTATCTCCCTCACTCCTCGCACTCGCCTTTTTCTCTCACTCACTCCTCGCACTCACCTTTTCTCTCCCTCACTCCTCGCACTCGCCCTTCTCTCCCTCACTCTCACTCGCCCCTTTTCTCTCCTCACTCCTCGCACTCGCCTTTTTCTCTCCCTCACTCCTCGCACTCGCCTTTTT
The DNA here is from genome assembly GCA_035128595.1 of Eptatretus atami. Lineage (NCBI taxonomy): Eukaryota > Metazoa > Chordata > Myxini > Myxiniformes > Myxinidae > Eptatretus > Eptatretus atami. The sequence goes on along the minus strand of CM068958.1, from coordinate 18,786,580 downwards.
TTCCTCCCTCACTCCTCACCCTTTTTCTCTCCCTCACTCCTCGCACTCGCCCTTTTCTTCCCTCACTCCTCGCACTCGCCTTTTCTCTCCCTCACTCCTCACACTCGCCTTTTTCTCTCCCTCACTCCTCCCTTTCTCTCCCTCACTCCTCGCACTCGCCTTTTCTCTCCCCTCCTCTCGCACTCGCTTTTTCCTCACTCACTCCTCGCACTCGCCTTTTCTCTCCCTCACTCCTCGCACTCACCTTTTCTCTCCCTCACTCCTCGCACTCGCCTTTTTCTCTCCCTCACTCCTCACACTCGCCTTTCTCTCCCTCACTCCTCACCCTTTTCTCTCCTCACTCCTCACCCTTTTTCTTCTCCCTCACTCCTCGCACTCGCCTTTTTCTCTTCCCTCGCACTCGCCTTTTTCTCTCCTCACTCCTCGCACTCCCTTTTCTCTCCCTCACTCCTCGCACTCGCCTTTTTCTCTCCCTCACTCCTCCCACTCGCCCTTTTCCTCTCACTCACTCCTCGCACTCGCCTTTTTCTCTCCCTCACTCCTCGCACTCGCCCTTTATCTCCCTCACTCCTCGCACTCGCCTTTTCTCTCACTCACTCCTCGCACTCACCTTTTCTCTCCCTCACTCCTCCACTCGCCCTTTTCTCTCCCTCACTCCTCGCACTCGCCCTTTTCTCTCCCTCACTCCTCGCACTCGCCTTTTTCTCTCCCTCACTCCTCGCACTCGCCTTTTCTCTCCCTCACTCCTCACCCTTTTCTCTCCCTCACTCCTCGCACTCGCCCTTTCTTTTCCTCACTCCTCGCACTCGCCTTTTTCTCTCCCTCACTCCTCACACTCGCCTTTCTCTCCCTCACTCGCCTTTTTCTCTCCCTCCTCCTCGCACTCGCCTTTTTCTCTCCTCACTCCTCGCACTCGCCTTTTCTCCCCTCACTCCTCGCACTCACCTTTTCTCTCCCTCACTCCTCCACTCGCCTTTTCTCTCCCTCACTCCTCACACGCCCTTTTCTCTCCCTCACTCCTCACCCTTTTTCTCTCCCTCACTCCTCGCACTCGCCTTTTCTCTCCCTCGCACTCGCCTTTTTCTCTCACTCACTCCTCGCACTCGCCTTTCTCCCTCCACTCCTCCACTCGCCTTTCTCTCTCTCTTCCACTCTTCGCATCCTCCACCGCTTTTCTGCTTCACCTTTCTCCCCTCACTCCTCCACTCAC
>CM068958.1:18690584-18704868 GCA_035128595.1 Eptatretus atami | reverse complement strand
AGGGAGGAAATTTTGAAAGTGAATTACTAAAGGAAGTGTGCAGTCTCCTCTCAATTAGAAAAACCCGGACAACGCCCCTAAGGCCACAATCTGACGGCATGGTGGAGAGGTTCAATAGAACGCTAATCCAACAATTGACCCTTTTCACCGCCGATTGTCAGGGTGACTGGGACGAACATCTCCCGTATATGTTGATGGCCTACCGCTCAAGTCAGCATGGAGCCACCCTGCGACCGGGCCCCGACGGTCCCGCATGCCCCTGGGGTACCGACCAGCGCCGTCAACTGCGGAGGCCTGCTCCGCGTTTGCGCCAACAGTGGCCCGCACTTACAACATCATCCCCGGCCTCGATTGCAGCTTCGCTGCCTAGAGAAGAAGAGATCGCAGCATCCTGGGAAACGCTTCGCCCGTGTGAGACCGAAGATACATTTAATAACCCGATGCATTTCTGCGATGGTGTTGTGTCTGCCTTCGTAGCACATATCCATACAGTGCGCGTGGTGTCGCATTACTCACGGGCCGCTTCACGTCCGCAGCGAGCCTGCCAGCGTCTTGTGACGCGGGTGTTGATACATTCATTTTTTTATGATTTGTCAGTATATATTTGTTGAAAGTTATATCTGCTCTCTTTTTACTTCATCCCATACTGCTCATCCTTCCAACTTGCCTGTGCCTCACCTTATTATCTGCATTGTTTATCGTTACTTTTTTTTTTTTTCGTGCTTTTATTTTTTCAGGAGTGGGCTGCTTTTCTTGATGTTACCCTGTGTAAAATAACGCACTTTGCAGCCTTCTTATAGAATACTTCATTTTTTGTATTTTTTGTCTTTTTTTAGTATTATGGCGATTCTTTCTTTTCTGGCTCTTATTACATTGCTGATTGTGATTTTTTTTAGTTCAGTTGTGCGTGGAAGCCCACCTGCCAATGCGCACTAGATGACTCCCGCACATCGATGGGTGACTGAGGCTCGCTCTGGGCACGAAAGCTTCCCTGCACCTTTAAATACCTCGCCGTCATCGTCTATCCTCATCGACACCGCACATGCTGCCCCATGAGGGCCCATCTTCAATCGAAAGGCACGTGCTTCAGATTTACCTCAGAAAATCGGAAAAACGAGAGGGCAAATGAAGAAAATGATGTTAACGCAAACCTCCGCTAGTGAGCTAAATTGCAACAGCCACGCCCCTTTGTCCCACGAGCACAAAACGGAAATGGACTATTTCTACGAACGAAATTATTACATGAACTAACTGTCTTGGCCCACATCTGTTGGATGCATTGCGTGTTCCGAGAAACGCACAATCATTATGTGAGTTCGCTGACCTCACATGTCTTACTTGGGCATTCAAAATTGCGATACTAATCGTGCGGTTGGATTGGAGTTGGTGGGGTGGTGTATGTCCAACCTTCATTTTCAGTTTGGATCGTCTTTTCTTATCGCAAAGACAAACACCAAATGCAATACCCTCTCCTTCGTGTAGACGCTATTCATTCACGTTTCAGGGTGAGTTTCCCAATCTTGAATTGCAAGTTCTATAGACCTTTCCGCAATTAGCCAAGCTTCGCTGAAGTCATCACTGAACAAAGCTTCGTCATGGAAGAAACAAAATATGATCGCCCCACCTTAAACGTGAAAGAAGAGGAAAGGAATAAGAGCTCGCCAGCATGAACATAGTATCCATCTCTCAACTATATATTTATATGTTACGATCTGAAGCTCTTACTTCCACTCAACATTCCGATCCTCATAACAGTTATATCGGTAATGTTGGTTCTTGTATCAGGCCCCCTACCTGGCAACGGAGAATTACTGTTGCTGTCGAGTGTCCGCTGACCAAAAATCTCTATTCACCTCAACTTTCACACACGAACCCATTGGCCCCACGTTGCTTCGTGCCACGTACGTGGCGGAGATTCTCCCTCAGCCGGCACCTCCGCCCAGGAGCAGGGGAGTGCCCCCTGTCCAAATCACGCCACAGAAAGCGACTTTTCCACGAACCGCCGGCCAATGGGGTTGAACCGATGCCAAATGCGATTACCCACGGCCGCCGACCAATCGAGATGGAGACTGCCAAAATGAGCATTTCCCAAACCCCCGCCAAATGAGGGTGAACCGTCCTCAGATGCGATTTGCTCACCCAGGCAAAACAGGACATTTAAGAAACCGCCAGCTGCGGTCGTGTTGGTGGTAAAAGGAGTTCGTGGTTGTCGAGCGTTTGTGTTGGTCATCATTCTGTTGGCGGTTCGATACTGCTGAGGCTATCTCTCCGCCTCTGATATTCTCCTTTGGTCTGGTCGAATTGGGCTGCGTAGGAACGAGGTACCTTCGCTGAGCTGTATCGGTTGCGGTTTCGAGTTCCTACCGAGCCAGATCGTCGAAACCACCACGATGTACAAGTCCAGCACAGGACTCTAGCGCTCAGCTCACCTATCCCGAACTGCTGAAGCCTTCAATTAAATGACCATGGGTCCATCTTTGTGCCCTCTTTAAGCCAACGTATAGTCTTTGCTTGTATATTCGACCGCATTTATTTATAGTCGGATACGACTCTACTCTTCCTGTGTTCCCCTCCCTGCCTATTTAAAAACATACCCCACTTTTGTTAAATGTATCATCTCTTTCTGTTAATTATTCATGGGGCTTGCACGCGCGTGTTAGGAATGGCGAAACGTTAAATTTGTGCATTATTGGACCGACCGGGATCTCTGGTAACTCGCTCGCTTCATCGCACGTTCAGCATTCAAACGCTCGTCTCGCTCGACCTTGCAGAGGTGTGAAATTCCCGTAGCTTTCCCGGAACTCTTTAGTATATTGAAGTTGCACATTAACCCATTCCAACCGGTCGAATTAATTGGCGATTACACAGTCCTGTAAGGACCGTGCCCTTTCCGGATTCTCCGAGGACCCACGATTAGATTCCTCGGTGTTCGTGGAGCCGACTCTACTGCCTCCACCTACGTCACTGCTACGCCGTCGCCCGGCTCCAAACAAACATATATATATATTATATAATATCTTTATATATATTATATATATTTTGCCCAATTTTGCCCCGGAGGCCGGCGTGCAAACGCCACCGTGCTGAATGAGCCGCCACCCTCGGCCACTGACGACCAATCTGTCGTGACCCTCCGGAACTATCTGCCGGAGCCATCACGGGTGGCCTTTCACCTCACCACTATTGCAACTGCCACCGGGAAGAAGGGTTTAGTTCGCCAAAACTACACCTACCGAATACCCACGGGTATGTAAACCCGGGCAGCGCACTCTCGACCGTAGGTCGACTCAGACACGGCCGCTTAAGCGGTCCGTTCCGTGCTTCGGTAACCCGAGCGGGTTTATTGTCTGCCCTCACGCTTCCAATTAATTAATTACGGCTATCAAGCCACTACGAACCCTTATTTAGTGAAGCAAGTGGATCCATTAAAAAAAGACGAAGCGAAACCGCGCACAGTTGTCAATCAAGAATGCACATTTATTCCCGCGACCACAACGATTAGCACACATATACTGCCATAACAGTATGCACACTAAGCAAAATGCAATGAGGACACAAAAACAGCACATACGCAGCTACAACCGCTAAGCACCGACACTACGGCTACACATTAAACATGTTCTACTGCAAGACACGCGCCAGATCAATCATTTACTTCAAAGCAAAAAAAAGGCCACCCTCAGACAAGGGGCAGACGGTCCCGGGGCCAATGTGCGCTGCCATGAAGCGAGCGGCCAGGCCCGCAGACAGGAGGGCCACCCGTCCTCGACGAGCTGCAAAGTCGCTGCAGGGCGGCTGCCCGACTTCGTGCTCCTTCGCGGTTTCGTTTGCCCCGCTGAATGGGTGGAACTGCCCCCTTGTGCACTCTCTGCACCGGGGAAAAGGGTCTGTTTGATAGCCCTGGCAGGTAAGAATGGCGCATGCTGTGGTCCCGGACGAGCGATCCCACCGCGACCTCGTCTCGACCGCCTCTTCCTGCCTCGGACCGAGCTCCTTGGCCTCTTCCCCCAATTTCTCTCAGTCCGACCGCAGAAACCAACTCGACTTGACACTCGTTCTCCAACCACTGACTGACTCAAACCCTCCTCCAACTCGACCACTGCCACCTTCTGCCACGTTCATTGCCTGCGTCTCTTTAGAAGTGGGCAGAGCCAACAGTATGCAATTCGGATCAGGATGACTCGGCGGGCGACCACCTCGCCCATTGGCGATGAAAGGGTGCGTCACCTCCCCTACTCTAGAATTTGCATATGCTCGATTCACACAGACGCGCTTGGAGTCGAGACCAATCCCCCGCGCTGCTAATGAACGGATCAGAAGTGGCGTATTAGCTATCCTATCCGAATTTTTTTATCCCTCCTCACCCCCCTTTTCCCTTCGGAAAGCCGCCTATTTCACTCCGGCTTGGTGCGTGTATCGTCGTACCACCCAGACAGCCCGACGACTCAGTGTTCATCAGGCTGCGGAATTGGCCGAGTAAAGAAAGATGTGAGGTGGGGTTTGGTGTTCTTTGATGTGTCATGGTGCCGTTTTGGAATGCACGATGCGATTGTGGGAGCGATTCTGCTGACGTAGAGGCGGCTTTGGCGTTTCTGAGGGTGGAGCTGATTGCAGTTGTGAACCAGATGGCGGCGTGGTGTTAAGTGCGTTCGTCTGATGGCAGTACGACGTGGCTTTCAAATAAAACGATAGACCAGAAACGCTATCTCAAAGCGTGCGCCAGCCCGAATACTATAAAATTCCTAGACAACGGTTTGGGCTAACTACACATTACCTTAGAGAACCTCACCTACGGACCTGAATGTGTTATGCGAGCATTCACGCCGAACAATAAATATACTTATATTATAATATTATTGATATATATATATATAATATATATATAACTACTTATATAATAAATATATATATAAACGCGCATAATGTTTTGTGTGACCTGACTGCTGTGAGCTCATGGTTACTCTGTTATCTACACATATTTATTTAAATGTGAGTTGTCTATTGACTGATTATGTATTTTGTCAATATGTTGCACATTGAAATAACCTTGCTGATTGGAATGATGACTCTTAACTAGTACCAATTACGGTTGGAACGTCTTTAATTTTAATTTATTACTATCATATGTATTATTGGACACAAACTAACACATTGCAAATAGAAACCTTGGCGAGGCTTCATATCTAGATGATCCTCTCTGTAAGCCTTCCCCCGAACTCCCGTTAGGATAGGGGAAGGTGAATTGTGTTATAGTAATGGGCAAACTTCGCTTAAAATAATAGCATACACAATTGTGCATTTGTGTAGAAACAACCAAACTTTGCACACTAGAGCCTATCATAGATAACAGATTGTCTAATGGGCCCATCTCCAAATATCAGCCTGATGGCTGTTCACCATTTTTCAAAATAGCCGCCAGTGTTACTGTATGAACACAATCGGCTTTACTGAAATGCACGTATGATAGTGACTAAGTTTATTTTACTATAATAAAGCCAATAATGGTCAAAGAATTAACAATTTTGATTGGTTGAAAAAAAAAGTATAAAGGGACTAATTCACTTATTAAGACAGATTCCACAGCGTGGAAAGGATGCACGTAATCGTTCGGTCGGCTAGCCAGTTATACCGGGAAACTGGCAAACTTTCCTCCGAGTGGACACAACAAGACGACTTTTCAAGTTCCTATCAGAACTTATCTTTAGGTATTTCACCAGATGACAGCAGCTGAGTTAATCACTGATGAGAAGAGCAGTCAGCTGAGCAAGCCAACCGCTTCGCTCGACCTGCATCTCCCCATGCAGCCACTGAAGCAACGCGATCCGTCGAGTGTTGCCGCCTATCCCATGCAGCCAACCATGTTCACCACAAACTGATCAAGACATTACACCATTTGTGTGTTGGCTGATGTCAGTGCCCAAGACTGCAAACCAGAAGATGAACTGTCGGCAATTTGCCACTGGAAGCAGTTTTCGGTACCGGCAGCCCCCGAATAGCACGCTGACCTCAGAACCAGAGAAGCCCACAGGCACTCCAATGTTTTCACGCTCTGACTGGGTGTACAACTGTCATCTCGCTTGCGACTCATGGTAAGAAGACTGCATTGGACAATCTGACCTTCTGCCAAACTACAGACGCACCTGCTGAAGCATTCCTCTGCCACCAAGTGGCACCAGACGATGTCATGCCACACCCCCCCCCCCCCCCCCCCCCCCCCCCCCCCCCCCCCCCCCCCCCCCCCCCCCCCCCCCCCCCCCCCCCCCTTCGCCCCAGAGGTCGTCATATTGCTCTATACAGAACCAGCAGGATGCAACGACTTACAAGACCCGGAAGAAACTCTTCCGAAGCAAAAGAACAACGTGCAGCTTTATCCCGCCAACAAGGCAGCTGGCAGGCATGTAAGATGCGCCATACCCAAAGGCGGCATGTGTCGGGTCAAACACTAGCATACCAACGCAGACTGCCCTCAATCCGCTGGCTGGTTCAAGAAGACGAGGCGTGTACCGCCACACTGACCGAACTACCTAAAGCAGCCACACCTCTATGAGCTAGATTCGTGCAAGTGCAAGAAGACTTGTCTGAAGTGTTCCCGGAGGCGAGAGGATCCGTGGGCTCCGAAAGCTATCGACGGCTCGCTGGTGGATACAGCTCGCCCCGCTTGGTGCCCGCCAGTTCTGCCCAGAGACCTGTCCTGAAGAACCCCTGAGCGACAGGTCCGAATAGGTCCAATAATCCAATTGTGTCCATCTTTGGTGATGCGTGTGTGTGTCCGTGGACGTCTGTAAGTATAGTGAAATTTTTAAGTTGCCTCTGCATTTAGCATTTCATACTTGCATTCTTATAACGCTTAGCTCTCCTAGGTGCTCCCCTCATTCCCACATTGCATTATAAATATAACCCCATGTTCAATGTTTTCAGCTCGTTGTTCCATTCTTGCATTGATCTGAGCTGTCGCGGGAGAATCGCAAGCCGTTGTCTCGCCAAGCAACATCTGACGACGGTTCTCGGCGAATTAACCGCTCGAAGATCGCACACGCACTGAGCTCGCTAGCGGTCGTTTTTCGTACGGTTCCTCGAGGTAAAAGATCGTAGATCCCACGTGGTCTCTAGGTTATTTTGAGATTTCGCGACATAACCCTGTACCACATGGTGAAAAATGACCCTTCCACGGCCGAAAGCCACCGGTACTCTTCTGCGACTCTTTCCGACAGTACTATCTGAATTCCGGCGATTGGTCGAGCGAGAGACGACTCTACTCTCCATCTCTCGTCGTGCTCGCGCCGACGTCGGGCCCCGCAACATGGTAGTACAGGAGTCGATTCCCCTCCCTCCGTAGCGAAATTGCCGATTCGGTCAGAGTTGTAGGAGCACCCCCCCCCCCCCTTACCCCAAATTTCGAGTGTTAATTTTATTCCCAGCACGCAACCATGCTAGCCAACAGACGAGACTGAGGCCAGTGGGTATTATAATAGTGTAAATGAACCAATTGGCCCAGCCATTAAACTCGCCGGCAGACACCCCTTGCAGGAACTTCTCCGCAAATAAATTCAGAGTCCGAAAGGCGCATAGGCGACGTTGACCACCCCCCCCCCCTCCCGCTCCGTTCAACTTCCCTCCTCGATCCCGGCGGATCCGTGCCCGAACAAAGGATTCGCTTCGTCTGTCATATCGACCATGGGCCATTCCTGGAAGTATAACTTTGTATTATGGACGTAGAATGCGCAACGACATTAACCGACCATATGGAGCGAAAATGGAGCAAATATGCAGACACTAGGGTGAAATGCATAACATCCAGCGAGGGAGATGCAGTGCTGGGTGAACCGCCATGCAGATGCAAAAAGTAATACGAGATCGAATTGGAGAGGTGAAAGGCAAATGCGAGGAGACCGGCACGGTTACGAGAGCGATCCAGATTGACGAGGAGTGTAAAAGTGTGTTCCCAAGGAGGCGGGTAAGCAAGCCGTGACGGCAAATAACACGCTTGCGGGAGTGACAGTCTAGGACAGGATGAAACGAGGTAAAAGAGGACAAGGGCAACTTAGGGAAATAAAGAGAACACGACGGCACCTAGAAAGTTAAAAGAGGCCAGCAGAAAACCAAGGGAAAGTGGAGCCTTAAGGAAGAATGAAATTGAGAATTGACGGAAATGCGAAATGTTGAGACATGACGGAAGCTAGCAACATCAGAAAACGAGGAGAACTGGACAACATATTAACGAGACAGAAGAAGGGTTTAAATTTGAGCAAAAGGAATTATAGAGTGAACAAGGGAAATAGAAGCAGGTTAAGACGAATGAATAAATAAAGCGAACAGGCACAATGGACGAGAAGGTTGTGATATAAAATCAGATTAGTGACATTGTATTGAGACCCATGTAAGGCAGATGTCTAAAGGACAAGGGAGCAACATACCCCTCAAGCGATTCTTACCAGGGTAAGTACCGGTTTGTCACCGAACAAGTCAAGAGGTTCATGACTGGGCTAGGCATCGCCGATGTTTGAGCGGGGGCGAGATCCGGGGTCTCCTTGCCTGATACAGACCCAGTATTTGATACGGGTATCGAATGCAACGGATCATGGGGAATACGCAAGCTGTGCGGGCGAGCGACCGACATACAGGGCTGACAAATTGTCACGGGCCTGGCTCGGGCTCTGCCGGACCGGCTCTGCGGGGTTGGGCACTTGCGGAATCCGGGAGATCCGTTCCCTCCCTTTAGTCCTCAGGACTGTATTGGTATTCCGACCCGCTGTTGCGCTGCTCCGTACACGGAAGATCGACCTACAGGGCGTCATATGGCCCAAATTGACCACTTGGCCAGGTGTAATGGTGGTTAGTGGACGAGGTAAGACCCACTCATGCAGCGCTGCCGCTGCCGGGTTCTACCTCTATGCCCCCGGGAGGATAACGTTGGCAAGCCTCGTTCGCCCTAAATACACGTTTGAGTGAACAGCCAGAGCAGCTTGTTAATCAGCTCATGGCCGCAAATGACAGCACCCAGAAAGATGGGGATGCGTAAACATTCGCGCCGCAGTGGGGATCGCACATGGTAACATGGCGCCCTGTACCAGGAAGACCTTGCCTGGATCTTAGCCAGGCTTTGCGGCACTGACACTGGGCACCTGTGACCACATTTCGCGGAGCCTCCAGAAGGGCCGACGCTGCGCCCGTGGAAAGGCAGCAAAGCCGCCGCTCGAGTGCGAGCACATGGTGCCGGTCCGGCAGTGGCCCTGTGGACAAACCGCGCACCAACAAGCCGGTTGTCTGGCTCCCGATGGAGCTGATCGGTAATGGTCCGGACTATGAATCCGACCGCCCAGTCAGTATCTCGCCATGGATGGCGGCATGAGAGCGGACGACGTGTGGCATCGGGCGTATCCCAAATCAAAATGGGGGGGTGTATATCGGTTACGGATATGCCACCAACCCGGTGGGGTCTTAACTGATTGCCAGGGCCACCTGCACGCCGGATGTGGCCCCGCCGCAAAGAAGCCCCGCCCCCCAGACCAAACAACTCCCCCGTCGCAACCCGGAATGGCCATGGCCCAACACACCCACCCCCCTAGCCCAGGAAAGTAAATGAGCGCCACATATATGGCCGTGTTCGACACACCCAGAGGGGGAAGATCCCTCAGACTACCACAGTCATTTATTTGCGCATTGGCACTTGGTTAGTTTGACAATTAATGCAAAATCGTGGGTAGACGCCATTGTGGACACAGAGCAGGCCACGATACTCCCCTGTGTCTTAATCGAGTATGACGGTGGCGAGTCCGCCGTCTGCAAACCATGTTTGCGCTAGCTACCGCGGCAACGGGTCCCCCATCTAGGCGTGTTTCGTGCCCTAAATTGGCACGGTGAAAAGGCAAAAGAGAGTTTGGGTGCAATGTGAGCGACCATGTCTAACTAGGTAAGATTGCTGACCGCGGTGGTTTTAACAATCGACTTTGGGCAGATTCATGACAGTGGTTGGTGAGGAGATTGCCGTTGGGCATGAGCAGGATAGAGGGTGGACAGGAGGCTCCAAACTCGTGGTCATCCCCCGGGAGCCGACGGCAGTATCCCCACTTGTGCGGGCACACCAACCTGGCGGCTCCTGGCCTGCCGACTACTGGCGGGGCAATCTACCCCGGGTTAGTCGTGGGCCCGCACCTTGTTAAATACCAACGGGCCTATCTCCGTCGTACTAAATTTAGCACGGAACCACGCACTATTGAGCGGGCACGAACGGTGCAGATGCACCCCGGGACAGTCGCAGGCTGAGACGAAACATCGAATCAGACCGGCCCCAGAGGGTCTCCATAGTCTGTTTAGGAATTTGCCCATTCCCATTTGCGAGATGTAAGATCGGAGTAACTGTTAATTCGGAGGAACGCCCAGCGCGACCTTAAACACTAAACTGTCACTCCCATAGAACACTTTTTTGTCACCGAGGAAACACGGCCTTTGGTAGACACATCAAATCCACACCCTATGGGTCCGCCCGGCCTTGCCTCAGCCTGCTCGAGGCTCCCCTGCGAGCAGAAGCAGGAGCTGACGAACAGGTAGAAAAGTGCTCACATGCCAGGTGTTATTGACCTTCGGGAGTCCATGTCCACCGGTTGTTTGGTAAAAAAGAAGATTGGACACGCGTTTCTCGGGAACGATCGCCAACTTAACGATCGTGAAACTCAAAAGAATCCATCCCTGCGAGATATTGACGATCCCTCGATCCTTTCAGGTTCCAAATGTTCTCAACTTTGGCCTCAAAGTGTGTATGCATTGATATCGACCAAGACGAGGAAGGTAGAAAACGCATTTTTCTCAGGAAGGACTGTATTCAGTTGCACTGTAAAGCGTTCGGGTTTGTCCAAGCCCCCCGCACCTTTGAGAGATTGTGTGACTGGCGGCATCCATTTCAATTCATGCCTTGTGTACCTGGATGACGTCCTATCGTACCGCGCTTAAAACATTTTCCCATCAATAGGCTAATTTTGGACCAGTGTGTTTGGCGCCTCATAAGCAGAGTGAAGTTGGCCCGGGAAATGTAACTGTTGCAGAATGGCTATCTTCGGCACTTGATAGCCACAGTTGGGTGAACCGACCCAGGGAAATTACACCTGGGGTTCCGTACCCATAACGTCAACGTACGGTTTCTGGCTCATGCTCCTCACTACCGGCTTTTGTGAGCAAATATGCGCGACATGCCGACCCTCACGGCCTTCTACAGAGAAGTTTCGGATTTAATGGACAGGGGAATTGCCCATCAGCCTTCCTAAAATGAAAGGGTGTTTGACATCCGCACCCGTTCTACCATACTCCCACGATGACGGAATGTATACCCGTACACCAATGCAGGCCAAGAAGATTGGGCAGTCTTGTCTTAGATGACGGACGTGAAAGGTATCGCATATTCAGCGGGCCATGAGCGCCCATCGAAATTATTCGTTACTCGCAAAGACACTATGCCATGCTGTCTGCAGTGAACCATTTCCACCACGTACTTGTATGGGAGACAATTTTTGGTTTCGAACTGACATTCCATCCTTGCAATGGGCTCTTACGGTTCAGGGAGCGGGGTCAGATTCGCAGTGGTTGAATAAGTTGCGCATACGATCTTCAATGTCCCATAGAAGCCCTAAGGCCATGGAATGCGATCGCTCTCTCGACGCCCTGTACGGGAGACAATCGTATAATATTCACGAGCTATGAGGAGAGTAACAATTGGCGGATACCTCCCAGACTCCTAGCACGTGCCGGCCGGTGGTGGCCCAGCTTATGCCCATAACCGCAGGGGAGTTTGGCGTGCACGCCCATAGAAGACCCCATGATAGGGCCGATTGTACAATGGGTCTGCAAAATAAGAGCCAGTGGGAGGAGTCACCGCATGGATGCACGAACAAAAGCCTACATTGGGGGGCCTCATGTGGCAAGCCCTAGAGAAATGAGGACAAATCTTATATCCAAGTGTGGAGTTCTCAGAGAAACTTTTGGCTATTAAGTAGTCCCAGACCAATTAAACCCAAATTTGAAACACGTACGGTACCCACCCCGGCGCATTTGGGAGGACCACAATACAAACATCCTCGTCCCGGACAGTTTATGGGCAAACATGGGGCGCGCAGTACCAGACTGGTGTCGAGGCATGCGACCCGTACCTGCCCCAAAAAAGGGCAACCCCCCGGGGGGGCCCAACGGGTTGGGGTAAAGAGGCCCTGCATTTCAACTAAATCAGGTTGGCCCCTAGTCGCTGCCATGTACATTTTGGCGACCCACTGCCCCCCCTCGAGATAACCAATACCATCCTCGTAATTATGACACTCTCCACTAAATGGCCGGGCGATATGCCTTCCAACAGAAGCGGGTTGTGGCACCGGCTTCGTAGAGGATTGTAGCCGGACGGTTCCAGAGGCTGTACCGCCAGGGTGAGAAATTTGGAGAGTGAATTGCTAAAAGAAGTGTGCAGTGTCCTCACATTTAAAACCCGGACAACGCCCTGGGCCAATCTGACGGCTGTTGAGGGTTCAACTGAACCCTAATCCAAAATTGACACTTCTCCGCCGATTGTCGAGGACTGGACGAATCTCCGTAATCAGTTTGAGGTGCTCACGCTCAAGTCAGCACGGCCACGCCTGTAGCCGTCATGCTCCTTACGGCGGGCGCGAGCCCCGTCGGTGGCTGTGGCCGACCCTGAGTTCCCGCGGACCCCGGAAGGGAAGCCCCGGTCCGAAAGTGACACCTACTTATGTGACCCCATCATTATATTGTTACGATTGTCCCGCCGGCGTCGAACGCGGCTTTCTACTATGTAGCCGCTCGTCCGACGGGGCGACTTCATCGTGACCTTCGAACAAGCCCGAACCTGTCAGCGGTGTCTTCACCACCACACTCCGCCTAGCCAATTTTCACCGCAAATAGGACAATCGCGAATATCGTATACTTCCTAAGTCCTGCGCGGTAGCCACGCGGGATCTACCTCGACGCAGGTCGGTCTTGACACAGACCTCAAGCGGTCGCTCCGTTCTTCAGTATACACGAGCGGTATTTTGCCCGACCTCGCGATCCGTTACTATTCAACGGGTATTTAAACCCCAACTATATTCCGAGAGCATATGGTTCTCCAATGGGGAAAACCACAGCGAGTCGGACTACCACAAGTCACTTTATGTTCCACATCACGTTATTGTCAGCATCTCAATGCGGGAGGCACAAACTGAGCAAGGTAACACTACACCGAACTAGCAAATTATGCCGTATTAACCAGTTTTTCCTTACGAAGACACGGCGCCATCCTAAATCATTCGAAGCAAAACCAAGGAAATAATACCCCAACAGACAGGCGTACGGTCCGTGCCTTTATGGTCGGACCTTGCAGACCGAACGAATCCCCGAGACCGTTGCAGTTACCTGCACCCTCGTGTGCGATGGTGGGCGTATCCGACGTCTGTCCCCACGGCAGCTAGACACGCGGCTGAGCTCGGCCTCCAACGGTAGCGGCGAGCCTCTCCGGCGTTCCACCTTCGATCGCAGTTGGCGCGAGGCTGCGCAAGACGGCGCCTCCCGTCCGCGGTCCTGGTGCCACGGCCCGGGACTCCCCACGACTGCGAGCTCCGAGACTCGACCCTGTAACACCAAACCAGACCTTCGAGACGACAAGACGACGAAGAACAGAAGCCCAGCCCACGAAACCACCCACACCCCCTGTGTCTCTGCGCCTATATCCCCCGTCCAAGCCTCCGCCTCCCTTTTACGCTCACCCTTTCCTGCTCCTGCAGAATTCCGAAAAGGGCGTGCCTCTCGCCCCCTCCCGCGCGCCTGCGGGGCGAGAATATTTTGCAGGTCCAGAGATTCATTCCCCCAAAATCAGGCTCCCACCTTTTTTCACTTGACTTCTGCGAATCGCACTTCGTCCACAACCAAGCGTGGGTAAAGCAGGCAGGAAAATCCGCGCCCACCGATAAGCGTTGTGTGGTGATCTGGTCGTTTGGTGTTTGAGTATTGCGTATGTCTGTGTTTAGGCGATCGTGGCTTTTGTGGTTTGCAACATCGTGGTTGGTGTTGAAATTGTGTTCGTCCAAATACAGTAGAAAGAAAAACACTATCCAAGATCCAGCCTGGTGCACACGTAATTCCCATAACACGGTGGAAAATCTATACTGAACCAAACTTATCTCTAACTAGAAATACGACCTTTTTGGTGTCTGCGGAATTTTCCACGCCCGTAACCATATTGGTGGCCTGCACACCACTATAATGACAAACCTACGCACGTCAGTTTGAGGAGCATGGAAAAGTCCATGCTTCC
>CM068958.1:18627994-18639480 GCA_035128595.1 Eptatretus atami | reverse complement strand
CTGGATTCGTGATTTTGGTAGTTTTACCCCAGAAAGGGGGTTGTTGGCGGACCTTGACACCCTGTGGGCATGGTGGTGGGGACAAAATACGCAGAGAGAGCAGGTGGGGGGGGGGGGGGGGGGGGGGGGGGGGGGGGGGCGGAGACTGGAAGGAGACGCGCAGAAGACAGAAAGAACCAACCGATCCAACCTGCGGTGATTGAGTGAGAGGCCCAAAGACTCAGCCTCATTGCGGGAGGATGCCAATGATCGAAATGCTTGGTTTCTACACGGAAAGCCGAGAAAAGGGTGGGAGGACAGAGCACCAGCCAGAGGGAGAGCAGTACTCATCAGGCGCGGACAAAAGCTTTGTAAGTGGGCAGGAGCTCAGGTGGGCACGAAGAAAGGACTTTGCACGAACGGAGGATTCCCAGTCGGCGAACTGGCACTTTGGAGGTGAGGTTTTGAAAATGTGAGGCTTTCCAGGAAAAGGTCATGGCAGATGTGAGACCCAGAAAGCTTGAAAGAAAGGACTCTTGCCAGAGGATTGGTTGAGAAAAGATGGATGGGGTTTTTCTAAAACGGTCCTTTCGAAGAAGACATCGTGAGAGTGTGAGATTTGTCCAGATTGAAAGACATGTTCCACGTGTTGGAACCAGTTTGTGATTTTACACCCAGATCTGCAGTGAGCGAAAGAAGCTGCTGCTTGCCAGTCTGAGGGATGACGATGGTACGGCAAAGAGGGTGGAGTCATCAAGCAAAGAGATATAGAGGATTTTCCAGGAGTCGAGAGATCATCTGAAGAAGTTTGCAGCAAACTCGGCAAGAACCACTTTGTCTGTATCTATTGTGTTGATTCTGAGTTTTAACGTATCACAACACAGTCTTTCACATGAACAATCTGTGATAAAAAAATGTCCAGTATATCATGTGTGTGTATGTGTGTGTATAAGTATCATATATATATATATATATATAATATATAAATATATATTATTAAAAGTCCATCATGTATGTATGTATGTATGTATGTATGTTCCCGAAAATACATGCCAAAAACGGTACAAAGATACTCAAAATTTATCGCCCACCTTACTCACTATTCTCCTGCGGTGTGCAGTTCAAGTTTGTTCAATCGGGCAACGAAAAATTATGAAAAAAATCAATTACGATTCAGTGAAGTACTCTTCAGGAGAATTTGATCACGCAAACAACCCTCAGCGGTATAGTTGGCTGGAAGCTATCTTTTTTTTTTCTTTGAAATGATTTAATGAAAACAATCTCAAAACATTGAATAAGACATAAGAATTTATTTTTAAGCTAAAATAAACAATCCCATTTTGATCAAATACTTCCGTGTTCATTAATAAATAAAATTGTGTTCGAAAGATGAACGCACAATAATTATTTGACTTGCTTTTCTCTCCGTTTTTTTTTTTTTTTACATTGACGTGCGAATATCAAGTTCATTCATATGCGGGCACGAAAAAAATTATTTATAAAATACATTCAAGATTCAGTCCAATGTACTCTTCAGGGATTATTTAATCAATGCACAACCTCAGTGGTATAGTTCGCTGGAGGTGTCTTCTTTTTTTAAATGATTTTTTTTTATCAACCGCCTGTCACAAACGGGAACCCACCGGGTTTACGGTTCGTCTAGTATACTAATTAATGTAAGTAAGTGTGGTGTGTGTGGTGTGGTGTGTGTGTGTGTGTGTGTGTGTGTGTGTTGTGTGTGTGTGTGTGTGTGTGTGTGTGTGTTTGTCTCTTCCATAAATCCAACAACAGGAAACCCAAAAGGGGAAACACCCCAATCGATTGCGCAAGAGTGAAAAATTTTGGTGTTTGGGTTCATTTAAAACCACCCCTTTTGAAGATAATTAAACCGGCCTTATTTAAATTAATCCTTTATCCAGCGCTCGTCCCCTCGCTCAGCCCACACTCGCCCTCTCGATGGGGATCTCACACATCCTGGTTACCTTGCCAGCGCGTCTGAAGCCACATAACTTTGGTCGCTAGCCTCTAACCATCCCTTGCCTTGGGGAAACAGGCCGCAACGATTTCTGAGCAATAAAAGTTTGTTTTTTTCCACTTTGCTCACCTGTATATTATTGGAAGTCTGATTATCATACCTGTGAATCGTTAGAGGGTACTGTTACGGTGTGGAAATTCAGCAGAGCACCATAAAAGGACCTTGATCAGCTTGACGATAAAGTAATGTGTGTAGTTAGATTCCACCACCGTTGTTTAAAGGGAATTTCCGTTGTTCACAGGCTGTGTCTCTTGGTTAGCCCGTTTTTCTTTCTCCTATCATTATTTTGGACCAATCATCCCCAACAACCCAAAATCGCCACCACCAACACCTCTTCCCCAAACCACCGCAGCAAACTCCCAACCACCTCCGCCTTTCTACGCACAACGTCATACCGAATGGGTTGTGAACGGTTCCTTTTGCCTCGAAAAGCGGTCAGGAATGATTCAGCCCACACTTTTCATCCGATCAATGACTGAGCATCAAGGTGTGTATGTAGCCCGCCTCCGAACCCGCTGTGATCCAGAAAATTTGCAAGAGTAACGCTTCCTACCTCAGCCTATATAAGCAGTCGTAGCACAACGCAGCCGCGGGCACAGTCAAGTGGCAGTCAAGTCTGGAGGTCGGTGGAGGTGGAGTCAAGCAGATGTTGGCGGGAGGCAGTCATAAGTCGGTGCAGGGTAGGCGTGCAGTGTGTCGGCGAGTCTGGAGAATCGGGAGACGGGCAGTCAAGTGTGATCCGGTCGCGGGCATCAGTCAACGTCTGAGTCGGATTGAGTGTGCAGTTGGGAAGCAGGAACGGGGCAAGTCAGTCTGCAGTGTGTCGGTGTTCGGCAGTCTGGAGATCGAGGGAGCGGGCAGTCAAGTACGAGTTGTCTAGTTGTCGGCGGGGCAGTCAAGTCGGAGACTGGCTCAAGCCGCGGGAAAGGCAGCAGGGGAGTGCGGAGGAGAGCTCACCGACCACGCCAGGGGCACGAAGCCAGGCGCAGCTAAGCTGACATCGCGGCTTGCCCGCCATAGCGCCACGAGGGGCGCGGGTAAGACCCTCGTCTCGTGGACTGGCCGCTCTCCAGGTCCACGCAAATTTGGTCCAACGAACCTGATGCTGCCAACCCTCGCCTTTGAGGGTGGCTTTTTTCCTTGCTTTTCTGTGTAAATGATTGGTGGGCCGTCCTTGTAAGTAAACTGTCTATTCGCGTGGTGAAATAAAGACTTTATTCGGTTTGTAAACTCTGCCTTTGCTTAGCTTTCAACTGTATACGTGCCTGATTAACTGTATGGCTGTAAAAACGTGCTTGTCTGAAGTGTGCAATTAAATGTGCTTGTTGAAACTGTTCCCCGTATTCGTTGCGTCCTTTCCCTTTTTGAAAGTCCACTGCTTTGCATCCGGAAGGGAATTGGTAGAGGGTGTAAGCACCGGGTCTAAATAATCAATCCGTCGGGCCGGCGATAACACCGCTCGTTATCACCTGAAGCACGGAAACGGACCGCTAAGCGGTTCGTGTCCTAGCGCAGCAGCGGCGAGGTACGATTCGCCCGGTTTTTAAACTACCCGCGGCAGGTACTTAGGTAGGTCGAATTTGGCGAACCAACCCCTATTCCTGCCGCGGGTGGCCGATTGCGACATTGTGGTGGGGCAAAAGACCACCTGACTAGCTCTGGCGGTAGTTCACAAGGAGGTCACGACTGAATTGTCCGTTCCGGTGTGGCGAGACGCGGTCGCGATTTGAGTTACGTGGCAGCATGCACGCCGGGCGGACCGAAATTCGTAACAATACATTGCAATGCTTTATAACTCCCGGAGATGCCAGCGTCGTGGCTTTATTTAATTTCCGCATATGCCTAACCTCGAGAATCTCTTGATCGAAGCCGATTACAAATTTAATCTCCAGAACTGAACTTGCAGCAGTTCTGACAACGAAAAAAAAAATTGTTCATTTGTCCAATTCGAACATTTTTGGTATATCGGGTGTCTTTGGGAAGTATGTGTTTAATATGAGAGAGCTGTGATTGTGAAATGCTTGCCAATGGAGCTATTCCTTATGAACCGTTTCATTGTATGTCCTTCAGCCCACTTGGCGAGCACTCCACAATATTCACTATCTCTCACTGAATACTGCATATCAATCGACAATAACAATGTTCAGGGGCCCTCGCCTGTGTTGTCCGCATTAAAATACAAATAAAAAAAAAGTGGAACACTTCATTAACATCTATCGTGGCAGCAGAGCCAACAAGAGCAGGCGCCCTCAGCTATCAAGCCTGGGTTTGAATCCCAACCCAGGTAAAACTGTCATCCCTGTATTTCACAGGCAGGGTGCTTCATCAATGTGTGTGCCGGTAAGCTGGATGTCATATCTGGCTGAATCCCACCCTTCTCCCCTCCTCCCTCACTCCTCCCCTGTCTTCTCCCTCTCTCTCCCCCCCCCCCCCACTGCACTCCCTCTCCCTCACTCTTTCACCCATCTTCCTCACTCTCTCACCCCTCTCCCTCGCTCTCTCACCCCCTCCCTCGCTCCTCACCCTCCCTCGCTCTCTCACTCCCTCGCTCTCTCACCCTCTCCCTCGCTCTCTCCCCCCTCTCCCCTCGCTCTCTCACCCCTCTCCCTCGCTCTCTCACCCTCTCCCTCGCTCTCTCACCCCTTCTCCTCGCTCTCTCACGCCTCTCCCTCGCTCTCTCACCCTCTCCCCGCCTCTCCCTCGCTCTCCACCCCTCTCCTCGCTCACTCACCCCTCTCCTCGCTCACTCACCCCTCTCCCTCGCTCCTCCCCCTCTCCTCCTTCACCCCTCTCCGCCTCTCCCTCGCTCCCTCCTCACCCCTCTCCCTCGCTCTCTCCCCCTCTCCCTCGCTCTCTCACCCCCTCTCCCTCGCTCCCTCACCCCTCCTCGCTCTCTCTCACCCTCTCCCTCGCTCTCACCCCTCTCCCCTCTCCCTCGCTCTCTCACCCCTCTTCTCGCTCTCTCACCCCTCTCCCTCGCTCCCTCACCCTCTCACCCTCGGCTCCATCACCCTCTCCTCGCTCTCTCACCCCTCTCCCTCGCTCTCCTCACCCCTCTCCCCTCTCCTCGCTCTCTCACCCTCTCCCTCGCTCACTCACCCCTCTTCCTCGCTCACTCACCCCTCTTCCTCGCCACTACCCCTCTCCCGCTTCTCTCCCCCTCTCCCCCCTCTCCCTCGCTCTCTCACCCCTCTTCCCCCTCTCCCTCGCTCACTCACCCCTCTCCCTCGCTCCCTCACCCCTCTCCCTCGCTCTCACACTCCCTCACCTCTCCCTCGCTCTCTCACTCCTCACCCTCTCCCTGCTCTCTCACCTCTCTCCTCGCTCCTCCACCCCTCTCCCTCGCCTCTCTCACCCCTCTCTCTCACCCCCTCTCCTCGCTCTCTCACCCCTCTCCCCCCTCTCCCTCGCTCTCTCACCCCTCTTCCCTCGCTCTCTCATCCCTCATCCCTCGCCCCCCCTCCCTCGCTCCCTCACCCTCTCCCTCGCTCCTCACCCTCTCCCTCGCTTCATCACCCCTCTCCCCTCGCTCTCTCCTCCTCTCCCCCTCTCACCCCTCTCACCCCTCTCCCTCGCTCACTCACCCCTCCTTCCTCGCTCACTCACTCCTCTCCCTCGCTCACTCACCCCTCCCCTCGCTCACTACCCCTCTCCCTCGCTCACTCCCCTCTCCCCTGCTCACTCACCCCCTCTCCTCGCTCACTCACCCCTCTCCCTCCGCTCACCTTTCCACCCCTCTCCCCTCCCTCGCTCACCCCTCCCTCCCTCGCTCACTCCTCTCCCTCCTCGCTCACTCCCCTCCCTCCCTCGCTCACTCCCACTCCCTCCCTCGCTCACTTCCACTCACTCCTCCCTCC
Source organism: Eptatretus atami (assembly GCA_035128595.1). Classification (NCBI taxonomy): domain Eukaryota; kingdom Metazoa; phylum Chordata; class Myxini; order Myxiniformes; family Myxinidae; genus Eptatretus; species Eptatretus atami. Next base: position 18,633,609 of record CM068958.1, on the reverse strand, counting down.
TCGCTCATCCACTCACTCCCCTCCCTCCCTCGCTCACTCACTCACTCCCCTCGCACTCTCACTCCCTCCCTCTCGCTCACTCACTCACTCCCCTTCCCCTCGCCAGTCACTCACTCCCCCCTCTCCCTCGCTCACTCACTCACTCCCCCTCTCCCTCGCCTCCCGCCCCTCACTCCCCCTCCCACTCCCTCCCTCGCATCACTCACGTCACTCCTCCTCCCTCCCTCGCTCACTCACTCACTCCCCTCCCTCCCTCGCTCACTCACTCACTCCCCTCCCTCCCTCGCTCAACTCACTCACTCCCCTCCCTCCCTCGCTCACTCACTCCCTCCCTCTCGCTCACTCACCCGCTCCCTCCCTCGCTCACCACTCCGTCTCCCCTCCCTCCCTTCGCTCACGCACTCCCCTCCTCCCTCGCTCACTCATCCCCTCCCTCCCTCGCTCACTCACTCCCCTCCCTCCCTCGCTCACTCACTCCCCTCCCTCCTCGCTCACTCACTCCCCTCCCTCCCTCGCTCACTCACCCCTCTCCTCACTCACTCACTCCTCCCACCCTTATCACTCCTCAACTCCTGTCTCTGTCTGTCTCTGTCTCTGTCTCTGTCTCTGTCTCTGTCTCTGTCTCTGTCTCTGTCTCTGTCTCTGTCTCTGTCTCTGTCTCTGTCTCTGTCTCTGTCTCTGTCTCTGTCTCTTCCCAGCATTCTCCTTCCCACCCCTATCACACTACACACGTGGATACTTTGAGACGTGGTAGGTCTATGTTTCACCTCCGAAACTCAGCCAAATGTGGAGCAAACAGAACTTCAACACACACACCAACACACACACACACACACACACTCATATGGAGGTGGATATTTTGAGACCTGGGAGGTCTCCATTCACTTTCTGAAACCCCTATATGGAGAGTGACAACGAACAACACACACACACACACACAACACACACACACACAAATGCCATTAGGTAACACAGTTTATGTACATACACACATGGTGCAAATGTTCACACGCATCATGAAATTATAACGACAAAACACAAAGATTTTACCTTGAAACAGCATTCTTTGAAAAGATTTAAAGTGGGTAATTAGCGAAATTCAATTTTTTAAAAAATGTATCAAGCCACAGAACACAAAATGTCGATCTATTCTCGAGTGTCTTCACAGTTGAAAACAACATGGAGAACACCTGGTCAGATGGACCTTATGTTTTTTATATGTATCGATGTCTAAGTGAGAGGTGGATTACAAACTGGAGATCGCACAAAGCGATCCTTGCACATTTTCATTGGATTAGAACACCTACCGAGGGTACTCACCTTACGGACCCAACAAAGGTGGAAACGTATGTCTAATCGATGTGAATTGAAAGCACGTGTACTTTTTCCCGAAACGAACAACCAAGCAGCTTGGAGAGCTCTCACCAAGTGGCTTTAAGTGTAACAAGCAAGCACTCCAATGAAACGGTTGATAGAAACCGGCTCCCTTGGCAAGCGATGGGCAATCACCGAACCGTCATATTAAACATACACCTCCAGGAGACGCCCCAAATGTCACATATGTCTGAAATGGACAAATGAACACTTTTCGGAGTCGGAACATGCTTGTAAGTTTGATTCTGGAGATTAATTTTGTAATTCGTTTTAGTTTAGAGATACTCGTGGTGAAGCATATGTGGAAATGAAATAAACAACAAACGCTGACATCTCTGGAGTGTTTTATAAGCATTGCAATCACCCAGCGATTCGTCGCTATGATGAACAGCCTGTTCTAAATCTAAGTAAAGATTTAGCAGTCAAAAAACATGGCGACTTCAGACCCCAATGAGGTTACCCAGGAAACTCTTAAGATCCCAGACAGCGAGGTGGCGAGGATTGCCTGATGAAGGATAAAATTAAAAAAGGCCTTTAATTATATTCAAAAGGGGTGTTTTATTCACCCAAACACCAAATATTCACTCTTGCACACCACACAACACACACACACACACACACACACACACACACACACACACACACTGATACGCACACACACTGCCTTTTATTAGTGTAAGATATATCAGTTCAGCCCTATCTCTCATTGGTGAAGAATCACTTTTAAAATTCTCGGATCCATTTTCGGATCTTCACCAAATGGAATCACTTCTTCCTTGTCACACACCCCACCGTGAACACCAAGTATCGTCTGAATCTGTCCACAACTTTTTGAGATATCCTGCACACAAATAAGATACGCATCGTGCTTGGCACGATACTTGCAAAATTCCACCCCCCCCCCCCCAAAAAAAGAAGTTGCCATGGATACATCAAATTGTCCATTTCATAATAATATAATGGGTGTAATCCTGAAACTTCTAACACACTTTTCTCCGAACATATTCTGTTCATACTTCCGAAATCTTCACATTATGTGTTCCATGTATTTACGCAGGTGATAGCAGATTCCAAAAATCGAATATCGATAGCACTTTCAAAGAGGGAATCGATGACGTCACAATCAGCAGCGTTCGGCGGCAAACCGACGGCCGGGTCCCAGACGACCTGCTTTATTTAACTAAGTCCATGAGTTCAGGACGTTTGGTCAACTCAGCATTTACAACTTTTAGCCTGCCATGTTGTTAATCTGTTGATTGAGGTAATATAGAAATGTGAATATGTCAAATCGTTTGTGTTACTCATACGGCACTATGTGTCAAGGCCAACAATCTAAAGCGACCGCTCTCAAACGCTACCATGAGCACCCAGACGCGCCACCAATATGAACTGAGCTGTTGAATGCGGAGCAAAAATATCCAAAGAAACTACCGTAACCGAGTATTGTGATCCATCCTGTCCCCCATACCCGTCGTAGACGGGTATCCGCTAGTTAAGATTAATATTGATGATCTTAATCAAAGCTCAGGCCAATCAAATGAAAATTGATGATTTTCAGACAAAAATAACGATTTTAAAGTTTGATCTTGAGTTTACCTTTGACCTTTTGACCTCAAACATAGTTGGTTTCCCATTCAGTGAGGCTCGATGCAATTCCTGTTAAAATATCAAGCCAATTGGATGAAAATTGACTTTTTCAGATGAAAATTGATTTTAAAAGTTTGACCTTCAGTTGATTTTTGACCTTTTGACCTTTTGACTCAAAATAGTTGGTTTCCTAATTCATTGACCCAATATACAAACTTTCAAGTCAATCGAATGAAAAATAAGGGACTTCAGAAATTCGAACTCAAGATGACCTTTGACCTCAAAATCATTCGGCTTCTTTGTTGTGACTACCTGTACAACTTGATAAAGTTTAATGACGATCGGTTTAGATTTTAGAATGATGACCTGTCGGCGATAGACAGACAGACAGAGAGAATAATGCATGCGACGACCAATAACTAACAAACGTTCGATTTTGCAAGTAACAAACAAACAGACAAACGGGTGAAAGCATCACCTTCCACCTTCGGTGATGAGGTAATAAAGGCAAGAAGAATATTTTAAATAAAATGACTGCTCCATGCACACAGCACGTTTCCCACTTTTTCCACCATCCCTGTTGGCCAATTGTTCAGATTATTATAATTCAGGAGGAAAAAGAAGGTTGTTTCCATTATCTTTCATACATATGATGAAGTCATTTCGCCAAGAAATACCAGAATCAAGGAATCTGGCAAGCATCTGTAGAAGCCAGAGATCATTTATTGCAATAAATACAGTCCCAGCAGGCAACTATGGAACCCAGCTGCCAATGCCACCAAAGGGCTTCCACAGTGCTACATGAAGATAGCAGTACTGGTTTGCCAGGTTTACGTGCAATGCCAGGCAGAGCTGTGTATTGCAAAGAAAAATGTGCCGAGCAAGCACAGCAGTGAATTGGAATGGGCTTATAGAAGGAAAAAATAGATCTCTCTCTAGCTATCGATCTTTTCTCATTCTCCCCCACCCCCAGCAACCCTTCCCTCTCCTTCACCCCTCCCTGCCCTCCTGCCCTCCCCCCCCATTTTTTTTCTTCCCACTCACCATTTCAGATGATCTGCATGTGCCTCTTGCAAGCTAGTTATTTATGAAGGTGCTACCCCCTCCCCCCCCCGCTTTTGAAAACTCACTCCCCCCCCCCCCCCCCTGCCACCACCATCATTTTATATAGACGGTCTCTGCACAGTGTCCTCTGTCCTAGTTCTTTGTCAGGTACCTGGCACTGCATGTGTTGGCCCAGACTTGCTGCACCAAAAATGCCAGCACTTTTGGCTCTCGAAGACCCAGTGCCAAAGGGGAAACCTCCTGTTTCCTCTCTCACCCTTGCTTTCTGCTTTCCCGTGTGTAGCATGAAGCCAGGATTCAGCATCTTGCGCCTCACCATCATAGTGTCCCGTCAGACCAAGTCAAGCTGTGTTTTGGGTCCAACAATCATGCCAAAATCACAATGTGATGTCAGAATGGTGTTCCACTCGTATGTTTTTTTTTTTTCATCATGCCTGACTTCTTATTCCTGCACATTAACTCTCCTCCCTCTCTGAACACCCCCCCCCCCACCCATCCCTCATCTTTCTCTCGACCTCTCTCTCCCCCTCTCGATAACACCCTCCCCTTCCCTCTATCTTTCTATCTTCCTCTCTCCCTCCCCCAACCCCTCATGTCTCTGTCTCTGTCTCTGTCTTTCTCTCTTCTTTCTTTTTCTATTTCTTCTCTCTCTCTTCTTTCTCTCTCTTTCTTTTCTTCTCTCTCTCTCTTTCTTCTTTCTCTCTTTCTTTCTCTCTCTCTTCTTTCTCTCTCTCTGTCCCTTCCTACTCCAAAACGTCTGGATGCAATTATACTTGCCTCATGACATCTGCAAGTTTTGGTCTGTTCTGTGTGTATCATATTCGAAACAATGCAGCAACCTGAGTGTCTTTTATTCCAACTTTCTCGAGCATTGCTCACCCTCTCTGCAAGCTTTCTCCCTTTCTTGTGTGGTAAGGAAGGGATGGAGGGGGAACCTAGACATTGGAATTGGAGCCATATCCCTAGACATATCACGTGCCTTTGACACGGTCTAGCACCCAGCCTGCTCACCAAACTCTCTTCCTATGGTATCCAAATCCATCTCCATTCATGGCTCGCAGACTTCCTCTCCTGTCATACAACGTGTGTCCCTTCATGGAGTTCTCTATCGCCTTCCTGTCCAGGCTTGTCTTCTTCCGATGCTCCGACCTTTAACCTCTACCCCCCAATTCTCCCCCCCCCCCCCCCCCGAGTCGACAACATATCTAGCGGTTTCGGAGATGTTCGACCCCTTCCTTACAAAAACATCACAGACCACTAGATACGTTTCAGCAAAAGAAAGAAAACTTTCCAACTCTTTGTACACATGGTGTTTGGAGAAGATATGCCTTCTTTAAAATAATAAATCTTTGCAAAGCCACATAACTTTCAAGAAGAGAAATTCACACTGGTGACACTTCCACAAACCTGTTTTTTTCCCTTCTATAAGCCCATTCCAATTCACTGCTGTGCTTGCTCGGCACATTTTTCTTTGCAATACACAGCTCTGCCTGGCATTGCACGTAAACCTGGCAAACTACAGTACTGCTATCTTCATGTAGCACTGTGGAAGCCCTTGGTGGCATTGGCAGCTGGGTTCCATAGTTGCC
>CM068958.1:18561294-18571938 GCA_035128595.1 Eptatretus atami | reverse complement strand
TTAACAAATGCTTGGCCAGGCTTTTAAATGGTCTGACAAAACAATTTGAATGAAATGGAGATTTATAATTTATCACATTCGTTTTAAATCTGTTCGAGTTTTACACTGTATCCCAAAATTAAATGTGGGACAAAGGAGTTGCTTTATAAATTTGAAACTGATAGGCAGAAGGAAAATTGAGTGTATTTTTAAGTTCCCCTTGAATCATAAAGAAGATGTTGTGTCCCAGAGTTTGAATCGAGAGTACAAGTGAAGAACAATCAACATTGTCGAATCACCATCATCATCACACAGTTTTATGATATATATGCATCGAGTTCTTTCTTCGCACATTACAAAATATTATCAACAAGAATGGCACTCGGAAGAGCGCATACCTCTGCCAGGCTGAGCAGTTTAAATTTTCTATCCCACCGATAGGCAGGATCTGGATCCAGACTCTCACCAAAATCGAATCGGCTTGTTCTTTTCACCCAACCAACTCATTCACTGAGTTTTGTCATAACTCGTCCAAAACTGTTTGAGATATTGTACTATACGAGGTGTGTTCAAAAAGTATCCAACCTTAATTTTTCGTACGTAAACAAATGAAGCTAGGGAGGCGTGGTTTGGTGGCACGTATGTAGGCGATCCTAATCCGTATGCGTGAATATTTCCCGCCTGCAGAAGCTATCAGTCGCCGACAGACCGCCGATGAGTGAGGAAGTGTTAAGTGAGCGCCGTCGGATTTTCGTTTTTGACAAAGTGACGGAAAACTTGAACAACGCTACTGCATCAAATTTTGTGTAAAGCTTGGCGATTCCCAAGTGGAAACGATCCGCAAGATTCAACAGCCTTCGGGAATGAAGCAATGGGAACCACACAGATAAAAGAGTGGTACAACCGCTTCAAAGATGGTCGCACATCAGTGGAAAGTGAAGCACGTTCTGGTAGGCCCTCAACATCCCGAAATGAGATCGTCATTGACCAAGTGAGGACCCTGCTGATGCAGGATCGTCGAATCACGATCAGAGAATTTGCAGACGAGGCGGCCGTCAAGCATTGGATCCGTTCATTCCATTGTGACTGAGGATTTGGGCTTTAGGAGAATCTCAGCGAAGTTCTTGCCAAATCGAGCAGAAGCAACTCCGTTTGGAGATCGCACAGGACATGCTGGAGACTGTGAACAGCGATCCCAACGCTTGGTCGTTGAGCATTGATGATGGAGAAGCAAAGTTTCAGCAAAGAAAGAGGTGGATTGGGGGGGTGGTGGGGCTCTTAATGGGAATGAATTGATAAACATCACTGTTTTCCGATGGGCGTAATAACTGTGTGGTGGTGAACAGCCTGAGTTTGTTTCGGAATGAAAAATGTGCTGTAAATTGGTTTATACTGAACAAACAATTACAAATTTATTGTTGCCAGCAGGAATGGAGTATGGTATATTTTCCGAAATACTTCCACAATGGTGACCATTTCCTGCCACCTGAATTCCACAGGACCTTCTGGAGGTGCTCGGATGGAAACTTCAAGATTGATTATGACACAGCTCGTGAGTCTCGTTTTCGTCATCAAACACCAAGATTACGAACATCAATTCACATCACATGAAGAAAGGCAGCATAACTCCATCTTGAGGGTATCCAATGAGCCTGACAGTGTTACCAACAAACAAATAGGCAACATGCTGATTCTCCTGAGACAAATCTCTTCTTGCAGAATTCTTTCTGTTCCAAACCATTAATACAATTGCTTCACATAAAAATTGAACTTTAACCATCTTTGGGGATACTTGTTCAGTATCTTCACCACTCGACAATACCAATCCAAAAATACCTACAACATATTTTCTATCCTGTATTTTTCAAAAGTGGTTTTGTTTTAAAAACATAATTTTCCGACCTTTGTCGCTGATGCGTTTACGGAGGTTTTTGTATTTCTTCAACATTTCTTCCGTCAAACAGAGATTTTGACAACAGTTGATCACATAAACAACACAATGCACTCGATCTCCCAACAGTGGATCCGGTGTGTATTTTGGATCATTCGTTAATGGATTTGGATGGATTGTACTGCAGAAGAAATGTAAAAAAGAGGAATATAATCAAGTTACGTGTGGCCAGAATATGTCAAGTCAAGATAGTTTCATTTCAAAATATGGACACATGGAGTATTAACCACTTGAATGTTAACAAAATCATCAATTGATATGAAGTCAGCAGTGAAGAAACAAAGATACAACAAGTCACGTGATGTAACAAAATGCAAATATTATGGAACCTCAAGGATGATTCAACGTCATGAAATGTCAAACTATGACATAAACAGCCAACATTCCTCAAAAAGAAAAAAAAATGTTCAAAATGCTTCCAGAATTGAAAGACACGGAATCTTTCCTTCCATCGCCTCTTTCCGCTCCCCTTAAATCACAGATACCACAAGAATAACAAATACCACATTATTGAAAGGAAATCTAACAAAATATAATTCATTTCTGTTCTGAATCAGCCTAAACAAGCATCTTACGGCCCGAAGACAATAGCCTCAGCAACAAGAAACATGACGATGATCAATCCATAATGCATGGACAAATCCACATGCAAGCTCCTCTAAATTTCTGGTTCCCAACTGCAGGTCTTGTCTTGCCCACGGCAGAGAGATTGCACAATGCAATGGATTTTAAAAAAATCCAAATCCATTGGGACCATACGCTGTGTAGAGTGTTGTTGCAACCAAAGCAGGCTCCTGGGCTATTGGCACAATCCCGGACGGCACCACTCTGATGCAAGATCCTCAATCGCTCAATCATCCCAGCAAGCTGGTACTCATTTTGCCAACCTCAGAAGGTGACAGCCTGAGTGAACCCTACCTGGTATTAGTTCAACAGCAGAGCAGGATTTGAACTCAGAACTCTGTGATCTCAAACCCACCACCCCAACCATTCAGCCAACACAAGAATTGGTGCAATGTATACAGCGATGGAAATTGAGTTCATGCAATGGACTGCTAATGCACAACCCACACCGGGCCACAAACACGTCCGATGAAGTCCGACACATTTAAACAGCTATCTAACTCAGGAAGGGCAGCAAAAGCATTAAAACAATAAAACTATAAACATCTCAAAATGCAAAGCATGTCCGATTTGGACTCAAACTATTCTTTGTCATTCAAACTCTTGGGTCTCAATATCAGCCATGATCTTTATTGGCAAGCCACATTTCAAAGCCAGCCACTGAATGGGAAGTTTCCATCAAGCAAAGTCCTTCTTTGGCACACCTGAATTCCTGTCCACCGATAAGGCTGATGAGTACTGCTCTCCCCTCTCGGCTGGCTCCCATGTTGTTAACGCTATGGAAACCAAGGCCTTTAAGATTACTGGAATCCCCACGATGAGTCTGAATCTAGGGGTCTATCACTTCGCCATCACAGACTGGTCGTATTCTTATAGCACCTCATTTCTGTTGTTGCACCCTCTGCTCTTTTTGCTCATTGCCCCCCCCCCCACCCCGCCCACTCCCAGTCTCTGTAGGCTCACACTGCCCACCACCACCCCCTTCTGGTGAAATTACCTACATCCAAGATCACTGCTCACCTCCAATTATTATATTTACTTGGAATTTTGGTTTTTTACAAGTATGTGATCACATCCGTTTGTTATCTTGCCAAACGCAGAGCGTTTTGCAAGATCTGTTTTTTCGTCGGTTTGTTTGTGTATATATTTTTTGTTACATTGATTTTCAAGTTTCAACTAGCTCTGTAGATCACAGTTTTCGTGCAGTCGCTCTCAAACTTGATATGTATACTCGTGAGCGCAATAGCTTTCGACACACAAAATGTTGAAGGTCAAGGTCAAAGGTCAAGGTCACCAAAGGTCAAACATCAAAATCAACGAAACCCTTAACTTTGAGTAATTTTTATCGGATCATCTCCAAACTTGGTGAAATATTAGTATATCGATAGGCGCTCAGCTGATTAGTTTTTGGTGGCGATCGGCCTTGACCTTCATGGTTAGCGCCGAAGGTCGAAGTTGACGATCATGAAGGTCATTTTAAATCTTTGACTAACAATATCGAGTAGTACCTCAATTGAAGCCCAAGAAGAGTGCTTTTCAGATATAGCTATAATTTGACGACAGAATCTTTTGCTGACGTCATTGACGATATAAATATTTTTGTTTTTGGCAAGATACCTTCAGCCTATGGCTGAGGTTCGCATCTCGTTGTGTGTTTGTCTGTCCGCTCACTCCCAGCCAAACGCTCAACTGATCCGTCTGAAATTTCCAATATTAATGTTACCGGCGCTGCGACGGTCCGCATTGAAGGTTTGTAAAATTTGGTTGACCGAAAAGGTCTACATAGGCCAAAAGGCAATTTGAGCCAAATTTTCTAAAATCCTCAAATTTCATCCGATTGACTGGAAATTTGAACAGGATTTGCATTTCAGGTCAGTAATTCAACCACCTATTACATGTGAGGTCATCTTAGGTCAAAAGGTCAACATTCCACGAGGTCAACCCAAAATAGGCAAAATTTAAAATTGTTTCTAAAATTGTGAATTTTCTTCCATTGACTGGAAATTTGAAGACCATTTGTAAATCAGGTCGCTTGATTCAACCCCTGATTAATTTTGAGATCAACATCGGCCAAAAAGCCAATTCGGCAAATTGTGCAAATAATCTAAAATCCTCAATTTTCATCAATTGACTTGAAATTTGAACAGGATTTGCGTATCGGGTCATTAAATTCAACCACCATTACATTTGAGGTTACATTAGGTCAAAAGGTGAACATAGGCCATAAGGTCAACCCAAAATAGGCAAAATTCTTTAATTGTTTTTAAAATACCAAATTTCACTGATTGACTTGAAATTTGAGACCATTTGCACACCAGGTCGCTGAATTCAACCACCTATAATTTTGAGATCAATTGAGGCCAAAAGCCAATTTGAGCCAAATTGGGACATTTCTAAAATCATCAATTTTCATCCGATTGACTTAAAATTTGAAGACCATTTTCATATGATGTCGTTGAACTCAACCACATATTAATTTTTGAGGTCAACCTCGACCAAAAGGTTAACATAGGCCTCATTTCTAAAATCCTCATTTTCATCTGATGACTTGAAATTTGAAAAGCATTTCATGTCAGGTCGCTGAATTCAACCACCTATTATTTTTTGTGGTCACCATAGGCAAAAAGGTCAACATAGACCAAAAAAGGTCAACATTGGCAACATTTCTAAGATCCTCAATTTTCATCCGATTGACTTGAATTTGAAAACATTTGCATATCAGTTCACCGCATTCAACCACCTTTTAATTTTGAGGCCAAATTTCTAAAATCCTCAATTTTAATCCAATTCACTTTAAATTTGAAGATCATTTGCACATCGGTTCACTGAATTCAACCACCCATTGATTTGAGGTAAACATAGGCAAAATGTCAAAATAGGCCAAAAGCCAATTTGGGCAAATTTTCTAAAATCCTTAATTTCATCCGATTGACTTGAAATTTGAAGAGCCTTTTCATGGCAGGTCGCTGAATAAAAATACAATTAATTTTAAGGTCAAAGGTCAACACAGGCCTAATTTCTAAAATTGATATATCGGGCCAAAAACTAAATATATCACTATATCTCAAAAAGTTGTGGACTAGTGATGACTAACCAAGGTGATGAGTTGGATAGGTGACAAGAACAAGCAGACAGGATTTGTTCAGATCTCGCCCATCAGTGGGATACAAAATGTGAACTGTTCACCTGGCAGAGATATGCGCTCTTCCGAGTGCCATTCTACTTTGTGCGTTTTGCCAAGTTGACACTCATTGAGTGATTTTTCATTTTTATTTTTTTCCCACCTGTGGAATCAACTTCAACATCCTCTTTCCATCTCATCCTTCCCTCCAAGTCTTCAAGACAGCTGTTCACCACCATCTCAGCTTGTCCCCAATCCAAGACCATGATATTTTCTACCCCCATGAACACCACACAAACCCTCCTTGCAATTTTCCAGTTTTCCCTCCTTGGAGTTTCCTTCTGTATCCATCTTCTCCACCCCATGCATCTTCTGTATCCATCTTGTCCACCTCATGCATGCGAGTTTGCATCCTGTTTTTGTCTGTTACATCCTGATCTGTACAATGTACTAGCTTTTCCACAAGTCTCGACTATGTACACAAAAAAGACCCTTTCGACCCCTCAAACCACTGAGACCCTGACACCCCAGGAGCCTATAATCCCTAAAACCCCCAAAAACCTGGAGCTTTTTTCACCTATGACCTTTGAGGCCCTTAAGAACTCCAAGACTCCCCAATACTCTTTAGACCTTTTATGACCCTAAAGACCACGAAGTCCCTCAAGACCCGTCAGTCCCACAAGATATTTAGAACTTTTTAGGCCTTTAGAGCATTACATATTTTAGATCTTTAACACCCTGCCATCTCCTTTGGCATTAAGACCCTTTTAGACGTTTTAAGAACCCTTTAGATTCCTTCAGACAACTTCGACCCTTTAGAACTTCAATTGCATTCTTGAAACCCCTCGACTTTTTAAGACCCTTTTGACACTTGAGACCATTTCAACCTTTTTGACTTTTAATTTTAGACCATTTGACCTGATAACTTTGCAGACCTTTGACTGTTACACATTTACAATGAGACCATTCAGATCTGTTATTTGCAATCAATGACCTTTCATTCAGTGCATCCTTCCATTTATTTACCACACAAAATACACCAAACAAAACAAGCCCTGGTGAGGGTCTGCAATCTCTGATTGCTCTTTTTCTTGTTCCTTGCAGCAATTTTACACATCGTGAGTGGGCAATTGATATATTTGTTAATTATACTGCATTTGAGTTCCTTCTATGAAAATTCAATGAAAGAGGCCTTTAGGTCCATAAAGTCTGTCCAATAATTGCCAACCTAAAGTCGTTTGTCCGTGTCTACCTTTTAAATGCTAAGCATGAAGCAATGAAACAGCACATACAATTTTTTTAAGTCTTTAGGATGACTTCGTCAGGGTCAGGTTGAAACGCTGACCTCCCAGACTCAGGGCAGACCTCACGTCTACTTTGTTTGTGTGCAGCACAATGCTCTGGGATAACATGATTGGCTGAGGTGTGCTGTGATACTGCTGCAATACCCTCTGCTGGTTAGGGCAGGAATTTATAATTTGTTCATGGTGCCGGCGATAGCTTGCCTATTCTTCACCAGGACACCATGGGTTTTTTAATGTCCACCAACAAAGGCTGGAGATGGGACACTGGACGCCTGTTTCATGTCAATCCGAGGAACAACTGCGCACGCACGCGCGCGCACACGCACACGCACAAACACTGGGATGATAGTTTATAGCTGAATCAGAATTCTAACCCAGGCAAAACAGCTGAGAAGTGAATGTGCGTAACTCTAGGCCATCCTGTCAGCCAAACAGACCTCACATTGATGTACATACTGAACAAGTGAATAAAAAAATTCAAAAGCTGCTTAGAGATTTCAGTAACCATATTGCTGCACGGAGTCTAATCCGAATTATTTGTTCATTATTTTATTATATCTTGAGTTGAAAGTGAAGCATCACCTTAGGAATGCTTTGTTGAGATTTGGAAATTTTTCTGAGCCTTAACCCTTCAAAAATCAAACATAACATGACACCCAAACATACCACATAATCTTTTTGAACGTGTCCCATGATGGTGCTCATGAGGTCCTCTTCACTAATTCCATTCTTGTCACTATCTCCAACCCCATGGTATCACAAAGTTGCACAGGTAGAGCTTGCCTTGAACAGGTTTAATATTCCAGAAGCGAAACTGTGGAACAAAAAGTAATATTGTTGAGAAAAGGTTGTATATCCAGTGCTTTTGTTTGGATTGTATCATCAATTAATGACTTGAACAATTGTCAGTTTTGTACTATGTTCTAAAAAGGTGGAAACATTTACAAGCGATGAAATCGCACTGAATATATCAGTGATGCAATTATACACTGTCCTCTCGAGCACAATAATTACAATAATACCAACATAATTGCAATAATACAATATATACATTGAACAAACATTTACAACAGATGACTGCAAAATAAAGCACAAACCAAATACTCGGAACATGTTAAATGTACGAAATGTTTATATATTTTTTAAAGTGAGAAGAGGATTAAGAGGACAAATGAAGATGAAGAGGATGAATGCTGCTCTTGTGCCAAAAGTGGGGAAAGATCGATTTATTTCATGAACATGACTAAACAACTTGCTGAGCTGAACATTCTCATGTTGTTTCAAAGTCATGTAATTATTGCTGTGGAACCTTCCTTCTCATGTAATTACTTCCCACCCTCCTCATCTAACTTGTGCACGACAGCTTCCATATCATTCCTTGCATTATTCACCTCTCTCTTTGCTGCTTTCTTCTTCTACATGTGCAAGTGCAATACAAGTACAAGAAGCCTTCATCTGGTTGTCGCGCTCCATCTTTCATCTTCCCTATACTCTTTCTAAACCTCCTCTCTGACAGATTACCTTTGCCATTTCATTCTCCTCCATCCTGGGATATATTCCTGAGTGTTGTGCCCTTTTCCAAAAATCCTCTGTAACGTCCATAAACACTTCTTTGTAACTTCTTCCACATATTGCATCAAAATCACGAAATTCCTTGCTGTGGAAGAACCACCAATTTTATCATTATCTGTCTATGAGTGGCAAGTTCCGTTCATGCCCCATTAATACAAATTGCTTAAATATTTGAATATTATTGTCTTTATTACACCTATTCTGTTGTATTTTGACAATTCTTGTCATAAAAGCAGTGTTGTAGATCTTCCCCTCTATTACTATGAACACAAGACATTTCCATAGATCTTCTCTATTACGATTAACACAAGACATTCTCATGAAAAATTATGGATTAGAATTTGGTGCTCTGTAAATGAAAATATTTTTAATAGGAAGGTGCTGTCACTGAGAGCTTGAGCCCTACTACAGTTTTGCATTGAAAGGCTATCATAAGTTTTCAAAACTATCATTTGCATTCAAAGACTATCAAGAATGAGGCCGAGTAATGCCATGTCTGCTCTGAAGATACAAAATCCTGTGTGAACCTTCTGTCAGTCTGTTTCACATCTTACTCTCAAGTGGAATTGCAACTGAATATTTGTCAACAAAGAGCCATCATCACTTTCAGAGAGAAAGATGATGAACAAAGTACAAATCTGATGATAGTTGATGAAAGATATTGAAATCAATTTTTCAAATACAATATCCAATGAAGCAGGACAAGAGAAATATGTCACGATAATTTAACAAATGCTTGGCCAGGCTTTTAAATGGTCTGACAAACAATTTGAATGAAATGGAGATTTATAATTTATCACATTCGTTTTAAATCTGTTCGAGTTTTTCACTGTATCCCAAAATTAAATGTGGGACAAAGGAGTTGCTTTATACCAGTCACAATTTGAAACTGATAGGCAGAAGGAAAATTGATGTATTTTTAAGTTCCCCTTGAATCATAAAGAAGATGTTGTGTCCCAGAGTTTGAATCGAGAGTACAAGTGAAGAACAATCAACATTGTCGAATCACCATCATCATCACACAGTTTTATGATATATATGCATCGAGTTCTTTCTTCGCACATTACAAAATATTATCAACAAAATGGCACTCGGAAGAGCGCATACCTCTGCCAGGCTGAGCAGTTTAAATTTTCTATCCCACCGATAGGCAGGATCTGGATCAGACTCTCACCAAAATCGAATCGGCTTGTTCTTTTCACCCAACCAACTCATTCACTGAGTTTTGTCATAACTCGTCCAAACTGTTTGAGATATTGTACTATACGAGGTGTGTTCAAAAAGTATCCAACCTTAATTTTTCGTACGTAAACAAATGAAGCTAGGGAGGCGTGGTTTGGTGCACGTATGTAGGCGATCCTAATCCGTATGCGTGAATATTTCCCGCCTGCAGAAGCTATCAGTCGCCGACAGACCGCCGATGAGTGAGAAGTGTAAGTGAGCGCCGTCGGATTTTCGTTTTTGACAAAGTGACGGAAAACTTGAACAACGCTACTGCATCAAATTTTGTGTAAAGCTTGGCGATTCCCAAGTGGAAACGATCCGCAAGATTCAACAGGCCTTCGGGAATGAAGCAATGGGAACCACACAGATAAAAGAGTGGTACAACCGCTTCAAAGATGGTCGCACATCAGTGGGAAAGTGAAGCACGTTCTGGTAGGCCCTCAACATCCCGAAATGAGATCGTCATTGACCAAGTGAGGACCCTGCTGATGCAGGATCGTCGAATCACGATCAGAGAATTGCAGACGAGGCGGCGTCAGCATTGGATCCGTTCATTCCATTGTGACTGAGGATTTGGGCTTTAGGAGAATCTCAGCGAAGTTCTTGCCAAATCGAGCAGAAGCAACTCCGTTTGGAGATCGCACAGGACATGCTGGAGACTGTGAACAGCGATCCCAACTTCTTCAACACAGTGATCACTGGCGATGAGACCACAGTGATCCGTCATTTTGTCAAAAACGAAAATCGACGCGCTCACTTACACTTCCTCACTCATCGGCGTCTGTCGGGCGACTGACAGCTTCTGCAGGCGGGGAAAATATTCACGCATACGGATTAGGATCGCCTACATACGTGCACCAAACCAGCCT
>CM068958.1:18509081-18526554 GCA_035128595.1 Eptatretus atami | reverse complement strand
ATGCTGGGTGGATATCATTTGGCTTTGCTAGATCCACTACCTGTCTTGTATTTTGGTACAAGCAAAAGTAGCAACACCGGGTCTCTCCTCCCATCCCTTCCCTCCTCACACCCACGTGCACTACCTCTGGACTCCCAATCCACCCCATCCCTTACCCCACCTCTAGAGAGAGATCTCCAAACTGCATTTGCTTACCATCGATATCACCATGCCAGCCATTGCTGTGTACCTGCTGTCAGCAATGCGGGCTTGTAGCTGCTGCTGCTTGTGAGTTAGCCATATGGGCGAAGCATTTTTGTGGGCTTTGGAGGCAAGTGTTTTGTGGCCATTGAGGCTCAAAGTGCTTTGTGGACCGTTGCGGCCGAAGATTCATGCCTATTTTAGTGGGCTCAGTGGGCTTGAAGAACTCTTTGTGAGATTTAGCACTGGGCCGACTGAAACTCACCTAGTGAGAGGCCAAATAGGCCACGAAGTGAGGAACCTCAGGGGTGAATGGACAATACAGGCCGGGAGGGGACATGAAGGAGCGGAACGTTAAAGAACTTTGAACTTTGAATGTCTTGCTCCGATGCAAATATTGGTGTTAAAAGTAAAATGAATGCCCTTCCCGTTCAAATCCATAATTAGAATGTTTAAGTAGTGTGCATAGAGTGTGAATTTGTTTGTTAGATTAGTATCCGACACACTGGATAGGGACATGCCAATCTTACTGTGACACTTTGGTTTTTTTTGGAGTTAGTGCTTCCCATGTTGTGGGTTAGAGTAATGAGAGATCTGTGCTGTACGTTAGACAGGACCATTGCGGTGGGCTGCCCCAGATGGAGGCTCGGGAGAGCCTCGGTGAGAAAGGTGGGGGTAAGTGTTGGCGAAAATGGCCTTAGTGTGTTATTAAATATAGGATTAGCCGCAGATCCCCCATTAAATGTATGTTCAGCCAGGTTTTGTTCGGTAAATGGACATTACATGTGTGTCGGGAGGTGTAAGAGGCTGTTCATTGTTCGTACATTGGTGGTGGAGCCGAAAGGTTCTTCTTCTTCCTTCCTCTCTCCGGACAATAGTCCCCGGCAGCGGCTCTGAGGGGGAGTGGCCTAGAGAAGGAGTGAAACTGAAGGGAGAGCCAAGTCGGCTTTGAAGGAGAGTGAGTGCCGGAGGCAGTGGTGGATGCTGCCGAGGGAGTAACTGAGCTGAGTGTCTGTCGGCTTCGTAAAGGGGGGCGCCCCCAAAAAAGGAGGAAGTGAAACTGAGAAGTGAGGCGAGCGCCGGAAAGGAGAAGTGAACTGCAGTCGGCCGAGAGGCGAGAGGGAAACTGAGCGCTGCCGAGTCTGCCATTTGCAAGTAAGAGAAATGGCTGCGCGTCGAGTCTGCCATTTTGGCAGTGGAGAGGCCGAGCCTGCAACGTCGAGCTCGGGCGATGCGACTTTTGTGGGGAGTGGTTTTTGGGCGGTGGTGGGCTCTCGGCCACGGACCCAGCCTCGGAGCCAAACCTCGATTTGGTTGATCTAGTGGATACAGGCCAGGCCTGGACTTGTAATGCTGACCTTGTGAAAGCCAGCCTGGAGGATACCAAGATCTTTCGTCTTGGGCCGTCGACGCTTAGCGGGGTCTGAACGGCGAGGCTGCGTGCGTGAGGGCTGCGAACAAATGGACACAGCACGGAATTCGAGGCTCCGCCATTTTGCCAACGTGGCGTGTTTGAGGCTTGGGTGCTCGAATCCGTGGACATCGGCTTTGTCAACGACCACATTCGTTGCTTTTGGACACTTTTCCTCTCGTCCATCTGAAGCACACAAGTACTTCTGTGTCTTGTCTGCATGCTGTCATGTCTTGTCTGCATGTTTGTCTCAGTTTAATCTCGTTAGGGTCCCCTTCGAAACCCCGTAATCCGTAGCTCCCTAGTTAAGAACGGGTTATAGATTAATTATAACATTGTCGTGAAGATGCTTTGGGTTGGACGTGTTCCCCATGTGGGTCCCAATAAATCTGGCTGATTCGTATGAATTGCCACTTTGTGAATTAATTCGTGCCGCGCCGAGGAACGATCCGCTCGATTTGGTATATAAAAACCAAACCGGCTATGGCTGGGAGACTCCGCTCGTCTCTGACAATCCAGTCTGTAGCGGGGGCTATTCCCCCAGCTGGCAAGCAGAGGGTGGTATTTTGGTATACGTTGATCTGAAGAGCGCCGTGAACACCCGAGAATTGTGGCCGAACCAGCCGGCGTTATAAGCCCTGGAGACGGCGGTGTTGTTAACTGACGTCCCGAATCTTAACACTGGGGTCAAGAGTCGGGTGCGAATCCGCCAGCCAAACCAGCGCTGAATCCATAACATATTTTTAGGTCACGTGAATTCAACAAGCCGAAATATTTTTGAGGTCAACGTTGACCAAAAGGGTAAACATAAGGCCAAAGGTCAACAACTTAGTCCAGATTTCTAAATTCCTCAATTTATTCATCCAATTAGACTGAAATTTGAAAGAGGAATGTGTATTTCCTTTCAAATTATTAACCAGCCAATTAATTTTTGAGGTAACATAAGCCAAGCTCAATCTAAGGTGGTATTTGTAGAATCCTCAATTTTCAATATCCGATTGATTGGAAAATTTAAAGGGATATATATGTATATATTCAGGTCACTGAATTCAACCACCAATTATTTTGGAGGTCATCATAGGCCAAAAGTTTCAACATCGACAACGTTTATCTAAAATTGGTCCAATTTTCATATTCGATTCACATTGAAAATTTGAAAAGGAATTGCATATTTGGTCATTGAATTCAACTGCATTTTATTTTATTTTAAATTAAAAAAATAAAAAAAAAAAAAAAAAAAATAAATAAAAAATCTAAATAAAAAGTTCAAAAATAAAATATTAATAAAAAAAAAAAAAATAATTAAAAAAATTGTTTTTATGGATTTTGCAAGTGTCGTGCACTGCATTGACGTCTTCTTCGTGTTTGTTTGTTTGTTTGTGTCTCTCTGTTTGTTCTAGTCTCTGTCTGTTTGTTTGTCCGCACAGAACTTTTGGTGTTTTTCTCCGCAACTGCTTGTCGGATTGAGACAAAAATTTTCACCATTGGTGAGAACTACTCATGTTAGAATGTTGAAAATCGTAATTATTGATGTCATAGGTCACGATGTGTGCAAGCCATTTTGGAAATGGGAAAAACTTTGGACCTTTCTACTGAAACGCACTTACGGATAAAAATGAAATATAGGCAAATAAGCAAGTACGCCTCATGTGGAACTGAGGGTTGATTTTTTCTTGATGTTCATAGGTGCCTCATTATGATATCATAATATTGATATGTTAGAACGCAACATCCGATCAAGTTAAAATTTTGAGGGTCATTCTAGGAATAAAAATGGTGCCACAGAAAAAAAATTTCATGACGTCATCTATCACATGTTTCGGCACCATTTTGTTTTTTTTTATTAAAAAACCTTCAAAAACCTTTTCTCTGAAAAAGGCTGAAAAAGATGCGGCAAAACTTTACAACATATGGACCGATATCCATGAGGACAAAGAGATTTCACACATATGATTGGTCAGATAACGGACACAATGGTTTGGCAGCCATATTGGACATTACTATAAAACCTAGAAAATGCACCACTCAAAAGAAGTTCGGTGAGGAGTTTTCAATCTCTGCTCTTCTTGTTTTTATTCTGTCATCCTTACTATAATTCCACGGACGCGGTGTTTGGGTGTTCCATGTGTTTGTTTGCTTGTTTGTGCATGCTACCCCCCCCCCCCCCCTACAGTTCCGGGCTGCTTCACATCCAGACTTTCTATATTTGAATCACCATGACCCCAATTAATGTATAGGGTGGTTTTATTTTGCCAAATGGTCTTGGTGGAGGTGAAATGGGACACAAATTCTCCATATAAAATGTGTTCATGTAGTGCTCGCCTCCAGGTGGGGAGAGGGTATTACAAGTCCCCACCATATTTGCAGTGCAGTATTCCTGCCCCCATTGTTTCAAGTGCAGTGAAGGTGTTTTGAACTACAACATAGGTAGCATTTTTGCCTTCATGCATGTAACAGCCGGGTTATTTGTTATTGCCTATGCAGAGCTGCCAGTTGCCTATAACAATGCCAAATTAAAGGTATAATGTCAGAGAAATGCTGCATCTTGAAACAAGATACCCATGGTGTGGGGGGGGGGGGTTACTCTGCTCTTTATAATAATGGGTGGAGGGAAAAGTTTGTCAATTGTACATAATCGTCATGCAAATATAAATCTCCATTTGATTATTTGCTCTCGTTTCATGTTGATGAGTAAATTCTTTCATTTATCGATGTTAAACCCATTTTTAATCGCAACTGCAAAAGGTTAACTCTGTGCAATTGCAGAAATGGGTTGGAACTGCTTATTTTTCTCCACATGGCTTATGATCCACAGGACACAGGTTAAAATCCTTTACACATGTTTTTTGTATGCACCAATTTTGTTTACAAGGTCTCAATATATATATGGGAAAGGTTACCAATTTCTTTTTGAATGGATTTCTGTTAATGTCTTTGTTCTCTGTAATTCATTGTCAAGTTCCTGCTTGAGAATCAAATCGTCGCAGGAACTAGAAAATATATAATTTATGACGGATTAATGAGCATCATTGATATGGCTCCGGCGCACGTTAAATGCGCAAACAACAATTAATAAATTTTGAATCTCAATAAAAAGTCAAGAAAAATCTAAGGGAGAGAGGAGAGAGCTGAGAGGCAGAGGATTGGGGATGGGGAGAGAGAAAGAGAGCGAGGCAGAGAGATGGGGAGAGGGAGAGAGAGAGAGGGGGGGAGGGAGATAGAAGGGGATGAGAAGAGTGGAGAGAGAGAGGGGAGAGAGAGGGAGAGAGAGGGGGGAGAGAGAACAAGAGAAAAAGAGAACATCAGTGCTTCTAATCGAGTTTTGGTCTGCCAAATTTATACTCATGGGGCAGATGACCTTTGACCCTTTGACCTGTTCACATCAAAAATTAATCAGTTCATCTTGGTTATTTACATTCCATACCTGTGCCAAATTTGGATGAAATCCTTATTGTTCGCAATTGTTGGGTAACAAAATTATTTTAAATTATAATCACTTTGCCTGAAAGGAGTCTAAGGAATAAGAAAATTTCACAAAATAGTTTGAGAGTCGTGATCCTTTACAAAACGGAGGAGATACCTTGAAGACCTTGTAGGATCGACGTTCCATCTCCTGAAAACCCACCCAATGTGGAGATTTGCAGTCAACAACAGCACTTTCATGCACAGCACTTACACACACATAGCAGGTAAGTGGCGAAACTTATTCAATGCCATCACAATCAGCTTGACAATGAAGCGGAGTGGAAATGTGATGCAATCAATGTGACCATTGAATAGTCAGGTCTCTTGGGCAGCTGTATGGTGGGTCCCAGGGTGGAGGGGCCTTTCAGTCGAAGGGGAGGTGATGAGATGAGGTCACAGGAAATGACGAACACTCTTATTTGATAAAAAAGAAAAATATATCAAACAAAGAGCGCAGGCCTCCTATAGGGTAAACCCGATGTCTGTTGCGGCACTCCGAGCAGCAGGAAAGTACGACCGCACCTTCTCAAAAATAATGACCAACCTTCTCAAGTGAGGAAATACATTTCACCTTGGAAAGATACATGGATTACACACCAAGCAAGGAGGCTCTAAGTTTTGGCTCAACTGTATATCCACCATCAAAGACAATACTTCTCAAACTGTCTCCCACCATAAGACAAACCTCAGGAGAAGAAACCTACAAATGGAAACCTGGAGTGTATGAGAGATCAAGCTAATTAGATTATCCTCCAATGCAAAATGCCATTCCTAATGAAGCAAGGGGTAAGAACAGGTAATGGTGGCGGTCAAGGGAACCAGCTGAAAAAATTGAAAATTGTCCCACTATGGCAGAGAGTCCCCTATGATAAATTTAGAGTTAAAAAAAATTAATTAAAAGCTATCTAGATTAAGACCGAATAGAAGAGATTATATCTAGGGCAAGGCAAAAAGTGGCAAGATAGATCTAGGTGAGGGAAGCTACGGGCCAGCTTGAAGGTAAAAAAACCAAGGATGCGCAGGAATTTGCCAAGACTGGCATTGAGAGGAAGTTTTAGGCTGTGCAAATGAGATGGGAGCCCAAACCCCAACATAGATCCAGTCCAAAGGCAGCGAAGAAAAGAGTGTGGGCGAAAGGGAGAGAACGAGGTGATCCCCCAAAAGAGGGAAAAAACTGGTTCACAAGACAAGGGCGCAGCTGACTCATAAAAGGCACGACAAAGGGAAAAAAGTACGAAAGGCAGAGGTTGATGGGCAGAAAGACAAGGAAGGCAGCAGAATAAGATGAGGAGGAGGTTAAAGATGACAAAGAGCAGTGTGGGCTGGAAGAAGAGTTCACCAACAATTCTTTCTTATACTTCTATTTACTTTTGTATTGGCATGATATTCATGCTTTCAACAGGCTTTATGAACAACAGGGCATTTGGAACTGCTACTGAGCCAACAAAAATAGAAACCGGTAACATTGGATTAAAACAAGAGAGAGACGAAACTCCATTGGATAGAAAACAATAAGAGAGCAAAGGCTTCATGCAGGTGAAGCCAACCTATTCAATAAGAAAAATTATTTCTAATATCATCTATCCTGATATGAAATCATATCATGTTTCACAGCAGCCACTATCCATTCAAGAAAAAGTAAAGGGGCAAACAAACACCAGAAGCAAGAAAAAGCAGCCCACAAATTAGAAAAGCCGCCAAATTTCAGCAATGGAAACGAAATGAGACACAAAGACAGCAACTGAAGAAGGAAGTAAGACAATACAACGTTCAAAGAAAGGAAACAGAAACCCAAAACACAAAAAAGAAAAATCCCGGGTTAGAATAAAAAAAACAAGCAGTCTAGACTGAGTACTTACGAATCGTCAACCTTGACCTTGACTTGTCATATAAAAGCTGTCTCTGCTGGAGAAGGTAAGCACGCAAACAGAAGTTTCTACGATGCAATTTTTGTTACCAAACCTCTCAATAAAACATCGATTTTTACCAGAATCGACCCGAGTGTTAAGATACTTAATCGTTACCAAAATTTGAAGACAGATTGAAATTGACTTTAAAACGAGCACGTAATGCCATGTGTTACAATTCCCTCATTAGCATATATCTTCAGTTAAGCCTCAGATACGACACCCGACATAAATCTTCATTAAAACATCCGATTTTTACACAATTCGACACCGAGTGTTTAAGCATACTTACCGTACCAAAAGTGAAGACAGGATTGAAATTGACTTTAACGAGCGCGTAATGCCGTGTGTTACAATTCCCCTCATTAGCATATCTTCAGTTAGCCTCAGATACGACACCCGACATAAAATCCATAAAACATCCGATTTTTACCAGAATTTCGACAACCGAGTGTTAAGCAATCTTAGCCATTACCAAAAGTGAAAACAGAATTGCGATCCGAGTTAAAACGAACTCGTAACGTCGACGAAGCAAAAATTCCATTTCTCCACGCAATTATTTAATATTATTTTTATAAGGTCACAAAACGTAATATTCAGCCATCCACCAACAATCTTTAATAATCCGACGGACTTAGCGAGTCAGGCATGCGGACGATAACCTTTATTGGGATAAAAATTACTTTTAAACACCATCTTTATCGAAAACACGTCAGCGCGCACACGCAAAAGCTTTACGTGACTCAATGACGCGTCTGCTCGAGCGCGCTGCACCACGTGACGAGCCGTGACGCGGAGAGTGAAATATTTTATATACAATCTTGAAACGTCTCCAAACATCCGATTTTACCAGAATTTCGACAAACCGATGTTAAGCGTCCTAAGCGATCGCAAAACCGAAGACAAAATTAAAATCGAAGTTAAAACGAACTCGTAACGTCGACCGAAGCAAAAATACTCCATTTCTCACAGGAATTTTATGGAATTATGTTTGACCTCACTGTGACCTTGACCTTTGACCTATTTTGACCAAAATCTAATCAGCGCTAGCCATCACCCTCCTGAATCACTTGGTGTAATTTGCCATTGGTAGCTTCTTCCGTTCTCGAGTTATCGTGCCTACAACAAACACACAAACCACGAAACACACAAACAGAGGACGGAAGTCATCATATCTTACGAATCTTTAGATTTCGTAGTTATAAAATTTAAAATGAAGACAAACACGAAGAGTGTTTGCGTGCTGAAAACAAACTCAAAACAGAAATGATAGCAGGAAGATAAAAAAATAACTATGAAGAAGCCACACAAAAGAGAAACAAAACCACATGTTTGAGAGTAACTGAAGAGATTATACCGTGAATTAGGGAACAAAACCAGAATGTGTCAACTCCCTTGAAAAGGAAAAGCTACAAAAAATTGGGAAAGGAATTTTCGAAGATTTAAAAGAACATAACAAGGAAGTGGAATGGAACCCAGCCTTTGGGAAAGAAGAAGCAACATCTCGAGGAAATGCCCTAGTGATTATTGATAAAGAAGATTGAAAACCAACTTCAAAAATGCGCAAACTTTAAAAGTCCAGGCCTAAAAGAATTCCGAATTTGTTTAAAACAACTTGATGCTCTCCACTGGGTGCATCAAACGCCCCCTTTTTTGCGAAAGTTTGAAAACATAACAGCGATTAGGACAGATGTGTTCGAATACATGAAAAACATTTCTCATTTTTTTTTCAGAATTTTCGGTCATCATCTTGGGGGTCACATCGGGGTCAAAGTTCAGGCATGGCAGCTCCTTGCACATTTTTCAGAATAAGTGTTTATTTTTCACATGTATAGTGATCAAAACTTGTGTCTGGGTGGTAAATAAATTCTGACATATCAATGTACTGTTCCCTTTTGGTGATGTTTGTAACACGGCTGGCTTGTAATTTGTTGTACAGTTTCCAGAAAATGTATTTTTTCCCGGAAATTGTGTTTTCCCGGAGGATTGCGTACATGCGCCATACAACGATTTGTGTCTGTATAAAGTTCATACGCTATGGATCTCTGGATCCCGAGTTTCTGCATCCACTATCAAAGCTCTACAGCAGTGGTTCTCAAACTTTTTTGACTACCGCCCCTTCTGCCATCTTGGACCGGCCCAACGACCCCTTGTCGTATCGTTTCGTGGTCGGACACCAGTGGGCAATAGGATAGTCCGAATTTATGTAGATAGGAAGCAAAAATACAGAAGCCAAATATTTTCTGAATATATTTTATTTATTTACTTTACTTTTCCTTTACTTTTCTATTTTATTTTGCACTACCTACAATGTTTCAGCAGAACAGCTTCCAGGTGAGGCAAACTGGGACTCTTTATCACAGGCCCAAAACTACCGTTAGTGTGAAGGGGGGCTGGTGACTCGCTGCGAGATTACGAACGTCTGGCTCCATCTCATGAGGTAGAGACGCAGATCGCCCTCTTGGTAATGTCAAGACGGTTCGATACTTGGTCAGCAGCACCATCACGGCGCTGAACCCTCTTTCAACGAGGTATGGATGTGGGGAACGCCATCAAGCAGCAGTTCTGCCTCTGTCCACATTGCAGGGTATTCGCCCGCTCCAGAATTTGCCGTATTCATGTGCGAGAATCTTGCCTTCGTCTCATCATTCATCAAGTTGATAATTTCGTCCTGTAATTCGCGCTTCACATCTCGAATGTCACATTTGAAGGGTTGATCACCATGCTGGCACCGACAGTTCTAGCATGTCTCTGAACACGCTGCTCCATATCTCCACGAATCTTCTCAAGGTGATTGCAATAAATGAGCAGCTCTTCATCAGAAGCAGCAGTTTCCTTTGCCAACCGGGGAAGTGGTGCATATCTTGCGGCCGAGGTTTCCCTGTGCAGAGTCGCCTTGTTACGAACGCGCCGATCACTTTCTTAGCTTTAATCAGCGTCATATGGTCCCTGGTTGTTTGTTGACATCATTCAGTATACTGAATATGTCCACGATGTAAGCCACATCATGCTCAATCACATTCATTTCTCCAATAACTCTGTATTCAATTTCTGACAGAAACTCGACCACTGTCGAGAAGAGGGATGGAAACGGTCAAACAAGTGCCTTTGGACAACCATCGAACTTCGGTATGCAACAAGAGCCTCTCGAATGGTTCATCATTCTCCTGGCAAAGCTGACGAAACAGCCGATCATGCAGAGACAACACCTTGATTTTATTCACTGCTTTGATTACTATTTGGAGTGATGTATGAAGTCTGGTGCTAAGAGCTTTTGCTGCAAGATGCTGGCGGTGCACGACACAGTGAATGGCGAACACGGACGGTACCTGGTTTTCAGAAGCGCAATAAAACCACGCTGGCGGCCAACCATCGCTGGTGCCCTGTCCGTCGCGCAAGCGAGAATGTTCTCCATCGGTATCTATTATCAGTGAAGTACTTCTCCAATGTTTGGAAGATGGAAGAACCCTTCGTATCGTCTGGAGAGAGCAGGCAAACAACAATTCTTCCACCATTTCCTGATCACGGATGAAGCGAACGTAGCAGAGTAACAGAGCTTCACTGTCAACCAAAGTGGACTCATCCAGCTGGATGGCGAAGTGCGTGATTCTCAGCTCACAACACAGCTTATCTTCTACATCTGATGACATTACATCAATCCGCCTGGCCACGGAATCATTGCTGAGCGCAATCGACGAGAGAACTGGATACAGATCCTGGCCCAAAACAGTTTTTATCACTTCCCAACAGCCGGTTTGATCAACTGTTCGCCAATTGAATACGGTTTTCCAGATCTGGCGATGAGCAATGACAGCTTATACGAGGCTTCCAGTCCTTTATCCTCACGAGCTTTTGGCTGGCTTTGAACATTGTCGTTACCGTGGATCGCTTCTCAAATTTCTCTTTCAGAGATTAGAAATAGCTGACCACTGCGCGAGCCTTATCACTGTGCTTTTTACTCAGGTGCTCGCTCAGTAGAGATGGTTCATTGCTTCATTGGACAGCGTGATTCCACACAACAAACACATCGGTAACTGCGTGTTCATCAGGGATGGAATAAATCCATACTTGATGTATTCAACGGAATACTGACGACACTTTTTCTTGAGGCCGACATCTTGAAGCCGACCGGATGTGAAGCTTTTTTGAATAACGAAATCAATACGCCAAGATGTCGAAAGACTAACACCAGTGATAAGGCCAAACATAATTAATATTTCCGGTCTCTGGTCAGCGCGCGCATCGATTTTCACCCTGCGCGTCAAAAAAAAATTCTTCACATTTCCAATGGTAGCTACAACAGCGCACACCTAAAACACAATTCCGCGCCGCCTCATTACTCGCGCCTCGCTGGGAATTGCGCTGCCGGATCATAACACATGTATATGGTATTCCACCTGTGTGTATTAAAAAAACCACTGACTTGCATTGGTGGTAAACAAGTCTGTAATATGCTTGAAGAACTTAATGATTTCAGAATAAATACATTTTAAAATGTGTTCATTAATTACAAAAGGCCTACCTGTCCCATTGCCTGTCTTTAATTCTCTTTGGACGGCGCCATGAAAACGAGGAGGACCGCAACGGGCATTGTATGGCCAATTTGCCGAATGGCGCTGGGTAACCTGTTCAGACTGCAGGAAGCCCAATGAGCGCTCCTAATCGCCGCTGCTCCTCTAAATCGCCAGTGCCCCCCCCCCAAAATCATTGCCCCCCTCCCACTCGTGGAGTCTGGAGCGCCCCCTGAAAGTTCCCAGCGCCCACTGGGGGCGGTAGGGACCACTTTGAGAACCACTACTCTACAGCGTCATCTTTGGTACTTAACAGGTGAGTTTTGCCCTTAGCCTTATTCAGTGAGGATGTTCCAAGTGCAGAGAAGCGTCGACGGCTGACCGTAACATCTCTGTCAAGCCTGATAGAGAGGAACTTGGACTATTGCCTATTGGGCGCTTTGATACAGACTTTGGAAGCCTCACTTCCCCAAGGACATTCACTTGACATCTAGCCAATCTGACTTTGTCTCGGTTGATTTCTTGGTTTGTGTTCCGAGAACTTGAACTGGACGATTCATTCTTAACGTATGAAGTGAGTGAATGGGAAACACTCCAGCCTATGTGGATTCAAAATCTAAAACTAAAGCACTCAATGTAACTAATGATGCGGCTGAACGTCTAATAAAACTCGAACGGACTGTCTCGGTGCAGCTAGGTCTGAAGAACACTTTCAGAATGTGCAACAAGTCACTGAGAAAGACAGGAAAGAGAATCCGAATCTCCGAAAACGCTTGAAACTTGATCATTAATGATATTATACGAGTACCTTGATATGAACACATAATTCTGGGTAATAAAGCCGTGAATTTGACAGAACCGAGGCATTTGTTACTATTTTGTTGTTTTTTTCTGGGAAATCACCAGTTTCCCGCTTCCCCGGCAAATTTCCCGGAAAATTTGATTGGCTCTATATCACTGAAACATCACAAAGGAGCAGTACATTGATTGTCAGAATTATTTCACCACCAGATACAAGTTTTGATCACTATACGGTGAAAAATAACACTTATTTCTGAAAAATGCGCAGGAGCTACATGCCTGAACTTTGACCGCGATGTGGACCGCCAAGATAATGACCGAAAATTCTGAAAAAAAAATGAGATGTTTTTCATGTATCGAACACATCTGTCCTATCGCCGTTATGTTTTTCAAACTTTCGCAAAAAAGGGGGCGTTGATGCACCCTACTCTCCACAATCAGTACACCAGGACATTCAACAAACTGATTCAAGAGGAAAAGGCAGTGCATGACTGGCTAGTAGTGGCAACACATTTTTATCCCAAAATCTGAAGAAACCCAACTTCCTCACAAATACTGTCCAATAACATGCCTATCAACAACATAAAACTTCGAAGAGGAATCATGATAGAAATTATGTACTATCACCTCACAAAACAAGGAGGTTTAGAGGCAGAACAGCAAGAGAGGATGTTACGGAACAATTGACCATCTACAACTGAATAAGGCCAAATTGTCCAACACCTGGATAGAATATAAGAAATTTTTGACAGTGTCCCTCATTCGTGGATGATAAAATGCATGCAAGTATTCAAAATCAATCCCCAAATAATCAATCAAACTGATGAAGAAAGCAATGGAGTTCTGCAATGCCGCAATGATATGACAGCACTCAGAAGGAAATATCGAAATTCAGATGTGAAAGATATGGTGTGGGATCTTACAGGGAGACCGTTTATCCCCCTCTTGTTTTGGATGGCTCTGGACCCAATGACTAGGCTCATTAACAAACAAGGATACGGATACACCATAACAAGTAATAGAAGAACATCCAAAGAAATAGGAATGGTGACACATCCCTATAAATTAATATTTAAAGCTCTTCAGACCGAATGACGAAAAATTGACATAATAACTAAGATTAGTAAAACTGGACGAGATAAGTGCACCAAGTGCACATTTGTGCAGTTAAGGTAAACCAACAAAAACAGACAACAAAAAATCGACCTTGGTACACAAATACAGCAGTTAGAAAACAAAGCATCATACAAATACCTCTGAGCCACCAAATATGTCACAAACAAATGCGCAAAACAATCTCCTCAGAATACCTGCATAGAACGAGGCAGATCCTGAAAACATACTCTCCCCAATAAACAAAACAAAGCCAAAACCAACTCGCAGTATTCCAATACAGGTGTGGAGTAATGAACCGGCCCCAATCAGAAATCAATGTTAGATATCAAAACAAGAAAACTCCTTACCAACCACAAAATGTTCGACAAAAACTAGTGCATCCTGGGAATTTACCTGCCAGAAAAGAGGGAGGGAATGGCCTGATGGAACTCAACCAGGTGCACAGAGCGATGATTGTTGGACTAGCTGAGTCTCTCACACACACACACACACACACCACACACACACACAACACACACACACACACACACACACCAACGATTGTAAAATCCGTCTTCCGCTGCTCTAGGGTCTGGCTAACAATAATGATAGTATACTATACGTAACAGCATAAAAAAATAATGATAATAGTAATAATAATTTGGCAATAATAATATTGCCCTCTGGCTACTTCTGAGGAAGCGGATGGTTCTTGTAAATAGAAATGAGGCAATAAGGTGTTTTCTGCATATTATATTTTTCTGAGCATAGGAATTTATTATTTTGATATTTTTAACTTCAAGCTCACCTCCAGCTCCCATGGTAGTGCAGGAAACAACTTCACAAAGGATAAAATGAAGATTCAATATCAAAACCTGTCACAAAATAGAGCAGATAAATTATTAATTTAATTAATAATGTAATGTTTCATGTCACCAAAGAGTAATTGGCAATTAAAGCTCAGACATTACATGAACAGCTCAGATTATTACTCATTAATCATCATTACTCTAGCTAGTCAGCCCACATTACATTAATATTCAGTGCAGAGAAGAAAACATTTTTTTTTTTAATCAAAGAGTACACAAATATTTTTTCAGTATAGGAATAGCAATATTCCACACTCAGAAAATTACAACATTGGAAAATTACAGCACTCCCTTTCACGACTCAAAAGTTATAAAACAACAATAAAAAAATGTTTAATTTCCCAAACTGACCTTCATAAACCTCTCTCCGACACCTTGGACATAATATCTGTCTTTACATCACTGAACTTGGATCCAAGAGAGAACTCCGTTTATAACGAATATCGACTCATAGCAACAAACACTTTCCTTTCTACAATCCTCTTCCCCACCCGCATTTTGCTTTCCACATCTTATGACCTCTGCCAATCCCCCTACTCAACACCCAATCTTGCATCACTCCAACCTTGGCTCATATGCTCCCTGTCCTCAGCTCCAATTACTCTGCATTCTTGAACAGTGGTTCTCCTCCAATCTTCAAGATAATTGAACTATCCCCTCAGATTAATGCTGGAGCATATTTCGGTATTTACATTGTCAAACGATAATAAAAACATTTTGAGCAGCATTTAAAATGAGCAAAACTACCAAGTGAAGAAAGCAAAATTATCGAGAAGCACTCTCAGTATATAGACATAATAATGGATGAAGAAGGATGCTTGAGTAATACTGGAGTAATCTTGGTGGTTTGCAGACTAAGTTCAGCGATGAAGTTAAAAATCATTCAAATTTGGAAGAAATCATGAAACCTGATAGGTTGATATAATTTTGTATATGGGATCATATAAAAGCAGCCCACTTGGGGTCTTGCCCCTGGTTCAAGTTATTGAATTTTACATCATAATTTGGAGAAAGTTAGTAGTAAGCACATAAATGTATTATGTTGGAGATTTTTTTCACGTTAAAAGTTGTTTTTTTTTAATGTGTTTACCTTTTGGTGGGAGGTATGAAATGAAATTAAAAAAAAATTCTACCAATTGTTTTGAAAAATAAACATTGATGAGATATTCCATTGCAGAATACTGATCCCGATTTTGAAGTAATCAAGCCATGTGATGTTAAATTTAAGTGAATCAGCCAAGGAGTTGTCGAGTTACCACCTGGAAACTGTAATGTTGACAGACACATAGACGGACACATCAATCCGATTAATTGTGGGTTAGTTGAACACAACCCACTCAATCTATATATAAAAAAAGGAGCTCGTCTCGGTGTATCTGCCTGTGTGCATCCATTTGTCAACAATTGTCTGATAAGGGACACCAAAAAATCAAGCAATAACGGTACCCCCTACACAATCGGCAGCACAGCATGCATATGTGTGTGCAGCATAGCAATACACATATATACATGCATACACACATATATGTACAAGCAGAATATAATGTGCTGCACATACATGCATGCAGCGGAATGCTCCGTGGTTATACACCGTACGTATGCGCTGCATCAATTTTGATCACCATCGTTTTATCAATCAGATGCTAGGCAATCTGCAAACTGGATGATAAAAATGCCAACATGATTAGAACAGCATTGGGCAATGCCGGGTACCCCTTCCAGTAAGTGTTGAAAAGGTAAAGGTATGCATTCTTTCATTATATATATGTATATATACACATTAACGCTCTCATCAATAAATGGAAACGACATATTGTTGTGGGCCGGGGGTCGGTGGCGAGGAACAGCCGCCAGGTGGAGCAGTAGAGCCATCTCCCATCGAACACCCGGAATTGCAAGTCATAACCTTGGGACAACTCCGAAGGTCACGGGTCAATTAAGGACCGTGCTCCCAATTCTCTGACGGCATGGGGTCGGGTTAATAGCCAAATTTCATTATACCTAAGTACCCACGTCTAGCAACCTCGGTCCGGTGTAACCGAGCGGAATTACCAAAGTCCGTCGGTCCAAACGAAAACTTACAGCCCAATCGGCTTACTGGTTCTCAAGCACGAACCGTGCTGGGTCAATAATAGAAAGCACAACAACGAGCTGGTACAACAAAGAAACCCACAGCACACACATGAAATTAACCCATCAGACAGAAGGACGGGACCATGACTATAACACATACTTATCGAAATAACTGAACTGCGGGGACTCTAGCTGTCTGTGTGCAAGAGGCTTCCAAATCCATAACAATATATCGATGTACTGTATATAAGACAGAGATGGCTGTCTGTTCATCTATTCACGGTTTATGCTGATTGGCTGTGTGAGGCAAGAGCGATGTGATTGGCTCCTGGTAAGATTGAAATAATGGATCATATAGGTATTAAAAGCTGTTATTCGAATTGATTCCGTATTAAATGATCGAAACTTATGGCCTAAATTATTATGTTGAAGTCTTGAGTGAAATCAGAAAATATTTCGGAAAAAGTGATTTTTTTTTTCAAACCCGAAATAATTAAATAATAGGCTCCAGAGTTTCAACGTCCAGGGACAGCAGTGGTGATATTTTTGATTAGGATCCTACTTATTGTGTCAACTTTTGTTGCTTCAGTGAACGTCAATGTCTGTTCTGTGTTCTTGCTCTTCCACAAGCCTCGATGTATAAAAATAAAACATCCAGTGCTCTTTTATTATGCACATTTCTCATGTTCACATCTTTCGAGGAGGAACTTCAAAACCTTCGACTCTTTTGGATCCAAATAGGAGTCCAAGAAATGTTGTTTTCCCAGAAATCTTGCATCAATACTTTCAAAAGGTACTGTACATACTGAATCGCTACCAAACGACTGTCCAACACTGCAGCCAAGAGAAGTCAGCGCAAATCAAGAAACCCAAGAACTTGAACAAGCATTAGATACAGCACGGAGGCAAAAGATAAGGTCCAGAAGCTGTGCTTTGGATCTCATGAGCAGGTGCAGAACAAGCTGTGAAAGTCAGTGGGATGGAAGGGTGTTGGTGATGATGGGACTGGAAGTGCACATTCACATTTTCCATTAATGTTGAGGGGTGGGGTAGAGGAGGTGGAAGAGAGAGGTGAAGGGGTGAGGCTGAGTCCAGAGGGAGGAGGATGGGTGGGAGGAGGTAGGGGAAGGGTGAGGTGGGAGTCTAGAGGGAGAGGGAGTA
>CM068958.1:18472458-18484411 GCA_035128595.1 Eptatretus atami | reverse complement strand
GATTTTTTTAATGATATTGATGGTGTTTAGGCACGTAGGGAGAATCACGAGAAATGATGATGCCTCCTCGTGGAACGTTGAATCTTGGCGTACTGATTTTATTGAGTCTGCAGAATGTTAAGAGTGGATAGATGAATGAATATGTTAACTTTTATAATGATTGATCTGTTACGAAGTGCCATCAGGGTAGTGAAAAAAAAATTGGGTTAACAAAGGACAAAGAAATGTAACAAGCTCCACACTGAGCAAATATAGTCTTTTGGATTCTGCAAGCTGTCTGCCAGGTCAGCTGTCGGCACGATAGCAGAAAGCAAACTCTCTGGTGGCTTTTACGTGGCCTCTAATTGTCAGATTCATTCATGAAATATTTATTTGATTAGAATTTGTTTATTGTCAGCAATGAATTTGACAATTTTTTATAGCACTCTGTAAAAAAACAAAACAGAGGTTTAAACTGTATTTATTTGTTTTTGTAAAGGAAATGGATTCGTAATTGAGAAGGTCAGAGGAAGTGATAGATCGCTCGTGTATGTGAATTGGAAAATTGCACATGTTTGCTGTTTTAGTGAGAGAGAAGTGGAAAGTGGACAATGTCAGAGATTTAAAATGTGATGGAATTCTGAAGTGATGATAGGGATTGGTTAAACATTATTTTCCGAGATATTTCATTGGTTAAACAAAGAATGGAGGCATCAAGTTAATTAAACAACGTTAGCA
The DNA here is from genome assembly GCA_035128595.1 of Eptatretus atami. Classification (NCBI taxonomy): domain Eukaryota; kingdom Metazoa; phylum Chordata; class Myxini; order Myxiniformes; family Myxinidae; genus Eptatretus; species Eptatretus atami. The sequence continues at coordinate 18,483,694 of CM068958.1, read as the reverse complement.
TTTTGGTATTGTTTAAACTGTTTGGAGAAATTTGTAACAATGTTATCAAAGTTCTTGTTTCCGAATGGACGCTCTGCAGCCAAGGTGTGATCTGCAGTTGCGGCAACGTCGCATGCGACAACAAAGGAGTGGAACTTCATCATGGGGGGTTTGCACAGCTGAGAGTCAGTGAAAGACTTTCAAAAGAATCACTCTGTGAAGATGATGATAGCCCATGCTACTCTTGTTAATTACTCCTGTGAATTGTTTAGCAGATTATGAATGTTAAAAGGTAACTGTGCAAAATAGAATCGCTTTGATTCGGGTACTTGAAAAAGAAGTAGCTTACTTTTATAATTTTTGTATAGATGATGGAATATTTTTTTGTGAAAAGAATTTTGATTGCAAATTGGAACCCTGATAGAGCTGTTGCCCTTTCTACATGGAAATAGCAAATTGAGAATGAATGTTTTGAGTACACATACAACTGAGATTTCTGTATATTTTTAGTTTGTCATTTTGGGAAATAAATATGGAAAGAGATAAAATATTGATAATGCAAGTTGAATGTCTGCAGAACCTTTGTCAGTCTTGTTGAAATACATGAGCCATGACGTTTACTGATGGCATGTTTAATCGATGTTAACCTTGATTTTTGTTGTTTCGGAGTGTTGAGAGCAGTTGAACCATGCAATGTACGATTTCGTCGAGTGAAGCTTTGGAAAGAACTTCCACCGAACGATTGGACGATGGGAGAACCCAGATTTGGGTGATTGGGCATTCAACACGTGATCATGAAACTACCCCTTCCTGAGAGATAATGGAGCAATGTGAAAAAACACCCACTGAGGAGAAGTTGATCAAAGTCCTTAACGTTGCCATTGGTGGTGGTGCTGCCTGGAGGAATGTCTCAGCCACATCGATTTGCTGCTCTGCAAATACATCGTGAACTTGCTGGGTTGCTTCAAGGCCCTGAAAGCCAGGAGAGGTGTGATGAAGGCCTGAAAGGTCCACCGGGCGAGTCTCTGCACATGTGTTCAATGGTGCGGTGGGGATCGTGCTGGCCATCGCGACTGCATCTAAACGTGCACAGCTTTTTGGTGAATCAAACCTGATTGCAACAAACTCTGCTGCGGGGCCCCGGGCTTTCTGGAGCTGGATCTCTGTTCACCTTCTCCGATCCTTTAATATCCTTCAACCCAGTGTCAGGCCAAGCCTCGACCTGCCAAAAATCTACCTTCTCTTCAGCGCTCAGGAGTGCTTCGACTGTGTTTCCCCTTTGGGTGCGATCTAACACCTGACTGTGTATCTTCTGACTCGGGTAGCATGTTTCAATTGTGTGCACAGCTAATGACAGGCCATGAATTAAATGGAAACCCTGCACTCAGCCTGGCTGGGACACTATTGAAATGGTCGTTATCCAGCATTCTTCTGATATTAGCGACACTCGCTGCCATTGTTGATTGAACTGTGTAAGTATTTTTCTGCTCCAGGAACGGGTATGGTGATCATGTGTATAATAATTATTCTAAATTTTCCTTATAAGAAAAAAGGGGGCATTGTGGAAGAAAAATTAATTATCATATGTTCGTAAATTATAATCGTTGCTGGGTGTTTTATAAATTTAATTTTTATGCTCTAAGTCGAATTTGGCTATTCACCTAAGGCTATATAAGTCCACATAGAAGACACGTATTGCATTTGGAGTTCCTTGCTAATGTTAACAGCCCCTCCACTATCCCAGCAAAGCAATTATAAATACCAGAATTGTATCTGTTTTAGTGGCAAGCACGTGAGGATGTATACATTCAGTGGGTTGTAGCTCCAAGAGAGTGCAAGCCACAGTGTGGATGTATACCATCATCAGTGGGTTGTACCCTTGGGACTGGCCAAGTACCAGTCTAATAAAACTCTTGATGTAATGTACTTTCACGTTGTGGCAAAGTGAATTGATCGGTTCTTTGTGTTTGTTCTTGCCTTTTGGCTTGCTCCGTTTAGGGGTCGCCAACAGCAATCATTGCGTTATGACTAGCATACTGATTTGGCATACGGTTTTTACGCCGGGATGCCCTTCCTGAACGCAACCTGGTCGCCTCTTACGACACAGTGGATAAGGATTGGCTTTCGCCATGATTCCGGGCTGCACCTACACCTCTTCAATAGCGCGGCACCAGCGCAGAGCTCCGCGGTCCTCAAGCGATCGCTCCAACCCAAGCCTCGAGTAGCCCAGATTACAAGGCGCCGCCACTACAGACCGCGTGTAAGTGAATTGATCGGTGTCTGTCATTTGAATAAACAGGATTTGCAATCGAGTCGGTTAAAACGGTGATTAAAAGTAATACAGGACCAAATAAAACGTTAGGCAAATAACTTCACAACATGAAAGGCGCATAGAGGAGGGGAAGGGAAATCGCTGTGTGAGGTGAGGTGGTAAGGGAAGGCAGCATGAGGGAGTGGAAAGCAGCTGAGGGGCGAGTAAAGGGAAAGGCAGTGTGAGGTGAGGGGAAGGGAAGCATCATGAGGGGAGGGGAAAAGCAGCTGAGTGGAAGGATAAGGAATGCTGTGTGAGGTGAGGGGAAAGGATGAGCATGAGGGGAGGTGAAGGCAGCATGATGGAGGTGGAAGTTAAGGCAGCATACTAGGATGCATTACTGAGGCGATAACCTCACCCAACAAGCATTGTTTTCCTTTTAACTGCCGGATACTAATATAAAATTGGATGGGTGCATTTTAGAACCCGGCTTCTATTGTGCAAAGCCTGCCTGCATGCATGCATGCTCGCCACGGAGTGACCTTTGCATCCCCTATGGTCGCTCAACTCCAAATGCTGATTTCATTCATAGCTGCACTCTGGGGGAAGTTGTTTTCAAATTCAAACTAAACCTGTCAGTCCTTACAGACCCCCCATACACATTCCGACAACCTCACTATGTATACCGCTAACCGTGCACCAAAGCAGGCAATGTACTCGTCCTTTCACTCACACACGTGCACGGATTCTCATTCGCATTGGTAAACTCCCCCACGACCCGCACTTGCAATGCATCACCTCGGCGCGAGCAGCACATCTGGCTTCCCAGTGTGAAGGCACGTGTTCTTGAAAATGGCCGCATGCCTTCTGTGAGGGGATGTATAACATGAATGGGGGGCAGGGGTGTGGGAGGAATGTAACGTTGAGGCCGAGCTGGGGTGTGCAATGCCTACACCGTGTTGTGCGCTATTCAGTAATCTTACCAGATATGATTCAAACCCAAGGCTGCCATATAAAATACAGCTGTTTCCTGTTTGACTCTACCATTTCTAGTCTTTGCAGATGAATTCTTACACTCCATACAGATTGCGCACCACACGGGCTTTTCACTATCATAACTCAAACATTTATTATTGTTCAAATTAATATGTAATATTGGTGATATAGTATTTATTTGTAATTTATTATGTAAATATAAAATGTCCAAGTGGAGAAAGCTCAAACTCGTAAGGGCTAAGCTGTCTAATCTGTCTGAGGTGTAAGGGGTCTAAATGGGTTTAGGTCTAAGAGGTCGTAAAGGGACAAAGGGGTGTAAAGCTTAAAGTTCTTTGGGGTCAAAAGGTATACAAAGTCTGAAAGTGTGAAAGGATCTAAAAGGTGTCGACAAGTGTTGAAGGGTTTCAAGTTTAAGAAGGGTCTAAGGGTCGAAAGGTTCTTCGGAGGTCTTTGAGTAGTTTGGGTCTTGGGGGTCCTTGGGGTCTTTGTGTCTTTGGAGTTAAAAGGGTCTACAAGGTCCGAAGGGGTCTCAGGCAGTCTGAATGGGTCGATAGTACATTCCAATAGTATGTAATTAATAGACCGTACATGTGTGTATGAGGGTGCAACTGACATTCAAACAATAGGTAATTGACTTGACGTTATAGACAAACGGCTTACGGATTCATGGACGGACTGTGCTTTACAATTTAATGTAGCAGGTGCAGTAGATTATACAACTATATTAATATAACTAGCTGGAATACCGCGTTGCCCGGGAAAAAATATGACTAAGAAATGGGTAACTGTGGTGCATTATATGTATCACATTTATAATATCGACATTTAATTTGGGACACATTTCATCACATTTCCTTTGTCCGTTGTCAGCGTTCGTCATCATGCTCCAGTGCTCCAGACCACATTGCGTGTTGACTGGTGGGTGCAGGATGCTGAGCCTTCACTGTGCTGCCGGTCCGAGAGCAGCCACTAACAGCTGGCCGTAAGGAAGAAAGCCCACGGGACAGAGTAGGTCGACACCCGATCGTGCCCTATACGTCTGACCTTGAGCCTTGTGATCGTCAATCGCAAAGCTGGCTTGCAGGGAACTGGAGTCTGGCAAAATGGAAGGGCAAGCTCGGAGTCGGTGGAATGAGCGGATCTTACGGCAGAAAGGAGACTTCTCCTTTGTATGGTCCACAGGAGATGGTGGCCGTGCAATGTCCATTGCATGCAGGCAGGTATGATTGCGCATGTGCCATTTGGTGATCTTGGTGGCTTCCATGTTCGCAGAATTCATGATGGGCACACGAGTTTCATGCTTGAAGAGGTGTGGGTGGCATTCCTGACAGTCTCGGAGAAATTGAGCAGCTCAAGGGTAAGTGACTGCTCCTCGTGCGGCAGATGGCACCGTCCACAGAACTTGTAGATCTCTCATCACCAGGAAACTCTCCTGAGCCAGTTGTTGAAGCTGGTTGAATTGTGTTCAGCGAGAGAGAATTGTACGCTCAGCCAGCCAGCTCAGACCTGACTTCATTTGTAGTCCAAGGCCAGGGCCAGCCCTTGAGCTCCTGCCAGTGGTGGAGACGAGGCTTGCCCAAGGCCAGGAGGAATTGCGATCGTCGTCTGTTTGGTCGCGGCAAATTAGGATCTGTCCATTGCAATTTCCAGGAGTAGCTTGGAGAAGTTGGTGGCCCTTCTTCACAACAGAAGTGAGCTCGGCATGTTGGTGGTTCCTGATGTGCTTGACAGTCAGATGGCACCACAGGTGGCGACGTCTTCACAGGCTGACGTGACAATGTTGGATCTGGTGCCTTCTTGACCACTGGCAGGATTTGCGGAAGTCTCCGCAGAGCAGTTGGGGATGCCTCCGATGGATTGCTGATCCTGTGATGTCCTGAGTGTGTGGTCTACAGCTTCGTTAAGTCTGAACTGTGTGAGTCATGCGGACCGTCATCCACATGATGGCAGCAGCATCCTGATGGACCTTGGCCAATTGCTGTTCCACCTTGATGTTGCATGTTGGCTGCTCTTTGAGTGTGTGTCAAGTGGGATCTTGAAGGTGCTGTCAGCATTCGTCCTCGATAGAGCAGTGTTGCGGCATATTCCACTGGACACAGTAGCAAGAGCAATCTTGCCTACGACGATCTTTTTCAGTATCCGTGTTGATGAAGCTCTTTCCTGTGGCCTCCCGGTGCATCGAGGAAGATTTGTTGGCTGCTGCTTGTTGCCATTGATATGCTCCTTGCTGCACGGACGAGATGAGTCAAGGACTCTGCATTGTAGACCTGATGCTGGTCATCTGTCAGGTTCTCTTGGAGGTCATCAGCCTGGAACAGCCACTGCATCTTTGGTTGTAGTCCACTTCCGTGAAGTACTCTCTTTCGAGCCTATCTTCATCTGCCCGCTCTCTGGTGTAGGTAGGTCGAATGCGAACTGAGATGAGGCCGCCATCCATGATCACCTTGTCCTCGAGGAGCAAAGTGCAAGGTTATAGACCTCCTCGTTGTAAGTCAGCATGAAGGGTTGCAACATTGTTGAATGGTGCCTGGAACAGGTTAGTCTTCAGCGAGCAGGGAGGTCATGGAACTGAATCCAGAGTGTGCGTGGATTGCCTAGGGAAACAGATGGTGAAGGATGACTGCCATGAGACTCCTGAGGTTTAGTGCAAGACTGAGCCTGACTTCTCTCCATCGCAAGGGTGGAGTGGTGGTCATTTTCCGGAGTCTCCCTTGCGAGACAGGCTTCACAGAAGGACAATCCGGTGTCCACGGTTCTCAGCAGCAGTGAAGGAGGAGGGAACCCACGACTTCAGTCAGGGGAAGTCAAACGTAGTAAACTCCACCCTGCCGTCGGACTGATGCTTGTTAGATGCGGCCAATTTCCGGACTTCAGATTGCATGTGGACGTTCGACGACCTCTCTCATTGCGGCGGGCCACTTCTTGCGTGACTTGTCCTAAACGTGTAGTCTCGGTAACCTCGTGGCATTTGAGTGTCTTGGCAAATCGTCAATGACTGAGAGGTCGAAGAGGCAGTCAGCGTAAGTGGCTGGCGGTGGTCGCTGTGCCTCTCGACGGCATTTGTCACATTGATTAGACTCGCGCCATTCTGAGGGGACGGCGTGGCCAATGATGCTCGAAGAATTGGGTGCTTTCCAGGATCCTCAGACTGCCTCGCTGCTCGCCGACATGGCGTGCATTGGACGAAGCTACCCATCCACTTTGACAGTTTCGCGCCTCCCCATTGGCTCCGCTGCAGTTCAACATGCTGATCGGTCCCTGGTGACATACTTTTTGATATACTTGATGCTGTTGATGCTGGCAGCAGATACTCAACGTTGATGTGGCAATTCATTGGTGGGAGGAAGGAACGGGTTGTTGGGTACCACCCACTGGTTGGTGATACCTGTACACCCATTTTACCTGCTGGGCACATTTTATCTCACCGGTGGTGACCACATTCTGGCTTTAGATGGCGATAACTTGGGGTAGCTGTTATTTCTTTGCTCAGTGCTCTGCTAGGAATGGCTTTAGGAAATCCTTTGAGCACTTGCGGTCTCATGCAAGGGCTGTTCTGGTTGAGGTTCCGCATGGACCGTGGATCATGTGTTGCCATGACCATCTGTGCAACAATGAATCTTGCTCCTTGTCTTGATCTTCGTACTGATGACGCAGGGTCCAATGTCTTCGGGCTTGACTTGTCCTGAGCGACCTACAGGAGAAGTGGGCATAGGGAGACCAACGCTTTGGTACTCATGGTGGCACAGGAAGGCTCATCATCTTCCCAAAGCTCCCTTCTTTAGATAGCTCATGAGCTTCTTGTTCTTTTGGTGAAAGACACGGGCAATGATGTCGGGCGATCGTGAGGCCTACTTGTCTGGCAGGAGTATTTCCTGGACTCGTCCACTTTGGGGATTCATGGTTCATCGTGATGAAGAGTCAGGCCATTCCATGCGAGCGTGGCATAGGCTGGCATATCTGTTTCTCATGCAACGCACCCCGGTCCGCACCGGTGTATGTAGCTGGAAGAACGCACACCTTATGTGCCAACATTGCGAGGGTCACCATCATGCCATGAGGCTGTCACGGAGGTTGTCGTAGTTACACAGCAAGTAAGTTATTTTGCTCAGCAGATAAAGCCCAGTGCTCTGTCTCGATCTTGCAAGTAGACATCGACAGAACTTCTGAAAGAGTCATCGCATCTGCAGTATGGGGTGCCTCTCTCAACCATGATGTGGTAACTGTAGTACTGGCAAGCTGTGTGAGTTTTCATCATCTGTCCAGTAGCAGTCCTGGCCACAAATGGATGTGCTGATAGGCCATCTGTTCCATAATGGGAACAGCTATGGATACTGTAGTGGCATCATAAGATGCATGTCAGCCTTCACTGAATCCTTTTAAGTGCCCCATCGCAAGTCTGAGGACAATGTCTCTGGCGCTGTGGCTCATAGGGGGGTGTCCATATAGGAATGGCGAACTTCTGGTGCAACTGGGCGTTGTAGCGGCGTGTATGCTCTCACATTGGTCACTCGTTTTTCTGATGAATGATCTGGCGCTCATCAGAGCTTGCCCTCCTTCTGCAGTCATCTCTTGCAGTCTTGAGCTACAGCCAGATGGTTATTCTCGTGAAACGACTTTGTGAGCATCTCAAGGATGGTTTGTTTGGGCTGCTGTAGTTCTTGGCAGCCAGCTCCTTGCGTGCGAGTCAGGAATAGACCTATAGGAATTTGACTGGCCCTGCTCAGGTGGGAGGCAAGCTGAAATGACGGTGGAACACTTGATCTTGGGATCTGGAAACTCGGTTCACCCTGACTTCAGCTTTCTAGTGCCCGAAGCTTCATCATCGCAAGCTGCCATTATACATCCGATGCTGTCAGGAATGCTTGCTGAGGGGACTCGCCTGAGAGATCCTTCAGCAGGGGGGGCGGAGAGGGCTCAAGGACGACCTTGCCTATCCGCTGCAATGCCCACACCTTGGTCTCTCCTTGAACTTGTGCAGACAGTGGGTGCAGACTTGGTCCATTCGCGCGTGTCTGCATGAGTTGTTGGTCAGCCGTGTCATACGTGTGCACCCTGTTGGCATTGTTGTGCTCTTGTGCCTGGGGCCAGTACTCTTGCTTCTGCAGTGCGGTGAGGCATTGCCTCGCAGTGTTGAGACACACTCTTCCTCAGTCCTCAATTTGCTCGCCGCTTTGGTTCGCCATGAACCTGTCATTTGCCTGGCCGATCCTTCTCTCTTCAGTCTCAGGTTGCGTTTCCTTGCCTGCCTTGCTTGGTTGCCGCCGTTGGTGCTGTTCATTTAGCCTGGCATCTTGCTCCTCTTCAGTCTCACTGTTGTCTCTTAGTGTGTTTTCGGCTTAGCTGCAGACTGCTTGGGGACCAATGGAGCTCTTCCTTTTTCGAGGCATCAAAATCAGAGTCAATTTTGTCAGAAACTTTGTAAACATTCACTGGCTGTTCATCCACTGGTCATGTCTTGTTTATTTTGATCAGCGTTTGTGAATAAAAAAAAGATCCGGATGCGGAAACCATCAATCAATTGCGGCAGAAAATTTGAAAACGGCAAAACAAACCGACCAAAATTTTTTTTCGGTTTCTTTTAACATCTCAAGTTGTGCTTGTGTACCTCTGAGCAACGTGCTGATCCGAATATGCCTTTTGGTTTGCTCTGTGATATGTAGTCCTCGAGTTATAAGAACAACAAACATAACTACTACTTTATAATATATGAGATGAAAGTAGATCGCAGAAAAGGGTGAAACAATGCTGATGCTTGCACATGAAAAGCACAAAATTCACAAACACTTTGAATGGGCGAAGCAGATGTCATGAATGAAATGTCGTGCGTAAGTACTCGTATTGACTGTAGTGCGCTCGTCAAATGGCTGAAGCACTCAGGAGCATTCCAGTGAACAGTTTCAAGAAGGAACGGCACACCTTGTGAGCAAATTAGTGAGATGTGTTATACGAAACACTGAACTGAAGACACCAGAATGTCAAACTCTGGACTCCACCCCACCTTTCCTCCCTCATCACCACATCTCCCGGTTCCGCCCACCCCATCACTCCGGACTCCACCACTCCCATTCCCTTCCTCCGGATCTCCCGCAACCATTCCCCTCCTCCGGATCACATCCTCCATTCGCCCTCCTCCGGACTCACCACAAATACAATTATTTCCACACCACAGAGCGGAATATCAAGTATTCAATTATGTCAATGACGCATGAGGCAGCAACAATTAAAAAAATTTATTTACAGGCATGTATTCTTTAAGGATTTTCTATTCTGAGATTAGAGATTAATGCACGTTGGATTGAATCATAACACGACTTCAAGGTGAACACTACCTTCATGCTTCTGCTTTGTAGAACTAGTGTCGTGTGTATCTGTCAAAAGGTGTCGCTGCAAAACTATGTTGATAGAAGTTCACGAAGCTGCGATTTGCCGAAGCCCTACAAGCACCAGCATAAGGATTTTGGAAGCTTTTACACTCCACTTCTGGTTTTAAACTTTGAACTCTCCTCCACAGTTCGTCTTCATCCATTCAGAAAAGGAATGTTCAGTTGATGATTTAATATTCTACAAAATAGAACAACAACAATGAGGAAAGTTTAAACTGTGGTGAAAACTTTTGTTAAGCCATGGGGTAGAGGGGCAGTTATTTAACTGTGTACAAAATAGATAAACCAGCCAACTCGAGTGAACTCTCCTTGCCACTCGTTTTAGCACCAAATCACCAAACATGCCATCATCGGGTCGCTTGCTACATCAAAGTAATTGTTCAAAGAAAAATAGTCTTTCCGAATAGTTGTGACTCGTAAATGCATCTCCCTGGAACAATACCCAATAATGAATCAGGGTTTTTTGCCTCTTGTGTATTGTTTCTGAAATTGGAAAATTAAATAATTATTTGCAACTTAATTCATTGCCTGATCTTGTAACGCCCTCCAGTGTGATAAGGACTTTTGGCGAAGGGAAACAATGGACGTACTTCTAGAAATGACCTCAGTTGGGAAGTAGTGTACTCTCACGAACCGCTATAATAAACGCTCCAAAACTCGATCATCTCACTCAGCTCTGCTCAATAACGATGAATATTTGTAAGGTTTTATTTCTCAAACTTCATTTTTAGTTATTTAAAATATTATTACCTTTGTTAGGCTTGAAGAGTGAAACCAATTAAGGTTTTCCATCTCCTTCATGTGATTGTTGTTTATAAAATGTTGTGAAGGCCTCTGCGGAATTTATCGTTGTGACTAAAATTATAGTTGTTTACTCGCAAATTCATACCCATCACTGCTAATCAGGATTATAGAAGACTGGGAAGAGAGAAAGAAGGGAAAGTAAGGAGAGGGTTTGGTAGAGGAGAATTTGATTTGAAACCATTTATTTGATCCATTGATCAACAGTTCACAAAACAGTTTTGAAGGAAAGATAACAATTCCAAGACAGAATGAAAGGCCTCACAGCTTTCATGAAAATCATTACAGGACGAATCAACACAATTCTATTGATCTCGAAAGCACAAGAACTGCACAACACCATTTCCTCTTAATGTTTAACATTCTCATGACTAAGTAATGGTCAAATTGAGCCAAAGTCTTTGCTGCAAACAGCCCTTGAAATATGCATGACATCAGGACAGAGATAACTTGTCAAATTTTAATTTCCTTCATTTATATATGCAACCATAGTTTCGGCACAGCAACCAGGATTTATAGGAGAAGCTCCATGGTCCAAAAAGGGGCTAAAAGTCACCCATCAAAACAAGCCATGTGTGAAGTGTAAAGGAGATGATAGTTTTGAAAAAGATCTTGAAGTAAGGAATTCCAAATCACGTTTCTACATTTAGATCACATCTTTTAAGTACAATGGTTACAACTCAAATCAAAATCTCGGAAGCATTTCTGACGCGTCCTAAAGGCTTGCCCAGCACTCAAACCTGCCAGGTTGAGTAATTACAAATCGTCACAATGCCAGCGAGAGCTCACCTCCCAAGTGGACTTCACCTTCCGAATATATTCCACA
>CM068958.1:18408534-18422613 GCA_035128595.1 Eptatretus atami | reverse complement strand
GAGTTTGTGCCCTTAGCCTTATTCAGTGAGGATGTTCCAAGTGCAGAGAAGCGTCGACCGGCTGACCGTAACATCTCTGTCAAGCCTGATAGAGAGGAACTTGGACTATTGCCTATTGGGCGCTTTGATACAGACTTTGGAAAGCCTCACTTCCCCAAGGACATTCACTTGACATCTAGCCAATCTGACTTTGTCTCGGTTGATTCTTGGTTTGTGTTCCGAGAACTTGAACTGGACGATTCATTCTTAACGTATGAAGTGAGTGAATGGGAAACACTTCCAGCCTATGTGGATTCAAAATCTAAAACTAAAGCACTCAATGTAACTAATGATGCGGCTGAACGTCTAATATCCGCGAAGCGGACTGTCTAGTTAGGTGGCAGTCTCGGTCTGGAGATACCTCATCAGGAATGTGCACAAGTCCACTGAGAATGATCAGGAAAGAGATCCGTAATCTCTGGGTAACGCTTGTAAACTTGATCATTACTGATATCTGTTACGGTTGTGGAAATTGCATTACACCAGAATAAGGGTCCTCGGTGGAGATATAACTCGATAAGTTCCATGTGTAGTTGGCCAAACCCGTTGTATAGAGGGAATTTAATGTGAATCATTCGGGCTGCGATCCTTTTTTTTTTTTTTCAGTTAGTCGTTTTTCTTTGGCTATTATATTAGTTTGGTGCAAAATCAAAACGAATCGCCACAAACCACATCTCACGTACGCATTCACTATAAGGACGGCCACCTCACAACTACGCTACACATCTTCGCCATCCGCATCATTCAAGCGTAGCCCGTGGCGGCGTGGCGTGCAAGAACAAAAGCTCACTTGTGGAGCCTGTGGTGGTTTTCCGCTGAATCCCCACCAGCTCCGGTGTGAAGGGAGGGTGCGGCGGCTTCGCTCCCATTGTGGATGGCCGCGGCATGAGGCGGTCGAGTGAGGGCATACGCCCATTTAGAGAGGCTTCTCGACAGACGCCTCGAAGGGAGGTGGAGCGAGACGGGGTGGAGCGCGGGCGGAGCCCGCGCTGCGAAGGGCGGAGCCCGGCTGCCAATAAACATGACGGACACGGGCGGGGCACGCCCTGCTTTCTTGCTCTCTTCCTTTCTCTCGCTCGTCGTTGCTAGAGTCTCTCTGGTCATTTGGTCCTGGCGCTCTGCGGCGTTAGCGAGCGGCCTGCGCACGCGGGAGGCGGCGGACGGTGAGACGCGGCAGAGCCGGCTTGTGGGGCGCGAAGTATTCGCGTCCGGACGAGGAGGTGCCGGGAGAGGTTCGCCGGCGCTGAGGGAGATTGAAGCCAGCGCGACCATGGCGTGAGGTCACGGGAGGGGGACTCGGATCTGGCGCGCAGGGGAGTCACGACTTTCTTTTCCTTTGGGGTTTTGTGTAAATGTGTGTGTGTGTGCAGTCGTCCAAGTTTAGAGCTGTATAAGTGTACTTGTGTAATATATAATATTGTTTGTAATTCTGCGTCCGTTCTTCGCTTTTGTTTCTCTTGCTTGACTGTATACATGAATGATTGATGTTGCTGCAACTGTAAATACGTGCTTTTCGTTTACTGCGCATATAATGTGGGATTGTGTGAAACTGTTCCCCCGTTTTTGTGCGTCTTTTTCTCCCTTATTGAAATCTCCATCTTGCCATCACGTAAGGGATTGACTAGTGCGGTTTACCAACGCCGGGAATTAAGTCGGAACGTCGTCCAAGGCTGACGATAACTTCCGCTCGGTTATCCTGTAATAGCGGAACCGAACCGCTAAGCGGTTCAGTGTCCGGAGTCGGCCTGTGGCGTGGGTAACTCTCGGTACGCTATATATCGCGCGAGTACGTAGGTAAATCGACCATTCGCGATCGACCCTATTTCCGCGGGTAGACATGCGGACTGAGTTGTGGTGAGGTTAAGACCCCACTCCGTACTGGCTCCGGGCGGTAAGTCTGGAGGGTCACGACTGTAATTGTCCGTTCGGTGGGCGAGGCGGCCGCGCATTCGAGTCAAGCGCCGATCGACGCCGGCGGGCGCGATTTGCAAAATATTTACGAGTACCTTGATATGAGAATAACTAATTTCTGGGTAATAAAACCGGACTTTGACAGAACCGAGGCATTTGTTTCTATTTTGTTGTTTTTCTTCTGGGGAAAAATACCGTTTCGGACTCCAACAAATTGTCAAGCCATTTACCGGCGTTACACTGAACCACCAAGGACAGTACATTGATATGTCCAGTAATTATTTACCACGCAAGGAACAAGTTTTGATTCACTATAAACGTGGAAAAATAACACTATATTCTGAAAATTTGCGCCAGGGTCTGCATGCCTGAACTTTGACCCAGATAGTTGGACACCAAGATGATGACCGAAAATTCCTGAAAAAAAAAGAGAAATGTTCTTTTTCAGTATCGAACCACTCTGTCCTATCCCGTTATGTTTTTCAAACTTTCGCAAAAAGGGGTAGTTTGATGGCACCTAATATATATATTGTTACTGAATTTCGCGCCGCGGCGTGCGATCGGCCGCTTTCCACTATAGCGACCCGGCGTCGCCCACGGACGGACAATTCAGTCGTGAACCCTCCCTGGAACTATCGCCATGAACACAGTACGGGTCGGGGGTTTTAACCTCACCACGTCCAGTCCGCATTGTAACGCGCGAAATAGGGTGATCGCCGAATGTCGATATACTGAAGTACTGCGTGGGTAACTACGCGAGGGGCGTCACCTGCGCCGTGCAGGTCGCAGAAACATGAACCGCTTAAGCGCGTCCGTTCCCGTTCTAAGCGTGATAACGCGAGCGGTATTATCGCGCCTCGGGGATCTCCGATTCTCCTTACTGGTGTTTAAAACTCCCAACTAATATCCATCGTATTGTCTATATGAGGATTTTCACGGGGAATGAGTACTGCATCGTAATGTCTGCGAAAATTTCTAATTACAAGTTCACATTTATCTATTAACATTTATCTATTGTACTATAGCAGGCTAGTCATGCAAGTACAAGCAAGAAACAAAAGACATACCTGACCGATACGAGCAATATATGTACATGCAGCAGTCCTTTATCAGGTCTACTTCAAGGACGGCGCGCCACAGCATGTCATACAAAACAGAACAGAAGACTCCCATAGGTAGGGAGGTAGACGGGGTCCGGGGACTTTATAACGCTGGGACTTCTGGAGGACCGAACTGGGTCCGCGAGACCGTGGCCGTTACCTACCCTCAAGGTGCCTCGGTGGTCGGTCGAGTTCGCGAGTCCACTCCCACGACCGTTCAGCGTGGACGCCTGGTTCGGCTTTCCACGTGGCGGCAAGCTCTCTCGGCGCTCCCTCGTCCGAGCGCAGGTCCAACAACAGCCTGGCATCTGCTGCGCTTCCGTCCGCGTCCCCACAACAGGCCGCTCACTAGGACCACGAGCGCAGGAACCAAGCGAGGAAGTGAAGAAGAAGAACTGGACACCGGGAGACAGGGCAGCTGAGAAGACGCATAACCAGGGAGGAGAGGGTGAGCCTCGCGTGCGGTCCGCCCTTATAAGCGCCGGGCTCGCGCCCGTTCGCTCCGCCCGTTCTCCCGGCTCAACCTTCTTCGAGAAGCTTCTCGAAAAGGGGCGTGCCCTCACTCCGACCGCCTACGCCAGTGGCATCACCAATTCGAAACGAGCTGCCCTGCCCCTTCCTTCACAACCAAGCGGGGGAAATAGCGGGGAAAACCCGCGCGTCCATTCGCAGTTTTTCCTTGGCGCCTTTGTTTGACGTTTCTCGGGGTCCGAGCGGAAACGTCGTAGCGTGGCCGTGGAGGATGGCGTTCGAAGCGGACCCGTAGTGCGAATGATGGTGGTGGTTGTTGTGAGGGTTATTGTAGGTGGTTGGCGTTGTGGCGTAGTTGGTGGGGTTTGTTTTGTGTGGGAGGTTTGTTGCGTGCTGCGCGTTGTGGCGTAACTTGGTGGCGGGTTTGTTGTTTGCGTCGGTTCAAAATACGATAGATAAGACAACGCGCCTATCTCAAGGGTCGCACCCGGTGGAACACGAAGACTTCCTCTAACAATCGGTGGCGAAACCTATCTGAACACTCACTTACGGGATAATATGATCTAAGGAACCTTTATGGTGTTCTGTCATTCTCCACTAGCTCTGTACAATTATACTAGCGATATCCGTGCACTGCACAGGATCGCAGTAAAACATTTAGCTGGTAGCAAGACGACAGACGTACACGGGGAATGAAAAAATACGCATTGGTGCAAAGGAAAGTGGTACTCATTGGGAACGCCAAGACTCCAAAACATTGTCGGCATGTCCTCGCTAAGTGCCACGCAATTTCATAGGGATCGTGCGACGCGAGCCCGACGTTTTTTAGTGTGCAGCTTGGTAATTTAATAGAAATATATATATATAATATTTTATATATATTATATATATATATATATATGTTACGGCTCTGGAAATTCGCAAACACATAAATGGTCCGTAGGTGAGAATATATTTCTTAAGTACTGTGTAGTTAGCCCAAACCATTTGTATAGAGGGAATTAATGTGATTCATTCGGGCTGCGATCCTTTTGAGTTAGGCGTTTTTCTGTTACTTTGTTTTGAGCCACCACGCAACAATACAACAGCCAGCAGCCAAAACCTACTTTAACCATCGCTACCCGAACCCACACACGCTTCCACGAAGCTCCATGGCATCGGACACACCGCCCGAAAAAAACCCCCTCACACCTTCTCGCAACCGCATTCCGCACCACCTGTGGGACGCCGAGCGTCGGCTGTCTTCAGCGATAACACGCGAGACGCGAGTGGCAGATGGGGGTTTCTGAGGAGAATTCGGATCAGGAAGCTACACGCCCACATCTGATCCCAATCAGGAAGCGTCGGGGCGGCTTTGCCCCGCCTCCAGATGCGTGACGAAAATGGCAATATGCAATTTGAGGATCAGGATGATCGCCCTTTTTCTCCGGTCGCAATCGGCGAGCGTGCTCCGCCCCTGAGGTCGTCTTGGATCCGAGAATATTGCATATGTGGGTTCCGAACCGATAAAAAGGCGAGCGCAGTGAGGTCGAGAAGCAGATCGGTGAGGAGGTGACGGGTGGGGGAGATTGGAGGAACGCGAGCTCGAGCAGTGTCGGTGGGGCGGGAGTCGGGAGACGGGCTCGAAGCAGAGGTGGGGCAGACGCTAAAGGGGGCGACGGCAGCGAGGGCGATCGGCTGAGGAGGACCTGGGGTCGGGTCCGGGACGAACGAGAAAGCCAAGCCTTACTCCCCTCCCCAGAGCATACAATTCCTTCCCCGCCTGAGAGAGTGTCGACCAGGGGCCGTTCCACTTAACAGCAGTGCCCACGAACCGCCGTGCAGCGAACATTCTGCGGCCGCCACAGGCGCGGGTAGGACCCTTCGGTCTCGTGGACTGGGTCACCCAGGTTCCACGCGCATTAGGCCCACGGGCCCAGTCTGACTCCTTGCCTTGAGGCGGGTCTTTTCTTTGCTTCGGTGTGAATGCGGTGTCTGTGGGCGTGTCTTGTAAGGTAGTACTGTATAAGTGGTCGTGTGTCGTGTAGTGGTTTTTAATCCTTTTATATGCGCATTTCTTTTGTTCTATGTAATATATGTTGCAATTTGCATAATTTGTGACTGTAAAATACGTGCTATGTGTGGTCCGTGTGCGCGAAATAAATGTGCATTGTGGTGAACTGTTTCCGTTTCGCTCGTCTTTTCTTTAAATTGAACCTCATTCTGCTCTACGTAAAGGGTTGTAGTGTGGTGCAAACGCCGGTGAAATAATTGACGTCGAGGTCGCCGATAACACCGCTGGTTTATCCGATAGTAAGGAACGGCCCGCCAAGCGGGCTCGTGTCGGGTCGACTGCGGCGAGGTACGATCGCTCCGGTTTTACCATCGCGGGGTACTTAGGTAGTCGAGTTTGGCGAGCAACCCTATCCTAGCGGGTGGCCGATTTGGGATTGTGGTGAGCGTCGAAAGGCCACCCGTGACATGGAATCCCCGGCGTTAGCCCGGGAGGTCACGACTGAATTGTCCGTCCGGTGGGCGAGGCGGTCGGGTTCGGTCGCGTGGCGACGAGCCGACGGGCCGCGAATACGCACAAATATATACAATTATCATATATACATATAATTATATTGTTACACAGATCTGGAAACAATATGCATTCAACATACAGATGTCCCAAAAGTCAGTTATGTCGTTAGTATGTGTGTAGTCAGATCCCTTTCTTTTGTCTAGTGGAGAATCAAAAGGCGTGGTTGAGATTTCTTTTAGTTAGGTTATTACATTCTAACAAGCATCTAATCAACCATCATCCCGTACGATCCACCGCAACCCGTTGCGTTCTCGCACCCTGAGTGCGAGGTGGGATTACGGTTTCAGTTTCTCGCTGCCACAACGTTGTACTCTTTCACGACGACTTTGCAACATGATACTGTTGCATCGACAAGTATGAACCACGTGGAAGAGTGGGTGGGGTTTCCCGGCAGGGGCCGACTGCCCAGAAGGGCGAACCTCATCGAGCATGTCCAATCAGGTGGGGAGTGACGTCTGTTTCGAGCGAGCCCCGCCCGGTGAGGGAGACTCCTATAAATTCCGAGAACTCTCTGAGGCAGGGGGGTTGTTAGAATTGTTTCTGAGTTTTGACAGGGTTGTGGTTGTTGAGAGTCGAGTCGAGGAAAGAGGGTTTGGAGGAAGTTTCTCCAGGGTTTCTGACAAGGTTTGGATAGGGCTCTGAGGGTTGTTGTTGAAGCGTGCAGTTTCTTTTGAAGCGGAGGGTTGAGGCGCAGGTCATGAGTGGCGAACGTGTCTCTACTGCCCTCACAAGAAAGAAAAGCGACCCCACCCCTTCATGGACCCGCTATCCACTGAATCCGCAACGACCACGAGCTCACCGCGTCGACTGGTAACAAACCAACGACCATTGGAGGTGCCGCACACGGAGCAACCCCTTCTCCGGGGTCGGTACCCAGCTGGACTCTGACCCCAGCTCGTCTCTCTCCTCGGCTGCGAGGGTCAATAAAGAATCTGGGTTTATTTCATTCGTGTGTGTGTCTGCGTGTGGGCCCGTTTGCAGTAGAACTGAATAAGTGTTTTTTGGATCATTGCAAATATTTTTTGTATATTTCGCGATAAGTCTTGCCCTGTGTCTTTTTTATTTGTAAATAAATTACCATTATTAGAAATTTCCCAGTTCGTTTCCGCTTTCTTGCATGGTCAGTGGTTCATGATCGAGTTAGCCGGGCTTTTAACCGATAATCATACATGTGCCGGCACGGCTTCGCAGTTACATCGACTGGACCGAACCGAGGTTGGCTAGTCGGTAGTTGGAATTAACCGCAGTGGTAGAGTGAACGGTTCGAACCAAGAACGTGTTGAGGGTGTGGTTCCCCGGTAGTCGAAATGCGTATTAATTAGTAATTGGTTCGAGACAAAAACAACCCTACGTACGCGGTGAGATTTGGCGTCACCGGTTCAATTCAGCGCCCGCACGCATCGGAATATCCGGAGCGCGCCTACATTCGGGGAGTCTGGTGAGACGAGTAAACCTCCCCACCTAAGTGCGCTCTCGCCAGGACCGCCGCAACAAATATATATATATATATATGTATATATAATAATATATATATATATCACCATATACATACATACATTATAATGATACACACAACATTAAGGTAAAACTCAAACTAGAAATGAAAGCATTTCCAACAGAGTTTTTCTGTCCATTAAAAAATGTATAATTTTGGGTGTTAGAAATTGTGCATTATGGACATGCAAGTAACTAATTCCCCAAAATACAAATGAATGTCCTCAATGGACAATATTATTTTCAGTGATTTGGTAATTCAAATCGAGGTGGTCTCCTCAAGTTAACCTGAGGTGGCTTCGGGTGGGTGCCTGTATGTCCTATCCCTAGAGATGGATGGCCAGGCATCTGCTAGGTGATGGCCAGACTGAGCCCCTGGGTCCCGGCGAAAGTGGATGCAGCACGCACAATAAAGCACATGCTTCCAACATATGTGGTGTGTAACAGTAATCAACGGGTGATAAGGAATACAATTTCACTTTCAAAATTCCTGCACCACTGACCTGAAAGTTGACTTACTCGCCTTGGCTCACGTCTACCATTTGAACTTTAACCCAGTGGAGTTATGTAATTAATTTATGTTAACCTCAAAAAAGATAATAATTGTGCTTTTATAGAGAAATCTGTACCATCATCAAAGCAGATCCGAAGGTCATTCCACAAAGGACCATAAAAATCCTGACATAGTAGATGAGCAGTGAATGTTGTTGTGGAAATGTGAACTTGACCAAGATAAATACTTCCAATCTACCCAGCACAAATCCAATGGCCATCTCACAAACGCATGTTTTTCATTAAAAAGCCTGGGCATCCGAGAATTTAACAGGGCTGCGATTCCCCTCACTCGACATGTGCAATGCGTCCCAACTTAACAGCACATTTTGTTCAGTTGCACTTTACCACTTTGAATGCTGCTACGAACACTCCTTTCAGATAGTTGCACAAAGTAAGTTAAAATATGGAGGATGGAATGCTTGTATATTGGCTGTAGGTTGGAGAACACATAGGGTCTGACTGACATACAATGGATCTGGCTTTATTCCGCATCGAACAAGAGTTGGCGCAGCAGGGAGCAAACTGCCGGCAGGTGGCATGTGCAACAACTAAAATGGCACAAAGATGCATGGCTGCAAGCAGTCTGCTTGACTGGCAGGTGAGGCAAGTGGCAAGTCTGGCTGTGGCTGAAAGGCAGGTCAGGTGAGTGGCGGCAGATGGCTGAGGGTAAGTGTGACAGTCTTCGACGTATGCCGTACCCGTTTCCGTTGCCCACATCTCTCTTCAGCTCAGCTATCCACTTTTCAAGGCAAGTACATGAAACCTACCCGTTTTAATTAAACTCCTAACCTCCACTCTTCTCTTTCACTGCATGTCTATCAATCTCTCTAATACTTATTGTTTATGTCAGTCAGACCTGATGTGTTCTACCCAACCCACAGTAATATACAAGCATTCCACCTCTATATTTAGCTTTTAACCCTGAAGCAACTCCTGCAATAGAAAAAGTGTGAGTGGCAGCATTCAACAGGGTAGAGGTTCAACTGGAACAATGTGCTGTTAATTGGAGATTGACGGTATGCAAACACATCAGTGCAAGGCGGAATGGTACATTTTTATAAAACGGCTGGTAAGACCAATAATGAGCAATGACAGATCTAGGCAGAGACAATGTTTGGTCGGAGTGGTGTTGGGAATTAATTTCGAATGCACCACACTTGAATTGCATTCTTCTCATGAACTGAATAGTTTCACCTGTCCAAAGGGTAAACTGTCCGTGACCTCCAATCACAGACTCTCAAAGGTGGAGACATTGTGTGGCGACTGCGGCAGCATAACGACCTCTGAGAAGTAGCCATGCCGTCGGCTTCATCTTTTATTGCAATGGCTTCAAAGCTCCCTCTAAGGAGCTTGCTCATCGCACTCATAGCGTATACTAATCCCATTTCACCTTCCTTAAAAATAAATAAAATCAAATAAACATTTGTTGTTGCATAATGGCGTTTCTTGGATAGTGCAATTTCATTGTTGGTTAAACAACGACAATCCTCTGCAATGTGCTTAATAAATAACGTTTGGCAAAAAATATAATTGAATCAAAGGTTTAGTTTCGGTATGGCTGAAGGCAGATTGCTTATGCGGACTGTAGTATTTTTTTTACATCATTTAGAAGATATTTACCAATAAGTTTAACCAAAAAACAAAATTGTGGTGATATATTTGGTAAACAACACTAATCTTTCCCAAACTGTTGCGAGTGATAAGCTGTACCCAGTGTTTGTGCAGTATTAATCTGAAGTTGTAATTTCATATGTATTCCAAAGGATAAGCAGAAGGCATTTGTAAAGAATAAACAAGGACCAGAATCGAACCACGTCAGGATAGAGTATAACGCAGATCGTTAAAGGAAACCAAACACAATTTTATGTTTTTTTGAAAACATTGGAATCCATGACATCAGGGTCGAATTTGCCAGGGGGGGGGGGAAACTAAAAGTTTTCTTGCCAATCAGTGTCGAAAAAAAGTGCTAGTGTGGTCAATTTCAATTTGCTTGTGACTCACACTTGAAAGCTGTATTGATCAGAATAGCAGTTTACATGGAGAACAGTGCAGGTCGACGTTGGACTTAAGGTACTGATTGGCGACTGTGAAGGTTTCAAATGTTGAAACGATATGGGGGATTTTGAAGAAACGTTGGAGACAAAATTAGTGATGGAAACGCTTCCGAGGGGATTATTGGAGCCGTATCGTTCAAGCCTGTGTGAGAATTCAAACGAAGAATGTGGAGTGGAAGTGAAGATAAAATGGGTCACATGAACAATTCTGTCGTAGTAATAACAAGTATTAATAGAGTCCTCACGGTCCACTCACGCCTCAACAGTTAAATATTTATATCTCCAAGGGTCGACCGGGCTCATTCGTCGAGGGTTTCACCATCCTCTGGTTTTTGGTTTCTCCAATTATTGCGACAGTTATGAACCGGCCCCACGGAATGAATGAACATCCATGCACACTGAGGAGCTCGAAGTCAGTTTATCATCAGTTACCAGTGATTTCAGAAAAGTGTTCAACCCCTTGCCTATGAACTCCAAGTTGAGCTCAGTGCATCCAATTTCCTTTGATCTCCTTGGAGATTCTACAATTGATTGGAGTACACTGTGTCAATTCAATTGATTGGACAATGATTAAGCAATGAAACATATATATATATTATATATCTGTATGTATTTATGTATACACATACATACATACATACATCATACGAGCCTGGTTGTGTCAGTGGTAAGGCGGTGTTGGGATCCTGGGTCCTGAGTTGAGCACTGCGCTGAGTTGCATCAGGGGGGTTGACTCAGCCTGTCATTCTTCCGAAGGTCGCGAAATGAAGCACCAGTATACTGATATTAATCCCTACGGGTCGAAGGCGACTAAAGGGTTGGAGTCAGGAGGGCATCCGGCCAGGAAAAAAAATTGCCACAAGAAGGGTAACATGGTTGAGCCTGCAAAAAGGCTGACCCTGCTCAGGGATAAAGGCTTCAAATGTGTGATGAAGAATATTTTTTTCTGTAAAAAACAGTTGACAGTGCATGTCCAGAGGAAACTTCGACACGAAGCCAAGGAAACATGTCGTAGAACTCCGAGATAGAATGGTTGAGGAGGCATAGATCTGGGGAAGGGTATAAACAATTTCTTGAGTCTTGAAAGTTTCCAAGAGCACATGACTCCATTAGCGAATGGAAAGAATATGAACGACCAGACTTTTCCAAGAGCTGGCCATCCAACAAACCTGAGCAACTGGCAAGAGGGACCTTGATCAAAGAGGTGACCAAGAACCCTAACCAATCTGCAGAATTTTTGAGTTGATGGCTGAGATGGTGGACACCTCGAAGGACAACATCTCCTGCAGAATTCACAAATATCGGCTTTATGGAGAGGCAGATTAGTGGGGTGCTGGACATCATCACTAAATTGATGCAAAAGTTTAGTTTTACTGCTAAATTGAAGGTAGGCGACTATAGAACGATTTGGTTCGAGTGTCAAGACTGCGATAATTGGGGGTGGAGGAGTAGTGGGGGGGGGGGGCTTTTTCATAAAACGCATTTAAAATTAGACTCTAAAAACCCTGTTGTATTAGAACGCCGACAGACGTTTGGCATTAGCTCTATAAAGGAAAACCAGAGTTGGTGTCAAAGCCACCAATGCGCCTGTTTATTACATATATCGTTTTAAAAGACATCGTCTAATAAGTAATCATTTTTTATAAAGCATTGCAGTGAAGTGTGGATCCAAATAATTTTAAAGCATATATGTATTTGTCATATGGTAATATACAAGAGGCGAAGTGAACACATATACGCCGAACAAAGAGGTAATATAACCAGAATTGTGCTTCTACTGGAAAACAACATCCTGTTGCCATGGCAACCATTTAATGACGAACGTTGCGCCAAGTTGTACCTATGTACAAATGAACGGAAAGTTGAAAATTGGGAGTGAGTGCGGACAGGAACGGATGGAAAACAGCAACCACTTTAGATGACAAACGTATGTACGACACCCGTCTCCATAGTCTGTACCTATGTACCAAAGTATGAAACTTTGGAGTTAGAGTGCGGACAGGAACGATGGAAACGGAGACCTGGTTGCATGGCACACTTTAGCTGACGAACGTAATGTCGCGACACACCGTCTCACAGTCTGTACCTATGTACCACATATGAAAACGTGAAAGTTGAAAACTTTGGGGGCGTTAGAGTGCGGACAGGAACAGACGGACGGAGCGGACGGACGGAGCGGACGGACGGACAGCACCAGACAGAGACGGACGGACGGACGGAGGACGGATGACGGTACAATAATACGCCGATAATATATATATATATATAATATATATATATATAATATTATATATATATATATATATCTATTATATATATATCTGGGCCGTACTAAAAAAATAGTGTGTAGATAAAAACATTAGAAAGGAAAAAATAACTTCACAAAAAATTTAACATTTCACGCTCAGTGACGCTGACGCTCACCGCGGGGTATGCTAATAGCTCTCTGTTTTCGAACAGGCGAGCTAAAAATGACAAATGCTTAAAAACTTATTTTCCCTGAATTAGTTAAAAAAGTGGGGAGGGTAAGGGGGGGGGGGGTAATAACTCGCAGCTCACACATTCCAGTCTGAAAAATTTATTGTATTCTTTCTTGCTGTTTTTTCCAGAATATTTTCTGAGATGGCAGGAAACGAAGTTGGCATTTTATGCATGCTATGCCAACAGCAAACAGAGGAAGAGCTTGTTTGCACTCTTGCCGAATCCGTGCTAGTCGTAGAGAGGGGCCTACAAAGAAATCACCAGCCTTGTAGTAATTCAGAGCATTGGTGCT
Source organism: Eptatretus atami (assembly GCA_035128595.1). Taxonomy (NCBI): domain Eukaryota; kingdom Metazoa; phylum Chordata; class Myxini; order Myxiniformes; family Myxinidae; genus Eptatretus; species Eptatretus atami. Next base: position 18,409,650 of record CM068958.1, on the reverse strand, counting down.
AATCCACACCAGACGTAGAAATCAGATGCAGGTCCATGCAATCAAGAACGTCATCCTGGCAAAACATCCTGTCGTCAGCTTTCAGGTACATCTGCACTTGCCATGCAAAAAAGCGTCATATGAAGGACTGCCTACAGCAGACATAAGATCCTAGGACCCGCACGCGGTAAATCGTAACTCTCTGTGTCTCTTCTGTGGTGATGAAACAAATGCAACAGACATTCTTTCCAGAAGGTCGAACTCACCCACAGATCACACAACAAGGCGTTTGCCTGGAGAAGACCGTGTGTGCACTCATGGAAGAAGGTGGATCTGGTAGCCATCGAAGCAAAGTGTCACAGAATTGCTACACACAGTTCAACGCGTTACGTTGCACTTTGTAAACAGACACTGTTCGTGAAAACCTGAAGCCACAGAAATGAATGCTCCAATTCATAAAGGAGAAGTCTCTGGAAGATCGCAGATTCTTTGCATTGCAAGATCCTTACAGATATGTTGCACAGCGTTGGAACTACATGGAAATCCAGAAGCTGTGACCGGACACGCCTAAAAGAACAGTTCTTGACACTTCCCTGATTTTGATGGAAGAGAAGGGTATCGAAATCGAGTTTCTTCCTTGTTGTTCGAAAACGGCTAGAAACATCATTTCCAGATGCAACTCAAACACCAGATGAGGAAGCACGTACACTACTAATCGGCAGCATCGATTCTCCGTAAAGCTGTTTTGGATCTGAACACATTCTAGTTTGAAGGTTCATTTCCCATGGTTGCGAACAATCTTTTCACAGCGTATGAAGTATTTTCGCCACTCTCGAAGGACCCAATCATCACCCGAACAGAGAATTTCAGGAGACCTCTCTGTGAGTCAAGTTTGCTATACTAATATGGACTTCTCTTTCTGCGAACATTGAGTTGCGAGCCCTTGCACGTATTCCTGGCCCTCAAATTGCATCCCAACAGAAGTAAGACCTTGTAGACTACTACACAAATATCCTATAGCATGTCATTAAGAAGTCCTCACACTGAAGTTATTTTGCACGGCTGTTGCGATAATGAGGATAACGGTGATATGTCTGTCAGGCCCGTCGCTAGGGAGGGGGCTTTGGGTGCAATGGG
>CM068958.1:18365911-18378068 GCA_035128595.1 Eptatretus atami | reverse complement strand
AAGAGAGAGATCTCTCTCGCTCTTCTCGTCGTCCTCTCTCACGCCTGCTCCTCTTCATCTCATCTTCTCTCTCTTTCTCTCTCTCGATCTCCTCTCTTCGCGCACTCCTCTGTGTTCGCGCGTGTCTGCGGCTCCTCTCTCCTCTCTCTCCTCTCTCGGCTCTGCTCTCTCGCCTCTCTCTATCTCTCTCTCTCTCGGGCTCTGATCAGTCTCTCCTCTCTTCTCTCTCGGCCTGCTCTCCCGCCTCTCTCTCGTATCTGCTGCGCCTTCTCTCGCCCTGCGTCTGTCATCTCATCTCGCCTCTCTCTAGCCGCTTCTCTCTGTCTCTTCTGCCTCTTCTCTCTCTCGCTGTCTCTCTTCCTCCTCGTCCGACTCTCTCTTCAGTCGGCTCTCTCTTCTCTAATCTCTTCTCGTCTCTCTCGCGCTCTCTCTCTCTCTCTGGGCTCATCTCTCTCTTTACTCTCTCACCTCTCTCTCATCGCCTCTCTCATCGACGCTCTCTCTCTCGGCCTCTCTCTATCTCTATCTTTCATGTCTCTCGCTTCTGCTCCTCTCTCTCTCGCACTATCTCCTCGCTCCTGCTCTCTCTCTCTCTCAATCTGGCCTCTCTCTCTGCGCCATCATCTCCCCCTCTCTCGTTCTCTCTGCTCGTCGCCTCTGCTCTCGCCTCTCATGCGTTCTCCCTCGGCCGTCCTGCTCGTCTGTCGCTCTTCTCGTCTCTCTCTCGTCTCTCTTGCCTCCCCCTCCCTTTTCGTCTCTCCACGTCTGCTCTCTCTCTGCGGCTCTTCTCGCGCTCTCGTCGCTCGCCTCTCTCCTATCTCTAAATCATTACTCTGTCTTCTCGCGTGTCTCTCTCTCTGTCTCTTCGCCTCTATCTACATCGTCCTGACTTCATCTCTACTCTCTCTCTCTCTCTCGCCTCGTCTCCGCCCTCTCTCTCTCCTCCCCCCTCTCTTTCTCTGATCGCATCTCTCTCAGTCTCATCGGTCTCTTGTCCGTTCAGCTTGTTTCTCTCTCTCTCTCTCTCTCTTCTCTCTCTGGCCTCCTCTCTGCTCCCCTCTCTCCCTCTCTCTCTCGCTCCTCTCTATTCTCTATTCTACTCTCTCGTCTCGCCCGCTCTATCTCCTATCGCCTCGTCTCTCGCTCCTACTCCTCTCGTCTCATCTCTGCTTCTCTCGTTCTCCTAATCTCTCTCCATCCTGCGCGCCTCTCTCTCTCTCAAGCCACTCTCTAGTGTCGCTTCTCTAAATCTCTCTCTCTCTCTCTCGAGCAAAGCTCTCCCCTCTCTCTCTCTCTCAGTCGCTCTCTCTCTCACTCTCTCTCCCTCCTCTCTCGTCGCCTCTCTCATCGCTTGCTCTCTCTCTCGCTCTCTCTCTCATCGCACTCTCTCTCGTCAGCGCTCTCTCTCTCTCGCCTTCTCTCGCCTCTCCATTGTCTCTGCTCACCGTCTCTCTGCTCACTCAGTTCGCTCTCTCATCTCTGCCTCAACTGCGTCTCTCTCTCTCTCTCATCGCGCCTCCTCTTCTTCTCTCGCGCTCTCTCTGCTCACCGACTCTCTATGTCGCCTCTGCTCTCCCTTTCTCCTCGTCCTCTCCTCTTCGCCTCTCTCCGCCTCTCTTCCTCTCCCTCATCTCTCTATCTCTCGCCTCTTTCGCTCTCTCGCTCTTCTCTCCTCGCGCTCTCTCCTCTCTCTCTCCCGCTCATCTCTCTCTCGCCTCTCCGTCTCTCTATCTCGCCTTCCTCTTCTCTTGCTCCCTTTCTCGATCTCGACGCTCTCTCTCTCTCGCCTCTCCTCGACGCTCCTTCTCGCTCTGTCTATGCTCTAATTCTCTCTGTCGTCTCAGCTATACTCTCGTCCGCATCTCCTCTCTCCTCTCTCTCATCTCTCTCCGCTCTCCGGCCTCTCTCCCCTCTCTCTCTCTAGTCGCCTTCTCTCCCCTCGTCTCTCTCGCCTCTCTCTAGTTCTATCTCTCATGGTTCTCGCTTCTTTCTCTCTCTCTCTTCTCTCCTCGTTCTCTCTACTCTTCTCTCTCTCTCTTCGCGCCTCTCTCTCGCCTCTCTCCATCTCTCTCATCGCTTCTGCTATCCTCTATCTCTATCTCCTCTCGCCTCATCTCTCTCTCATTCGCTCTCTCATCTCATCCCATCTTTCTCTCTCACACTCTGCTCTCTTCGCCTCTCTCTCCGACGGCTCTCCGTCCTCTCTGCTCTATCTCTCGCTCCTCTCTCTCTCTCCTCCTCGGCCTTCCTCGCCCCTCTCTCTCCTCTCACAGCCTCTCTCTCTCTCTTCCTCGTCGCCTCTCTCTTCGCTCTCTCACTCTCTGGCTCCCCCTCTTTCTTCTCTACTCACCTGCTCGTCTCTCGCCTCTGTCTCGAACGCTCTCTCTCTTGCTTCTCTCTATCTCATCTATACTCTCTCTGTCTTCTCGCATCTCTGCTACTCTCTCGCTCTATACTCTCGGCTCGCTCTCTCTCTTCTCCTCGCTCTCTCATTCGCTCTCTCCTCCTCTTGCTTCTCTCTCCTCGCCTTCTCCTACTCTCTTCCTCGCCTATCTCTACTCATCTCCTTCTCTGTCTCGCTTTCTTCTCTCTCTCGCCTGCTCTCTCTGTCCCATCATCTCCTCTCTCATCTCGCTCTCTCTATCATCTATCTCTATCTCTCATCGCCCCCTTATTGACTCTCTGCCTCTATCTCCATCGTCACTCTATCTCTCTGCTCTTCTCTCTCTCTCGTCTCTCCTCTCTCGCCCCTCCTCTCCTCTTTTTTCTCATGGCCTCTCTCTCTCTAACCACTCTACTATGTCGACTCTGCTCTCTCTGCTCTCTCTGAGCCTCTCTCTTCTCTGCTCTCGTCTCTAGCAATCTACTCTCTTCCTCTTCTCCTCTCTATCTCACACTCTCGCTCTCTCTTGCGCGCTCGTCTCTCTCTCTTGGCCCTCCTCTCTCATCGTACTGCCCCTCCTCCTCTCTCCGCGCCTCTTGTCTCTCTCTCGTCCTCTCACCACTCTCTATGCAGCCTCTTACTCTGCTCTCATCGCCTGCTCTCGTCTCGCCTCTCTCTTCCTTCTCTCGCCTCTCTTCGCCTCATCCTTTCTCTTCACCTCTCTCTCTCTGCTCCTCTCTCTTCCTCTCTCTCTCTCAGCTATCCTCTCTCGCCTCCTCTCATCTCTCGCCATCTCTTGCCTCTTGCTCTCTCTCTCATCCCTCTCTGCTTCTCTCTCTCGCACTCTCTCTCTCAACCCCTCCTCTCTCTCTCTCTCTCTCGCTCCTCTCTTCTCTCTCTCACCACTCTCTAAGGGGGGTGGATGCTCTCTCTCGTTCCTCTCTCTCTTCTCGATCTCTTCTGCCTCTTCTCTCCTCTCTCTCCTTAATCTCTCTCTCTCGCCTCTCCCTCTCCGCCTCTCCTCTCTCTCTTTGCTCTCTCTCACTCGCCCCATCCTCTCTCTGTCTTCAGGCCTCTCTCATCTCTCTCACCAACTTTCTACTATATGTCGCATCTCTCATCTCTCGCTCTCTCCTCGGCATCTCTCTACTCTCCTCCTCTCGCGCTCTCCCTTTCTCTCTTCACCTTCTCTCTCTTCCGCTCTCATCTCTAGTCGCCTCTCTCTCGCAGGACTCTCTCTCTCGCCACTACTGCATTTCTCTCTCCTCGGTCCCTCTCTCCTGCTCTGCATCTCTCGTCTCTGCTCGTCGCGCACTCCTCTCATCTCTCTTGGTCGAACTCCATCTCCTGTCGCCGCTCTCTCTCGCCTCTCTCTTCGCCTCATCTCTCGACTCTCTTCGCCTCTCTCCTCTCTCTCGCTCTCCTCTCGCTCTCTCTCGAGCCTTCCTCCCTCGAGCATGCTGCTTCACCTCTCACACCTCTAGCCTCTCCCTATCATACGCCTCTCAACCTCTCTAGCCCTCCTTCTCCTCTCTGTCTCGCCTTGCGCTCTCTTCTCTGCTCTCTCTCTCTCACCTCTCTCTCTCCGCCATCTTCGTCTCTTCTTGCCTCTCTCCCTCGCTCCCTCTCTCGTCTTCATCTCGTCTCATCTCTCTCACGCCCTCCCTCTCTCCTCGGCCTCTCTCGTCTCTGCTCTTTTGTCTTCTCTCTCTCCTCTCCTCCTCTGCTTCTCTCTCTTCTCCGTCACTCTCTCATGTGTCGCCTGCTCTGCCATGTCTGCACTCTCTCTCTCTCTCTCTCGCCTCTGTCTCTCCCCTCTCTCTCTCCTCGCCGCCTCTCCCCTCTCTCTCTTCTCGTCAACCACTCTCTATGTCGCCATCCTCTCTCTCTCGCCTCTCTCTCTCTTGCCTCCCCTCTTTTCTCTCAAACTTCTCTCTCGCCTTCTCTCGACTCTCTCCTCCGCCTCTCCTATCTCTCTCTCTCATCGTCGTCGCTCGTCACTGCATCTCTCTCCTACGCACTCTCTCTGCTCCTCTCTCTCTCTTCGGCCTCTCTCATCGTATCTCTCATCGCCTCTCTCTCCTCTCTCTCACTTCGGTTCTACGTCTCATTGACTCTGCTCTCGTCGCCACTCCTCCTCTCTCTCGCCCCTCTCTCTCTCATCACATCTCTATGTTGCCAGCTCTCTCCATCCTCTCCCTCCTCTCATCTCTGTTGCTCCCCTCTTTTCTCTCTCACCTCTCACCTCTCTCGCCTCGTCTCTCGAACGCTCATCTTCTCCGACTCTCGTCTCATCGTCGGCCCTTCTCTCTCTCTCCTCTCGTCTCTCTCTCCTCTTCATCCGCCTCTCGTGCTATCTCTATGTCTCTCTCTCTCGCCTGCTATCTCTGCGCTCCTCTATCTCTTCGTCTCTCTCGCCTTCTCTCTCTACTATCTCTCTCTCGCGTCTCTCTCTCTTCTCTCTCCTCCTTCTCTTGCCACTCTCTCTATGTCGGCCTGTCTGCTATCTCATCATCATCTCTCTCTCATCGCCTCTAATCTCTCGCATTCCTTCTCTCTCTCTCCTCATACTCTCTCTCGCCTCATCTCTTCCCCTCCCCTTCCCCTCTCCCTCTGCCTCTATAGTCTCTCTCTCTCGCCTCTTCATCCTCAAACACTCTCTATGGTCGCACACACTCTCTTCATCTCGCCGCTCTCTCTCTCGTCGGCGTCTCTCTCTCTCTCTGACTCTCTCACCCTCTCATCTCTCTCGTTGCGTCTCTCTCGTCTCGCCTCTCCAATCTGCCCGGCCCATCTCTCTCTCTTCTCTCGCTCCTTCCTCTGTCACCACTCTCTAGTGTCGCTTCATCTCTCTGCTCTCATCGCGCCCCTCTGCTCTCTTTGCCGTACCAGCTCTTTCTCTCTTCGCCTCTCTCTCTTGCCTCTCTCTCGACCGCTCTCTTCTCTCCTCGCCTCTACATCTCTCGCTCCTCATCTCTCTCGCGGTCTCCATCTCTCTCTGTCTCTCTCTCTCATCTCTTCCACACGCTTCTCCCCCTCTTCGCCTCTGCTCTCTTGCCTCTCTGCTCGACTCTCTCTCTGCCACTCTTCTGTGTCGCCATGTCTGCTCTCTCTCCCTCTCTCTCTCTTCTCTCTCTCGCCTTCTCTTCTCTCTCGCTCTCTCTTCTCCGCCTCTTCTATTCCTCTCTGCTGCTCGCTCTATCTCTCGTCCTCTATCTCTCTCGTCTCTCTCATCTCTCTCTCTTCTCTCTCTTATCTCTCTCTCTCTCTCTCTCCTCTCTCTCTCTCTCTCCCCCCCTCTCTTCTCCGCCCCTCCTCTCTCTCTCTCGCGCCTCTCTCTCTCTCCTCTCACCACTTTCTATGTTGCCACTCTCATCTCTTTCTGCGCACCTCTCTCTTCTCTCAGTCTTGCCTCCCCTCTTTCTCTCTCATCCTCTCTCGTCTCGGACTCTCTCTCGCCTTCTCTTTCGACGCTCTCTCTTCCGTCCGCCTCTATCCTCCTCCAGCCCCTTCTTGCTCTCTTTCTAATCGTCTTCCCCTTTCTCTCTCTTTCTCGCGCTCATATGCGCTCTGCTCCCGTTCTCTCGGTCTCGCTCGTCTCTCTCTCGCTCTCTCCTCCTGCTCCATCGCCTTCATCTGCTCTCTCTTTCGCCCTCTCTCTCGCTCTTCGTCTCTTGGCTCTCTGCGTCATCTCTCGCCCCTGCGCTACTCTCTCTCCTCCGCTCGCCCTTCCGCTCTTCAGAAGAAGTACAAAAACAGAACTCTAATATGAAATAGACTACTCTCTCTTCTCAATATCGTTGGCCCTCCCCTCTTTCTCTCTCAACCTTCTCTTCGTCCCTCTCTCTCGACGCTCTCTCTTCGGCAGTGCTCATCTCATATCTCCTCTCTTCATCATCGGTCTCTCATCGGCTTCTAATCTCAATCTCAGTTCTCTTCTCTCCACTGCTCTCCACTCTCTCTCGTCGCCTCATCTCTAATCTTATACTCTATCTCTCTATCTCTCTCTCTCAGCTCTATCTCTCGTAAATCCTCATCGTCTATCTTCTCAAAAGTCTCTGCATCTCTCTCATCGCTCTCATCCCCATCATCTCTCTTCTCTCGTCTCTCTTCCCCTGCTCGGTCGTATGGTAGTGAGTCGTGGCGTGGGTGTGGTGTCATGGCGGCTCCGTGTGTGCAGCTGTGAGATACTGTGCTGTGTTGGTGCTGTTTCCTATCCCATTTCCGTTGCTCTGTGCCTGTACGTGTTTGTGGAGTTTTTTTTTCCCGTTTTTTTTCTCTCCTGGCGAGACGAGAGAGAGGGAGAGCATATGGCACGGTCGTCGTTGTGAGCGTGCTGGGTGTGGCGGGTCATGCGGCGCTCCGTGTGTGCAAGCTACATTCCTCTCGGACTTTGCAAATAACTTCTTTTATACACCATTTTGATTCGACCTGTGGTAATCTTCCAGTTACTGAAAAGAAAGCAAAATCCAATTTTACACGACTTATTACAAGGTCTTGGAACAAAAACAAAGCATCTTCATCATTTACTCCAACACCGTCAAGTTTTCTTTTCCTTGACTTATATCCCGACATAGAGATCCTCATACATTACTGTCGAGGTTCTGCGATCAGATCTGTTAAGAATCTAAATTGGGTGAAGGATGTCAAAGTTCAACCAGAGAGTTGGTGTGCCAAAGAGCATCCCAATACTACGCCTTTGATAACATTATCGTTTTGGTAAAGAGGTAACAAAGTCGCATAATACTTAATGTTTATATATAAGGCATTGCAATGAAGACGGCGAGGCAGCAAGACTAGTGAAGAGCGAAAGGGGCTACCCAATATGTCTATATGGTGATATGTGGTAAGAGCATGTGAACATAAAATAGCTGTTGTTAGTAGTAAAAAGGAGTAGAAAGAGAAAGTGAATTGGAGCCAAAAGCGGTAATACATTTTGTAATGCATCTCACTCAAGGCATAGCCAGTGGTATCGGGCTGGGTACATAGTGAGAAGGTTACGCTCCTGTTCGGTCGAACAGCTGGCGAGTATATAGAAGAAGAGCAGAATGGAGCGTATCCATACAGTGATAGCAGCTGTGTGTGGAGGAAAGGACAGCTACATAAGTGGCATAGCTGTCGAGAGGGACGGAGGTAGAAACAGATGATTCGACAAATAACAGTGATGAGCGTTCGGGCATCATTCTGGCTGACAAAAGTGTCAATAAGTCCAGTGCGCCTGGGAAACTAATTTCTAGACTCAAAGGTTCAAATGGAAGGGAGGATGATGTAAGTCCGTTATGATGAAAGAGAAGAAACCCCATACTTAGGAACATCAGCGGATAGCTCGAGGTGGAAAGGTAATTGAATGATTACTCGACTGAAAAGTGTAGATTGCAAAGGCTAGTGGAACATGTGCGTTTAACTGCGCAGGCGAGACTATGATAATGCGAGCGTATTTCAGCATGTACAGGGTGTAAAATTACGAGTGCAGGCAGGGAATGTCGACACACACTACTTGTGTCAAGCTTCTAGCACCGGTCCCCCTCGGGCGAGGCGAAGACACGAAAGTAGTGTGGAAAATGATGGTTAAAACTAATAAAAACGCCATGCATACACACATGGATATGTAGAATATATAATAGGTGGGATAAAGTCTGCATTTAAATGATGAATTTTTGTAGCTAGGAATGAATTAACTAAGGTGAAAAAGATAAAATTGGTTGTACGGGATGCTATGGGCGGAGCGTTCATACTCTTTCTTGTGCTGGAAAGTAAAAGTATACTGACACCCTCCAAATGCACATTTAATAAGTGACTGAAGAGAATTAGAAAACAGGTATAGTTTTAGTCGTAAAGTATGGAACGTTGTATACGAGCAGTAAAGCGTGTGAGAAGAGTCAACTAAACACGCAATGTTGAGTATCGTTAAGAGTATCGGCAGCTATATTCAAAGCAGAAAATTGCATGAGATCGGTTGGTGTGACCACCATCGTTATTACTGGAAAACTTTTTGTAGTTAAGAGGCTCTACGCAGGTCGTGTCGTTGAAGTCGACCACTATGCACATAGAGATGAGGCTAAGTGAGTCTGCTCAGTAGAGTGAATATCTTTGCCCATGAAAACTCACGTGAAAATTGCCCGAAATAGAATTCTTAGGTGGTGAATCATCTGTTCCTATCACGCAGTTTTGGAAGATTGGGCTGGGACACAATTGTCTCAATTTGGGCCTCAATTTCAATGGGTATCAAAGTCAGGATTTGACTGCCAATCAATAGAACAGTTAATGTTTTATTATTCAGACCCCTACCAGAGGCAGCTCTTTGTATCTCTGAGTACTGTCCTCTGGATAGAGTGTGAATTTCTCACCTCGAGTTTAATATTGCATAGGCTGACTCAAGCAGATTTTCAATCAAGGATCTCCATGTATTTTGCAACATCCATTGTTCCTTTCTTATCCAACAAAGCTTCCCATTCCCTGCTGATTTGAAAAACCGCCAATAATATGATTCTTGCCACCACATGCTTGACAGGGGGATTGCTAACGGTGGTGATATGCAGTGAAGGATTGCACCAGACATGAACGCTAATGAGACAAAAATTGATCAATTTTGCCTCTCTGACCACAAACATCTCTCCACAGCCCATTATTAAGGATTTTCAAAAGACAAACTCCATTAGTTTTGATGTCTTTCATATGGCTTTCTTGCCACTTCCATAAGTGGCCACTTTGGAAGGAATGGGAATATGTGATTGAGAACACCCATCGCAGAAATCGACCTTCATCTTTAAAGTCATTGTTGATTACAGCGAACATCCGAACCATTTCATCCCAAGGTACGATCTCTCTCCACTTCTTAATGATGATTCAATACTCAAAAGGAAATGAGTGATTTTGAAATCTTATTTAGCCCTCTCTGAACGGTGCTTCTCCACTACTTATTGTTGACTTCTTTAAAGCTCAATGATCTTCATGTTGCCTGCGTTGACCAGTGAGTCAATCTTAAAATCCTTAGATAAGGGGTGAGCTTAATTCTAATGAAACACGAAACATGAAGATAAACAATTACAATGTTTTCAACTTTCAAAAAATAATTTGCTCCTAAGTGATTGAAGGTGGTTAAGCCAAAGGGAGTTAATACTTAACAATCATAGAAGCATTGATTTATCTGTTCATTCTAATGAATCACATATTCTACTATTTCTAGCTATCACTTTGAGGAGTTTATGAAAGACAGCTTATATTAAGTTTATTCGAAAGCGATCATAAAGACTCAGGGAGTATCAAATGAAGAATTACTGGAGGGGGGGTGAATACTTTTGTGGTGTGATGTGTGTGCTGTGTGTGTGTGGTTGGGTGTTGTGTTTGTTGTTGTGTGAGTGTGTTGTGTGTGACGTTATCAGTATAAAACTGAAACTATGTCAGTCAATGTCTTGTTCGGTCTTTACTTTCATGAAACCTCGTGATATGAACCATGAGCAGTGTGTAAACTACTTCATTCCATGAATATACATTCATCTCGCTTGGATTCAAAAGCAAAGATTGCCTGGAATATTTCCTGTGCGGAGGTTTTGAGATGCTGCTTGGCAACCAGCGGACCATGAAAAGATTAGCCTCAGCTGAATATCAATGGATTCGCTTTGTGTGAATCAAAAAGCCCGGCGAGTACTATCCCCAACCATGACCCAATCCACGGAGAGCACCTGAAGAAAGCAAATTTTCCTCTTGAAGTCAAACAATGATACATTAGTCCATGCTGAAAATTAGCTGGAAGGTGGTTTGCGGTAAAAGCTCTGTATAAGAAAGTCCTTGAAGACTACTCGACTTTCATTTAAATCCCAACAAGTCATTCGGATCTTAGATATATTGGTAACTCAACATTGAGATGGTACTGACACGATTGCTTTCACGTAAAATAAGATACACAATCAAATGAGTTCTCTTACAGGACTTCAATGCAGAGGAGGCCATTCAGCCATCCGTCGCGCAAGGTGCCAAACCGCTACGTGTCTGGTAGTCCACCTCCTCACAATTCTCAATATCCTAGGATACAAAGATTCATCGCCAGCTTGAAGGAAGGGAGTATTGTTACTCCGTTTGTTGTTTGTTCTTCTTGTTTCGTTGTTGCTGGTAATACACATTCACACCCTTAGTGTGGAAGAGTGAAAATTTTCAAGATAAAAGTGAAAGATGCTTTGCAAAATAACAACATACTGTTATATTTTTCGATAATCTATAAATGGATATTACTTAATATCGATATAATGCATTGTTTCTATAGATCAAGTGGAACAACCAGGTACGTTTCAGCTTCAAAGGCTGATATTGGAATCGACAGTGAAGCAAAGTGATTCGGCTATAAAGGGCATTTGAGTATTGATTTCACGAATTATTCATAGTACAGATGGAGAAACGGCTGGTTGGTAGACTTTAGCCACCGACTAAGAATTAATATTTATCGATATTATTTATTCGTATATTGATTTATAAATGATCAGTCATGATAAGGTAACAGACCGTCCCCACAAATTCTGATCTCCAAGTCTGCAAGTGCCATCACGTGCCAGAAGGGCCTCCGATAATGTTTTGAGTCTGAGATTGTTTATTGTATATTGCCATGTGAGCAGTGAAGTTGACATGTACGTTATTGATGGGTTGTTTTTATTTATTTCACCTGGTTTTACATTTCCATTCTAAATACGACTTCATGGCAAGAACAGCATGGTACCGATTTTCAGCTAGAGGAACTATGGCATAAGTTCTCGATCCACAACCTCATAAAACCAAGCATATCGATTTCCAACAATAGGCGACTGAATCTGGTATTAGAGAGCACTTATCAACGATGGATGTACCGGTTAAACAGCGTCCGACGTAGGTCGAAAGATGAAGCTGGATAAGTAGCTTTCAAATGCTACTCACAAAGAGAGCCAAATTATTTCTAAAACTGCATAAACATAGCAGTCCAACTTGAGTTCCTAATACACTTCACTCGAAATTTAATCCATAAGAAGTTGTTCACGTACTGTAATGACCGTAACTGTGATGCTTGTAAAAAATATAGTAAAAATTGGTAGAGTCTGTAGGTCTGAGGTATTGGATAATAGGGAAAATATTGACTGATGATGGTCCACAACTACGGACCAAGATTATGCATTACTTCGACGTATAATGTGCTGATGTTGTACAGACTTAACAAAAGGCACTCATAACAATACCTTCCGCCATGTAATTCTGATCACGAAACATATCGGCCACCACAGTTTTGGAAGTACAGCTACACATACTGACAACTCGTTATGCAATACTGCAAAGGTGAAGTCACTTAAAAAATTCCGTACTGATCGGATCTTCACCAAAATCTGAATCCATTTCGCCCTTTCACAGACACCGATACCTGTCCACCAAATTTGTTTCAGATTCGTCACAACTTTTTGAGCATATCCTACAAAACAAACACAGACAGAAGGGTGAAGTACAACATCCTCACCTTCGTCGGTCTAAGTAAATAAAAACAACATTTGTGATATCGCATTGTAACATGGTTAAATGTAAAAATTTTTTTAAAAGATGAGGCTCATGAAGACGCAAGGTACTGATGTGGGACAGAAGTGTCAGAGAAAAGGGAATAGGGGAGGAAAACACTAAAAACTAGCAATAAGAGAATGGTCAATAGTAACTGGGTGGTAACAAACATCATGAGTCAGAATGATAAAAAGCTTTCCAGGAGGAAAAACAGGGGAGAACCAAGGTAAGAAATCCTCCATCAGACTTCGCTGTGGTATATGCCTTTGC
>CM068958.1:18316589-18344663 GCA_035128595.1 Eptatretus atami | reverse complement strand
AGTTTTGGTCATGATCATAACTTGGAAGTCAATCAGACTTGAAATGGCGTTTTTATCGCAATTTGAAATTTTTGACCCAACCTCCCTGACATTCGACCCCCGACCGCTTAGAAGGGTGTTGGTGTGACACCCCAATGAGACATATGGTTGGATGCAGTATTGGAAGATGCACATTTTGGATTTCGTTTGAAGTCGATACGACCATTTTAGCGAACATTATTGCGAAAATAAGAATTTCGGTTTTTCGGTAACCTTGACCTTGACCTTTGACCTAGATTCACCAAAAAGGACAAGTGTAAGTTGGATCATGGCCAACGTCTGTACCCAGTTTGGTCATGATCGCTGAAACGGTGTGGCTGCTACGGGTAAACAAACACACAAACAAACAGACAGACAGACACAGAATGGCACACACAACCGACCAACATAATTGCCGAAATCCGAAGGATTCCGGCAATTAACAAACAGACAGAAAGGGGGTGACAACATCACTTCATTCACCTTCGGTGGCGGAGGTAAAAAGTGATTTTGAATACAATTCAATTGATTATTGAAAATGTTCTGCCCAGAAAGCCTTCCACCCGATGTCATTTTAGCTCCAACAGAAGCTTCTCCACTTATGTTAAAAATACTCATCTTGCTACAATGACACCCTTCAAACACGTTCTTGCATAAAGCAGGAAATAACAATATAATCTGAGAGTTGCAAGATAAGATTTATAAAGAGTGATTCACAACATTTATAAAACACGAGTAAATCATAGGAAGAATATTCGTGTTGCACTCTTCAGTCTACAAAGGCAATAATGTTTCAATAAGTAAAACGAGTTGGAATATAACCTTACCAAATATTCACCGTTGTTGACAAGAGCTGAAGTGAGATGACTGAGTTTTGGGGATTTATATCGTGGCGAACTTTCAGGTTAGTCACATGAACACTTACATACACAACTGATGCTCGTTTTTTGAGAAATCGTAGCCTTGAATAAAATTTCAAAAACCCGTTTATCAAGCTGGATCGCCCATTTTTTAACATTTGGATGCCACACCTCAACTGAACAATCAGATACAAAGAAATACATTTTCACTTTGGATGGGATAGGCTGCAGAATAAGGGTGTGGAATAGCTTAGAAAACAAACTTAGTTGCAACTTCCTCTTTTTTTTTTTTTTCAAAACAAACTTAGTTGCAATTTGTGAAGTTACAAAAGGCAAAACAACCAGATTGATTATTATTGGCGTTATTGTTCCAGGGAGATGCATTTACAGGGCACAACTATTCAGAGATATCTTTTCTTTGGATGTTTTTTTTTTTGCAAGTTCAGCACTGAGTGTGATGTTGCCGCTGATGATCATTCATAACACTGGTCTGCGTTAATTTCAGAGGTCTAGGTTTTCTCAACTGCCCCTATATGTTTTTTGCATGCTGAATTTAGAAATGTATCTCATTTCGCTCAATCAGGTCAAGTTTTTATGTTATCTTCAATTTTAAGGAAAAAATTAATAAAAATTTTTGTTTTTTTAATTAGCATTTTTTAAATTCAAAATCAGACTTACATTGACAGAAAATGTACAAACTTACATATAATGATGCAACAAGTACCGGTTAATGTGAAATTCAACATTAAAAAGGACAAAGGAAAAACAGCGACTGCTGGAGCGACTGAAGTTGGGTGTTGCCAGAAAACAACGATTTATCTATATTTTCTTGAAATTTGAAATGAAAGTAATTGAGAAGGCACTTTCTTCCACATTTAGTGTACTTGTGTGTCATTATATGTATAGTTTGTACATTTTCTGTCAATGTAAGTCTGTTTTGAATTTTAAAAATGCTAATTAAAAAAAACAAAAATTTAGATTATTTTTTTCCTTAAAATTGAGATAGCATAAAAAACTTGACCTGATTGAGCGAAATGAGATACATTTTCTGAATTCAGCATGCAAAAAACATATAGGAACCGTTGAGAAAACCCTAGACCTCTGAAAAAAATATTTCAAATGCATCCCAGTGAATTGATGTTTTGCGTTCTAAAAATGAGTTCAGCCAGGAATTTACGAACAAATGGCTGGGGATTTACTGCAGAATTACGATGTTCCAACAACATTTATCGGCAAAATCAATCGATGTGGTTTCAGCTTCAATCTGAAGGAATAAATTTGCCAAACACAAAGTTGTTTTTGTGAAACTGAAAGCGAGGGTAAAATAAAATGATAAACTTATTTATGAATGAGTTTATATGAAATAATAATATCAGAAAATACCAATAATCATGAAATGGTATGTTAACTTTGTTTTGTCTTTTATTTCTTGTGTGGTATTTTTTAGCTTTTTGGGAATTTTTGAAATTGAAAATTTTGATGGTACAGTTTTATGAATTTCAAAATAATGTTCAATTTGATCCGAAATCAGGAATGTCATCTATTATATTAAATCTATATATTAAAGTGGACGGATTTTTTCCTGTCTGTTTGCCTGTTTCTTCTTTTCCACCCATTGGCTGACAGCTGGCCTGACTCCACCCACAATTATACCCTGAAAAACAAAAAACATATTGTCCACCATTTTGTTCATCACTTTCAGGTCTCTGCCTGTAACATTTGAAGCCTGAACAATGCATCTTCTATCATGGAAAAAATAAGGACCTTGTTGAGGAAATAAGGTACATTTTGATTATCGCAGAGGAAATGAGATAATGCATGTTTTGTTAAGAGAACGATCGAGACAGCAGTCTGCTATACACCGTCCAAAAAATTTTTCATACAATCAAGAGCACTGCTGAGTTTATGTATGCTTACAAACTGAACAACTCATCATCTATCATGAATGAAAGGTATGCAGAGGAAAGAAAATATTTGGACATCTTTAACCTTTTGAACCCTGAGCCCTTTGGGTTTTCGGCTCCCCCACACTGGGCTCCCTGGAGAAAACATTCTGGCCACTGGGTATATGGAGGTTTGAATAGCGGCTGGTTAAACGGCCAGTAGGGTTCAAAGGGTTAAAGTCGTATATTATTCACAACTCAATAAGAAGTGGTAGGTTTTTCAAAAAAAACACATCTGATAACTGATTAACAGGCTGCAACACTGATAACTGCGAACTTGCTGATCAAAAATCGCCGACGTTTCTTAATTATTGAGTAACAATTATTGTCCCTTTGTCATGACTGTAAAGTTCATCAAGGATAAACTGGTGTGAATGCAGATGACAGCTAAGTGTAGTTCTTGTTATTCATTTATGAAAGTTAGACACATATAATTTTATCTGCTCATTATTCAAGCCAAAAGAAGGCCAAACAGTAAAAGGAAAGCATTTGTTGATTGCGATGTTGCTGGATAATGCCATTGGATTTGGCATAACAATGTCAGCAAGTGGTACCATGCCAATTTGAACACAGTAAATCAGAAAGCAAAGTGCGACACCGATTGTAGCTCAACATCGCAAGTGCATGCGCTCTGTCTCCATCTCACCGCAATCTGTGCATGCTGCCAATGCAGTTAAATACCGGAAATCCTACCCAGTGCTTGATCCTGAAAATTGGCATCAATATGTAGCACATGAGGCAATCAGGAATCTTTTGCAGAGACAATACCGATTTATTCAATCTTTTCATGTGGTACGGCGATTATGATCTTGATGAAATGCTCTTTCTGATCTGCTGTAGATGAGCATACCTGTGGTCTTATGAATCAACCATATGGTGACTGCAATGTATTTGATGCGGAGAGACGAGCATGTTGGAGGACCCATCATAGAATCACAATTTGGTATGTTGTTGTGTATCTTGCAGATTTGCATCGTGAATATCATGATCTACCCCTTCAACTTCATAATCTTCTTACTGGCGATGATTCGATGGTGAAGTACTTTTGATCACACATCAGGAAATTAATCGCAGAATTTTGATTGATGGCTAACATGAAAACAATGGAGGCAATTATTTTTGAAGTAGCGCAAACTTTTGCGTCCATGGCGTGGTTTATCGGATGATGGGTCCTCCGAGGAATGCTGATGGACAACACCCACATATCTGCAAAATGTGTATCTCTGACGTTGAAGATCAACTCCAAATTTGTTGTGTAGTGGCATCCTCCTGTCCAACAAAGCAAACGCGAGAGTTGAGAAAATTTTTCCGAACTCTGTCAGAAATGCTTCTCGATGCTCCAAACAATATCTTTTGTCTTTATTCAGTGTCCAGGAGAGGATTGAGCTGGAGACCTTCCTTCAGACACTTCAATTGGCCACCATGCTGTCATAAGACCTGAAGGCAAGTATGCTAGCTGGATGCTACAATGTACCAACTGGCAAACAAGATTGCAATCTGATACCTCAATCTTCTGTGGGCGATACAGAACAGGAGAGGGCCACATGGTCATGGCACCTTTTGTGCACAAGGGAAGGGGGGTCTCGTTTGCAGCACTTCAGGGATGATCATCAGAGCTACGATCCTCTCTGTTACCCAATTATTTTGCACATGCACTGATGATTTTCCATCGCCAATTATTTCACAGAAGAATTGTCGACGTGAGGTTACTGCAAAACAATCCATTCTTACCGGTGAAGAAACATAAGGGTAGGTATTAACATCTTGCACTGCTGCAATCGGCTCTTTCAACAGTACCCGTCAAGATGCAAAACCAGAAATTGAGACCAGTTGTCTGCATTATCTTCAGTTCGATCAACATCAGCTGTGATCTGATCCATACAATGGCCTGCAAGATGCTATTGCAGGTGATGCTGAGTGTGCTGGTGGTCATTGTGATTCTTCCTTCAACATTGCACGTGACCCGCAATTTACGTCAAAGCTTTCTCAAGATTGTATGGGAATTCACAAAAATTCGGAAAACCGCATTGTTTATCACAATTCACCTGCAATACTCAAATTCACCTGCAATTCACCTGCAATTCACCTGCAGAATTTCTAAGCTCAAGTCTGAAACTCTCAAACCTCACTCCCCTCTTCCAAATACCTGGGTGGCATCTAATCAAATCTGTTTCTGGTGTATGTTAACAGAAATGCACCTAATCAAATCCACCTAACCGGAAAAAAACCCGTTCACTCTACTGCAGACTCGCTAAAAAGGACCCACTGCCAGATTGAATTGGGACGCTGAGGAAGCGGCAAGGAACGGTGCTGCAAGACCCTGCCTTGGGAAGTCAGAGTTGTTTGTAGACAACGGGTGGGTAGTGATGGGAATGGAATGGTTGCTTGGTTGTTCGTTGGAGGGTTCGTTGGATGTAAAGATTTAATAACCTAACTAAAAAGAGTCGCAACGCACGTTTTTGATTCTCCCATTAGACAAAAGGAAGGGACCTGTCTACACATGTACTTAATGGATAACTGACTTTTGGACCTGTATGTGAATGCAAATGGTTTCCAGATCCGTAACAATATATTCCCAGTGTGGGAGAAGCAGACTGACTTTTAAACCTACATACTCTAGAAATTTATCAAAATGGCCAAAAGAGTGAAGTTTGATGTCATTCTAGCATTTTTTGTTTTTCTGTGCCAAGACAGGTATTAACACATTTGGATTTGGTTACAACCATTTCAACCAGGTCAAGCTGAGATTGCACGAAAGCTTCACCTGGGAACTTCAAGAGCTGACAAAAGTTGGCGGCTGAACGAAAGGCTGCAGATAAGCTCCAAATAAGGAATGTCAAGATGTGACAAATTGTGGCACCAGTATTTTTGGATATAAAAAGATACTATGTCTCACTGAACACCATATAAGGAACAAAAATTATCCATGCATTCAGAGATCTGGAGCAAGTCTGAGTCCAGGTCCTCCATATGCGCATATGTATGTGTTTGTATGTATTTGTTTTGTTGTTGTTTAAAATAAATGTTCAATTGCTACAGGACCTAGTATTTATTCGGACAGTTCCTTGGGGATGATTCTTATCCAACTATATAAAACACAAAGTCCATATATGGTGCCTATACAGCTGTGGTTCGGGTATCTGACAGGGAATTGTACACGTGGATAACCAAAGTGTCGTACCCTACATTCCATAGTTGTCACTGGAATATCATGTTGACATCAATGGTCGACTACTTTGCCTCAATAAAAGCCGTCAAATACCTTGACAAACACATTTTTAAGGTGTTAATCAGGCTATAGTCAGCTTTGTGGTAAGCGTTGATCAAGTCAGAGTCTCAATGGATGAATGTGTAGACGAGATCAAATGCGACGAGCAGTGTTGACTTATTGGTGCGTCAGAAAGCAGCATGGTGAATTCTTTGGGGGTTTTGTCACAAGTCCGCTCCCCAACAGTTCAACAACATTTTGTTCATTTCCGAATTGAGCAGCGCATCACACTTAACCCTGGCAATCCAGATTGAGGCATTATCTGCATCAGCACATAGTATTGCTAACTGCCTTATTTTGATGAACTGAGGTGATATGTCTGCCAGAAATATCCTTCTTTACATTCCGCAAAAGCACTTCACCTGGCAGAAAAATTGTTGCATTGGCGAGTAGCTTCCTGCCTTGGTCAATAGGAAGAGATTACACTGTTCACCCAAGCCAAGAAGTATTCTACCGTGTGTCTTCTTCTTCATCATAAGACTGATGCTACGATGCTTTTGAGGTTCTGCTTAAATCAACAGGTAAAGTCTGTGAGACCTGACGAACGCTTTGCAATTGCCAAACTTACTTGAGGATGACAACGAATGGATTGTGTGTCTCGCCAAAGGCTGCGTGTACCCAGTCACCATCATGCTTACGGGAACAGTTCGTGACAATCTTACTTTTACGTGAACCAAAAGTCCCCCTAAAGCTGTACCAATGGCTTTTTTGATTATCTATTCCATGACTTCTATTGTCATGGCTGTTCAAAATGCTGTTGGAAATGACGTTGCTTGCAATATTCACGATCGGGTTAGAGCAGTAGGAATGAACGACACTTCAAGTTTGGCTTCCTCAGGGAGGCACATTCCTCAGGCAACATTACTCCATGGGATGCTACTCGTCATCTTCTTGAGGCTGCAGACATGCTGGTGTGTTACGAGCTCCTTTGAGCCATCATTTTGTTACCAAAACCCTTGATCTGTCACCTCAAGACATCATTCTGAATGATTCTTTGCTGTGTGGGAACTTTTAGTGTAAAGGGTAAGGAGGAAATTATCATCAAATTTTCCAGTGCGTCCAAAAATGGAGGACAACAAACATCGTCAATGCCTGCATGAAAAACTCTCTGTTGTATCAACATTGGCATGATGCTAACTTAAGACAAATATGTCAATTCTCAATTGACTTGATGATGCGGATGAAGGAAGTCGTGAACGACTGAGCATATGCTGCTCATTACGTATCGTTAATGGTGCGAAGGGGTTCTGCCTTTCTGTTGTAGGGTAAGCCTTTACAATTTGACGTGCTGCAATTGGGATTTATGAACTCTGATCTTTCTGTGAACTCGAGAATATGACGTTATCAACCATGTTTATGCCAGATATGAAGAACCTTCTAGATCAATAAATCTGAAGTTTGTGGCCTTCGCATGCAAATTTTAACCATGACAATAACATTGCTGATCTTCTCAACAGGAAGATCATTGATGCCTGCCAGGTGAGCTTTCATCATAAGTGTGTCGATCAATTGGCAAACAACAAAACAATTCTGGCCTTTTAGTCACCTGAGTTTCTCAGCTCAATAATCTTTCAGGTCTGACACAACAGGAGATGTCCACTGAAGGGTAATGCTCCCATATCTCTTCCCTATCTCCTCCTCCTCCTTTAAAAGGCGTGAGGTCCAAATAATACCAAACTTCTGTCCTGCCTTACCACAGTAACTCCTCCACTCCCCTTCCTCAGCCAACTCTCTCCACTCTCAACCCACCCTACTTATCATAATCACACCTTATGCAATCTTCCCATCCCAGTCACGGTCTACCCTCTTTCCTCCCTACCTTCAGCTTTAATCCTATCTTCCTCTTGCCATTTCTCTCTTCCTCCATCCACACCAGTATCCCAACCCACTTCCTTCTATCCACCCTTATTCACTCCCATAATCTTCCTGACCCAGTTGTTCTTGCAGATCTTCAACCTGTGTTGTTTGTCTCCTCAGTTGCCATCGGCATGCGTTGCAAACATCCTCAATCCTCACGAATGGCATCACTGCTAACAGAACATGACGCACATCTTAACCAAGGCTAATAACTCATCTCTTGACGGTACGGCGAGTAGGTAGGTCAGGTCAAGCAGGTGCTCGCCCCACTGGTCTATTACGCTCCGTCATTGTGCTAGAACTCAGCTGCGGGCCCGTTAGGTAGGTGCGGGCCGTCACGGTGCGGAGCCGTGTGGTCGCGGAGCCTATGTATGTTGCCGGGCCTCGTAAGATGTGCGTGCCATCATGTGCCAGCTGTTCCTTTCGCTCTCGTAAACGACGACTGGATTGGCGGCACTTGTTTCAATAGATCGGACCCAACCGTATCATAATGGCCACAACTTGGGATAACACCTGGGAACATACTCAGGTCCCCAGCGTTTCAAATGTGACGTCATATCAACGAAGAAGAAGAAGAATTTGGACGCCCCCTCTCTCTCCCCCCCCTCTCTCACCCTTAGTCTCGCCCCTCCCCTCTCTTCCCCCTCTTCTCCCCCGGCTCTCATCCCCCCCTCATTCACCCCTAGTCTCGCCCCTCCTCTCTCCCCCCTCTCTCCCGCCCCTCTCTCTCTCGCCCCACTCTCATCCCCCCCTCTCACCCACCTCTCACACCCCTCTTCCCGTCCCCCTCCTCTCTCCCCTCTCTTGAATTGTGATGCCCCCTTCTCCGCCCCTCTGCTGCGCCCCCCTCTCTTGCCCCCCTCTCTACCCCCTGCCTCTCTCGCCCCTCCTCTCTCCCTCCTCCCGCTCTCTCGCCCTCTCTCTCCCACTTCCCCTCTCCTCTCGCCCCACTCCACACCCCCTCTCCCGTCCCCCTCTCTCGCCACCTCTCTCTCCCCTCTCTCTTGAATTGTGACGCCCCCTCTCTCTCACCCCCCTCTCTCGCTCCCCTTCTCTTGCCCCTCTCTCCCCTCCTCTCTCCCTCCCTCTCTCTCCCCCCCTCTCTCTCCCGCGCCTCCTCTCTCGCCCCTCTCTGTTAAATGTAATTCACAAATGTCTTACCAAGCACAACAATAATTCAAACCTGTGGGGAAAAAACAGCTTTCAAACCCTTGGAAACAGCTGTTTCCCTCTCGGAAAATTCAAACCTTTGGGATTAATTAATAATTTTGAACCAATTAATTCAAACTTGGGAAAAAAAACAGCTTTCAAACCTTGGGAAAACACTTGGGAAAACAGCTGAACGGTATGAAAAAGAACGACTATCAAACTTTGAAAAAGGCCACATACTCAAGGTCACCCAGCATCATTTGACGTCATAGCAAACGAAGGAAGAAGAAATTACGTCAATCGCTGCAAAAAAAAAAAAAAAACATTAATGTGACGTTCATTCGTATGTCATAGCACCGTGTCCTGTCATTGGTTGACAGACGTTTATTGGTCATTATTGGTTGACCAGACAATATATAGGTCGTTAGTTGGTTGACAGAATTGGAAGTCATTGTATCACGTTATTCTTTATTACTGCAATTATTGTGCTATTATTATGAATTAATTTGGAAAAAAATGGCGAATGATTAAGGTGGAACACACTTCAGCTGCAGATATATACACCTTGCCAACCAACTGAAAAAAGCAAAAATGCGCCGTAACTTGGGAAGCGCTCGTGCCGATGATATCAAACCTGGAAAAAATGCACATCCGCGGTCCCGGCATATCCCTGGGCGAAGTTTCAATCAGATCGGACCGGTGGTTGTTGAGGAAAATGGCGGTCGCAGACAGACAGACAGGACAGACACACAGAGATTGCTGGAATTATAGTAAGATTAGTCTTTTCTCCTTATGACAATGGATATCTTCATTTCAACTCTGCCAAACAAGTTTCCAGTTCGGTAGCCTTTTGCAATGACATCAACAAAAAAGCCAGAGCTGCGGCGGTGTGGAGTCTCCTTCCCAACCAGTGTTTTAACACAGGCAGCTGAACATTGCGATGAGTCTAAGTAGGAGACCCACACAAATCTGCTGCATCTTTGCCCAACCAAATTTAATTCGAAAGGAGAGGCTGTACATGGCGATGGCTTGCTAACGCCGCAGATGTTGTTTTTGTAAGATCATATAAACTCAGGAGGGATCCAGAGAGAAATTTGCTACTATAACAATTCCCAAAGAAAATGTTGCTTTTCATACGTAAATGGAATAAATTTACCCCAGTAACAAAGCCTTTATAATTTATTGCAATAAAATGTCGCTATGACATAAACATTGAAATACCAGGAGATGCCCCCCCTCCTTCCCACACTGCAAATCCACACTGAAAATAAAACGTTATTTCTCATTGTCATTATTGTGCACCATCACAAAGCATAAATATGACAATGGAAACAAAGGTGTTGCCCCAATAATCAAATTTTAACAGTAGGAAGGAATGGAGGGTGAGCATACATCAGAGACAGACTTGACAAGGCACAACTACTTCTTTTTGAGGAAAGAGACAAGGGTTTGAGATGGGCAGCCTTGCGGCTGCGACAGATTTTGTTTTTATCTTGCACAACATTGCACAATATATTTATTCCCACAAAGCAAATGAGGGACTGCTACATGTGGTGATTGTTAAATGGGAAAATGAACTTTAAATTCCTTCTTAGCTGGTGTTGTCCCAAGGATGGTTGATGCATTCAAGTAGTTCAGTTGAGATTTTAGGCAAATCTGATTCCAAGGACGTTGAACAACAATGAGAGTACTATCATGCAAAAAGATATTCTTGCACTGTCAATGTACAAATGAATAAGTTATCTAGTTGCCAAGTCATGGTCAACTTTTTTGTTGACATTCTAATCATATGGTGACTTAAAAACCTTTGAGATTTGAGGTACAAATGATTACATCAGGTTTAAATGCCAGTACCTCCTCCACAAAATAATTTATTTTTTATAATCGTATAAAACAAACACAGTGATGGCCAAAAAAAAAAATACCTGTACAAGGCAAATGATCATTGTACATCAGATATG
The DNA here is from genome assembly GCA_035128595.1 of Eptatretus atami. Lineage (NCBI taxonomy): Eukaryota > Metazoa > Chordata > Myxini > Myxiniformes > Myxinidae > Eptatretus > Eptatretus atami. The sequence continues at coordinate 18,333,607 of CM068958.1, read as the reverse complement.
AGATATTTTGAATTTATGAGTACCGGACCATCACGACAACACGTTAGTGCCGCAACATCACTTTCAGCCTTGGAATTAAAGAAGTTACACACTTACTTAATAGGTCAACAATGTCCCAGAGTGACTGTTTTACTTATTAAGAACGTAAATAAATGCAATAATTTTCTTCAGCTAATTTACTGTTCAAATTTATTATAAAAATAGTAAACGTCTATGTTTAAGATATATCATAAAAATAATTGATAAAAAGAAACAAAGGTTTGGAAAGAGAAAAACAAAAGAAAGAGAAGAAAACATTAAAAAAAATTTATCTTTGCCTTAATCACGACCTTTCTTATGTTTATTCTGTTGTTATTTTTATTACAATTGTTATTATTTTATTTTTATATTTGTTTACAATCGTACTTTTTTTTATGTAACTGCGTATGCATGTTTCAAACAATGAAATTTTTGACTACGAGCAAGTGCCAACAGCATCATTGCCAGTAATGATTGAAATTATTGGCCAATTCTTATGGCATGGCAGTACAGACGGTGATGTTCGCTTTCATCATGATTGACACTTCATTGCTGACTGCATGGCAAAGCCATTTGCTATGTGACCTGGAGCTCACGGTAAGGTCAGTCATGGTACTTGAGTTGTTGGATCTGTGAGTGAAAGACAAGGAAGAGAAAGAAGAGAAAAATCTGAGTGGATTGGTCGTAAATGTCAATATCATCGAGTAGATGTTCGATTGAGGACATCATGCGAGATGTTTTTAAAAAACAGAAGCAGATTGTCCTCCACAATAAAGATGGAAGACAATGTGATTGAATAGGTTCATGCCATTGTTATTGCTGGTGCAAATGTATTCTTGTTGCAGTTGCCTCTTTTATTTGCAATTAAAAAAGAAACCCTTTAAAAAGGGAGTTGTGGTGCAGTGCCGAATCTGGGCTGAGGGCAGGCTGAGAAATTTTAAAGATGAAAATGGATCAATTACTTCTGCCAGAAGGTGGCATGGAGGTTATGTGATTCACCCTGTTCTGGGTCTTCGTGTCTGTCTGCTTGTTTGTTTGTTTGGTGAACAGGATATCTCAAAAATTTTCGTGCTGACGGATTGCAGACAAATTTGCCCGTGGAGAGCTTTGGATATGCGACCAAGGATGAAAGGATTAGATTTTGGTGAGGATTCGAATCTGGAACTGGATCAGAAAATTTTTTAAGTGATTTTTCACCATTAGGAGAGGTAGTTTAATCAAAACGATTAACAAAACGTAGAGTGTACTGGAAGATATGACAACTTATTTGTTTTAGAAAAAATCAAAATGTACAGGAAGTTTGAAGTAAACTCACCTCATTCTCAAAAGGTTCATCTGCTTTAAGTACACATTCGAACCACTTACTCCAATTGATGAGATGCCATCACATGTGCATAAATATCTGGTATGTGTCGCAACCACCGATTTTGAGGGCAAGGCTTCAAGCAGATCATCTCCTTAAACTCAATGCCAACCATTAAAGTACTCTGAGTGGTCCAAAAAATGAAAACACAAGGCAACCAGTCACAGAACTTGTTGCATGACTTCCGAACTCAATCTCCATTTGAGTTGGCGTGATCACATTTGCCAAATGAAGGTTGAGCATAACCTTGCAACAAAGTCATTGCCTTTGGGACAGCAGTTCTGTGCTCGTGTTCAGAGCACAGGCATCATCCAACTGATTGGATTGAGGGCCTTGTTGTCCTCTGGAAAGGTCAGGTCAGGTTGGAGCATGCGCCAGGAGCAGCGCTTCGCGCGTCCACTTATCCGCCCGTTACTCCCAGGGGCCTCGTCTGGCCATCCCCCAGGCAGGATGCCTCGGCCCGATCCACATCTCCTTGAGATGCTGAATCACCTGCTGCAACCAGGTGAAGGGCAAAACGTGGTCGGCCCATTGGCCTCCTCCACTCATGAGACTCCCTCGCTGAGAGAATCTGTCGTGAGCAGGATCAGTGTCAGGAAAAACGAGCCACATGTCCATACAATGCCGCAGGCTGACGCTCACGGGGACTATGCAGGTAATAAATCTCATTTGAATTTCTCCTTAGCAACGCTTGCTGGACACAAAGTCCGACCAGCGATAGCCAGGATTCTCCGAAGAGACTTGGTACCAAAGGAATTAAGTCTGCATCTCAGATCCTTGGGCCAGAGTCCAGTGCCGCATCCATAGAGCAAGCTGGAAGCACCAAGCGACCTGAAGACTCGACTTCGTCCTCCTGCACAGGTACCGGCAGTTGCCACACCCCATTATCCAGTGAATCCGATGACTCCCCCAAAGCCCGACCCAGACGTCTATTGACCTCTGACTCACAAGCCAGCAGAGACGATGAATTATCACTGCCAAGTAGTGAATCTTCTCCATTTACCTCAACATCCTACACCACAAACAGGCACAGACAGGACAGCAGCATCAAAGATGTCATTGAAAGCCTGGATCCTTAGTTTGACCCAGGAAAACGTTAAATCCCAGTGCTCCGACTCCTCATTCCAGCACCGTGAGGCCCCCAAAAAGGATATTCTAAAGTCTCCGCCAAAGATGACTGCATATCTGCGAGAATCAAGGTCAGAGATCTTGACATGTCCCAAACGATTGGGCACCGCAGGCCTTGATCTCCGACATCCTCCCAAATCCAAGGCCCATACAAAGTGCTGAAAGTGTGCGGCGGTACACGCCCCTGAACGAAACTCCAGTAACAACTGGGAAATAAGTCGGAGATGGTACACCACATCTCACAGCGATCTCGTACCAGAGCTAGAGTTAGGACATCAGACGATCATTTATGGTGCACTCCCACCGGAGACAAGAATCCTCCAGAGGGCATCCCGATTCACTGAAATCGAATGCTTTGCAGAGATCAATATAGCTGCAAGCAGCCCCTGCCCGAAACTCTCATCTGCGTTCGTGAGGACCCAAAGAGCAAGGATACGAGTCAAGCGTTGACCTCTTTGGTGTAAAGACTGACTGCTCTGGACGCTGGTGCCAAGCAGATGTGGCGAACCCTATCAATAATGATCCAGCAAAGACCTTGCCCGGCACTGAGCAGCAGCGTCACCCCTCTGGGTAGGTTGTTGCAGTCTTGGCGATCACCCTTCCTTTCAGAGAGGGACAAACAAGGCCCCTCTTCCAGTCTCTGGGATGATGCCTGTGTTCCAGGCAGAGCAAGAATTGCATTCAATGACACGAGTGCAGGCATTTTCACCAGCCTTGAGAGGTCAGCATTGACGCCACAGATCCCTGGAGCTTTCCCCCGTTTCAACCGTTCACGCATCCGTGTTTCCACAAGCGAAGGAGGACACAGTTGATTGGAGGGTCAGCAACGGGATTGTAACACCCCTGACGTCCAACTTGACAGCTGGTGGATTACAGTCCTGGAACAACCGTCAAAGTAACCGGCCAGCGGCGGCTCACTTCGGACTCCTGTCAAAGAGCCCCTACCACCCTCTGCTCCAACTGCAGAACACCGAGGGATGGCTTGGAAGAATGACAATGCACGAAATTCCCCTGTAAGCAGGACGAGAATCCCTTGACCACTAGGTGATGCTTCTACCCCGCCTCACAGATTCCTCGCACATTTAGACCTTCCCTTGTCCACCCCTATAGTGCACGTACAGTGTTTACGCCTCACCTCCGCTGGAACAGTTCAAAGCTCTGCCAATGCATCCTGGCCCTGCGACTCTGGTCAATGGTATCCAGTGTCCCTTGAGAGAAAAAAATTCTTCTTTGCCCTGCGGTGAGTTCCAAGGACATCACGGCAACATCAAGGGACGGTGTCTTGAGCCATCAAACTCGTTCAGACTTCCCAAAGCACCCAGCCCCCCAATCTCACTCAGCTGTGCGCCAACTACCTCAGCTACCTCTCATCCCTTGACCTTGCCAACATCCAGCCTAGGCTGGATGGTACCATTCTCCGTTGGATTAAGTGCAACTTCAGAGTTGCTACAACAAGCCGTGGTAAGTATGAGAACTGAGCACTCCGGTAGACCCTGCAGTTCTGGATCATCCTCCAGCGACCATCAACGAGGGACAGGGTCAATCTCCTTTGCCACACCGCCAGCGTTGGCATACCAAGATTCAGTGACGAGCTTGGGGCGCTGAAACCATGAACGGGCCACCCTAAATCCATGACTTCTTTCAAAGTCAAGGAAACTTGTGCCATTCAGGTGCATAGTTCCTGACCATGGGACCAACACAAGTCTCATAACCATCCCTATCAGTCATTCGATGATCGAAATCTCCCAAGACTTGAAGTGTTCTCGGCTTGGGGCACTGATCAACCACAGACCGAGCGGGGCGTAGAATGCCATCCTCATGGTTGAGATCACTCGCCTCAGTCGGAGCATAACAGAGACCAGGAAAATGACATCGTAAGGAGTTGATGAATCCTTAGTCTTTTATAATACCGCTTGTTGACCGGGTTTGTTACCTAATTATCATGGAGTCAGCTATTGGACACAGTTGCGCAACTCCCTTGAGAATGGTAACCATCAGGTGACCATGACCAATAGAAAGGGGATGTAACCACCTACCATGATCTCACCACAATCCGTTCTCTGACTCAGAGAGCGCAATACGATTCCAAATCTCTTCTTTGGTTATGGTTGGATGCAGTATTGGAAGATGCACATTTTGGATTTCGTTTGAAGTCGATACGACCATTTTAGCGAACATTATTGCGAAAATAAGAATTTCGGTTTTTCGGTAACCTTGACCTTGACCTTTGACCTAGATTCACCAAAAAGGACAAGTGTAAGTTGGATCATGGCCAACGTCTGTACCCAGTTTGGTCATGATCGCTGAAACGGTGTGGCTGCTACAGGTCGGTTGTGTGTGCCATTCTGTGTCTGTCTGTCTGTTTGTTTGTGTGTTTGTTTACCCTGTAGCAGCCACACCGTTTCAGCGATCATGACCAAACTGGGTACAGACGTTGGCCATGATCCAACTTACACTTGTCTTTTTGGTGAATCTAGGTCAAAGGTCAAGGTCAAGGTTACCGAAAAACCGAAATTCTTATTTTCGCAATAATGTTCGCTAAAATGGTCGTATCGACTTCAAACGAAATCCAAAATGTGCATCTTCCAATACTGCATCCAACCATATGTCTCATTGGGTGTCACACCACACCCTTCTAAGCGGTCGGGGGTCGAATGTCAGGGAGGTTGGGTCAAAAAATTTCAAATTGCGTAAAAAACGCCATTTCAAGTCTGATTGACTTCCAAGTTATGATCATGACCAAACTAAGTGCTATAACTCATTAAACAGTAAACACTATCGACTTATAAGAACCAAATTGATTTCCAGGTTTGTTTTTTTCAGAGATCATGGAGATATGACAAAGTTATTCCGGCAATTCCTTTCTCAATGAGCAATTTCATTTGTTTGTTTGAGTGCAGGATATCTCAAAAAGTTGTGGACGGATTTGTATGAAATTTTGTGGACAGGGTGGGTGTGTGGCAAGGACGAACTGATTAGATTTTGAAGAAGATCGGCTGCTGGAATTTTTTAATTTTTTAAATAATTCTTCACCATTGAGAGATCGGGCTAAAACGATAGAAAGCACGACATCTCAAAAAGTTGTGCACGGATTCGAATAAAACTCGGTGGACATGTTGTGTGTGTGACATGGAAGAACTGTTTCAATTTTGGTGAAGATCCAAATCCAGATCCGGATCTGATAATTTTTTAAGTGATTCTTCACTATTGAGAGATAGGGCCAACAACGATATATTGCATGATATTTGAAATATATATTGGGCCTGATATGTTCTTGTGGATCAGGCATTGCATGGCGGAGGTATGCGCTCTAACCGAGTGCCTACGAGTTAAATTATGTGTTCCATTATTCACCCTATACATGTGATATAATGTGAACCATCATGATGAACAATCAATGTGTGAATCACTGTTAGAAACAATAATGCTCATTATGTATTTAGTTCTGTTTATTTTTGGTCACTAGTAATAGCCGCTCCTCCAGGAGTAAAAAATATATGCTATCAGTTCCCCTTCCTTCAGGCAGGGATCAGTGGTTAAACCACTTACGCTATTCCACATGCAAAGATAGAAATTGCAAGTCGTCTCCCCATAATCATGGGAGGGGGAGTGTTATTCTGTGCCATGATGACCTGACCCTTGGGACCCTGAGCATGTGCAAAATTTGATGGAGATTGGCCAAGCCATTTTCAATTATATAAGGTTCAGGAATACTTACATACATATATGCATACATACATACTATATACATACATACATACATACATACATATATAGATACATACATACATATATGCATACATACATATATACATACATATATACATAATACATACATATATACATACATACATACATACATAATATACATACATACATATATACATATACATAATACATATATACATACATACATATATCATACATACATATATACATACATATATACTAACATATATACATACATACATAATAATATACATAAATACATAATATACATACATATATACATACATTATCATACATACATACATACATACATATATACATACATACATATATACATACATCATATCATACTATACATACATACATATATCACATACATTATAATACATACATATATACATACATATAATACATACATATATACATACATATATACAATACATACATATATTACTACATACATACATACAATATATACATACATATATACATACATATATATCATACATATACATACATACTATACATATATACATACATATATACATACATACATACATATATACATACATACTACATACATATATAACATACATACATACATACATATATACAATACATACAATACATACATACATACTATACATACATACATACATATATGCATACATACATGTATACAATATACATACATAAAAGTGAAACATGCCAAAACAGGATCTTTTACATGTAATTATGTTGTTGGTGCTATCATTGTGGCTGTGGTTGTTGTTTGTGCATTCCTTCCATGTCCTTTTATACATGGACTAGACGAGCCGTGAACCCGTTGGGTTCCGTTGTGACAGCGGTTGATTAAAAACAATAATTTCAAAAAAAAGAAAAGAGCTCCAGCGAACGATACCGCTGAGAGGTTGTTTGCTTTGTTCAAATTCTCCCAAAGAGTACTTGACTGAATCGGGAATTGATTTTTTTAATATTTTTTTTCGTTGCCCGATTTGAACGAAAACTTGATATTGCGCGTCAATGTGAAAAAAAAACGGAGAAAAGAAAGTCGAAGAAATTATTGTGCGTAATCTTCTCAACACAATTTTATTTATTCATGGAACACGGAAGTATTTGATCAAATGGCGATGTTTATTTTATGCTTAAAAACATATCGTTCATTGTCTATACTAATATTTGAGATTTTAAAATAAATCATTTCAAGAAAAAAAAAAAAAAAGATAGCTCCAGCAAACTATACTACTGAGGTTGTTTGCATTGATCAAATTTCCCGAAGAGTACTTGACTGAATCGAGAAGTGATTTTTTAATAATTTTTTCGTTGCCCAATTTCAACAAAACTTGATACTGCACACCGCAGGAGAATGGTGAGTAAGGTGGCCATAAAATTTTTGCGCTATCGTGTACCGTTTTGGCTGTATTTCGGGAACATACATACAACACATACATACATATATAACACATACATACATATATACAAGATGAGAGTTTTGTAAATATATCGATAGATTATATTGCTTCAAGAAGTATTACTATATATAATTTTGTGTGCTCTTTATGTGTGCTTTCTGTGTATTTTGTGTGCTCATGCCTGGTGTTGGCTTCATGATTCGGGTGGTGGGCTTTGGATCCGAGGGTCTTGAGTTCAATCCCGCTCAGTTGTTCAATTAAAACCAGGTGGCGTTAACTTGGCCTGTCATCCTTCTGAGGTTGATAAAATGAGGGCCAGCATGCTGGTATCCTGTGTCGGAGTGGTGACCCCTCCAGGATTGTGTCCAACAGCCAAGGAGACTGCTTAAGCAGCACCAACGCTCTGTGTAGAGTATTGTCCCAATCTTCTTCTTCTTTATCTGTCTTCCAAAAGGACTCCTGTTATTGTAGAATAATAATGTTACCAATGGAAACATTGCATTAAGTTCCCATCGAACCTCTTCTTCGTCTTCAATCATGGCAAGACAGGCTTTGAAAACACCAGTGGGCCTTTGGTCCATTGGAAATATTAATTGGTCTTCACAGCCTTGTAGCATACCTGCCTGCTTGAGCATTAGCTTGCCTTTCACTAAGCCCAGATCGGCTTGGGCCAGAAACAGGGATTATACATTTGTTATTATTCCCTCCATCCATTGGACCATACTCGTGGCAGAGTGTTGGTGCTGCCTAAGCAGTCTCCTTGGCTATTGGACACAATCCTGGACGGGTCACCACCCGACACAGGATACCAGCGAGCTGGCACTCATTTTGCTGACCTCGGAAGGATGACAGGCAGAGTCAACCCACCTGGTATTAATTCAACAGCTGAGTGGGATTTGAACTCAGGATCCTAGGATCCCAGCCACCCCTCGAACAATTAAGCCAACACCAAGCATATTTGTTATTATTATTATTGCCAAATTATGCTACTGTTATTGTTATTAATATTATTCGTATTAAATAAAATATGTTTTGTTCCAATGTTATCATTCTTTGTGTTATTTCTTTTGAAAGTATAATGAATGCCTTGCCACGGAGGATGTACTGTAGTAAGGGTACTATACACTTTAAACGTACTATATGGAAGGACGTACCATACCAGTGCACCTCAACATGGCGTGCGTTTAAAATGTGGGAATTCTTTCCGGTTCTTTGTCGTTAATTAGCATAATCAACTCAGGAGATCATAACGATTATTTTGGTGTACCACATCAGTACACGCCAGGAGAACTCCACAATAACATGTCTGTCTCTCTCTGTGTCTGTGTCTCTGTCTGTGTCTCTGTCTCTGTCTCTGTGTCTCTGTCTCTGTCTCTGTCTCTGTCTCTGTCTCTGTCTCTGTCTCTGTCTCTGTCTCTGTCTCTGTCTCTGTCTCTGTCTCTGTCTCTGCTCTGTCTCTGTCTCTGTCTCTGTCTCTGTTCTCTGTCTCTGTCTCTGTCTCTGTCTCTGTCTCTGTCTCTGTCTCTGTCTCTGTCTCTGTCTCTGTCTCTGTCTCTGTCTCTGTCTCTGTCTTGTCTCTGTTCTCTCTGTCTCTGTCTCTGTCTCTGTCTCTGTCCTCTGTCTCGTCTCTGTCTCTGTCTCTGTCTCTGTCTCTGTCTCTGTCTCTGTCTCTGTCTCTGTCTCTGTCTCTGTTCTGTCTTGTCTGTCTCTGTCTCTGTCTCTGTCTCTTCTCTCCTCTCATCTAAATTTCGTCAAAGCATCTACAGGATTAAATGGACACAATTTTTTTTTTCCAAGTAAATTGATGATTTGCTTTTCAAAAAGAAGGAAATGGATTGATTGGATGCGACCATTGATGCAGTAGATTCCCGACATACAGATTTCCAACTGAAGATCCAGGAACTAAGGCTGCTCTTCAGAGGTTATAGGGAGATTGTACCTTCGACAATGCTCATTCGTTGGCTTTGAAGTTGATCTGAATGAAGAGCAATGTCGTTAATTTTCTTCAGCTGTAAGTTTTGTAGTGCTGTTAAGCTCATTCGTACATGTTGTATTCACTTGTAGAAGTTTGGAAGTCCCTTTTTGATATTTTGGTCAAGATTCATGTGAGAAAGTCTGTTCCCTAACTCATTTTCTGAATCCACAAAGTAGAGCTGAGCAAACTTTGGTCATCATTGTCTTGATTAATAAATGTTCCAAGGTGGTGATAGATTTTACCCTGGATTGTAGATGTAGGATTAAATCGAGGTACTTTGATCTGTTGACAACCAATAGATAGAAGTGCCAGAATGTTGTTGTATGCCTTGTTGTTTGAAAGGAATGTTTTTGCTACTTTGTTTGAACATCAAGGTATTTAATCATCTGGGGGGGGAGGTTGAGTAAATGGATGTTGTTTGATGTTCCCTTTGCCACATCAACCAATTCCGATTCATCATTCCACTTATATTATGTATTACAGTATTGGCAACACTGTACAAAGAAGTTTCCAACATTCTCCTGCCCAAGGGCATGTCCTGGTTGGAGATTGACATCATTGCCTCAGCAGCATTTGTTGTAGTTTGATTTGCTTTGATCTTGACAATCTTGCATTGTTTATTTGAATAGCCTCACGATTATTGTGCAGTCGCTCTCGAGTTTGTTGTTCTGTTTCTTTGTTCGACATTGTTCATAGATTTTTGATTTTGCTCTCGTCGAGCTTGCGTGTGTTCTGAAGTTTCATTTATTCGGTGTTGTGACATTTTTTTTGCGGCTTTCTTCCAGTCGGTTGTTAAATTCAGATTGAGTTTCATTTGTTCTCGACTGTTGCTTTCCCAGTTTGTCATTTTCTATGCTGCTCCTTTGTTTCTGAGGACATTCATTTGCTCTGGCTGAGGCTTTCTTTTCTTGCGTGGATACATTTTTGCAGCATTCCTGCAAAAAAAGGCGAATGAAGGACATTATCATGTTGGTGGTGATTTGTGACATCTTTAGAAAAATATATTTTTTTAACTTTAGTTATAAAGTCTGCTATTTCAAAAAATAAAAATTCGAAAATGTAACGCTTTTAGTCATAAAGTGCTTTCTACTGGGACGTCACAGGTCTATAAGAACTTTGTGTGGTTGTTGTTGCTGTCGTTCTTGTTGAGGCTCGGATAGCAGCCGGGCCACTCCCACAATTGTTGCTTGACTGCACCACAAAGCTAACCAGACAAAGTAGTATTGGCTGCAATCTGTTTTTCTGCTTTGCCAAAGACATAAATGCCTGCAGGCTCTGCTGACTATAACTGCCGGGGGGTTTTTTCCATCAGATTTCATATCAGGGTTTGTTTAAGTCAAATGTTATTCACGATGAGGACCCAGAAAATGTATCATATATGTTGAATAATAACTATCAGTAGCTTTAACCGAGCCTGAGAGCACGCATGTACTAAACACATAACTCCCAAAAGCCGCTCCTGGAGTAATTTTGTTAAAAAATCATCCGATGTTCATCGGGTTTTGCTTCAGTCGAGTGTTGCTCATGATCGGTCTGCGTGCATCTTTTTTTTAAAGAAAGAAAGATTGATCCTGAATTCTAGAAAAAGATAAAATCGAAATTTAAACACAAATTATATCCACCATGAAAAAGATTTGGGAAAAAAGATTTGGAAATAAAGATAACACTTACAAAATTGGATACATCTATTTCTTCCTTATACTTTGTAGAGAACACCAAGAAAGTTTTCAGCTTATTTCTGGCCACCTATACGTGTGTGAGAGGCTGGAGAGACAGACGCGCAAATATTTGCTCTATTCTAGTACATGTCACTCCAAGTGCAAGGCATTTTGTGTGCCTGAGCTGAGGCCATCGATCAAATGAGCATGAACTATTCCGGGTTTGTGCATGAACATGCCACGCAAGACCCACCCTTGCTGTCATCACAACATCAAAAAGTAATCCATCATCTTGCTTACAAATGGCATGTTGCAGTGAGTCCAGATCTCGTCGGGTTTTGGAGATATAACAAAACGAAAATTTTGTACAATTGGATCTCGTAAAACTGGAACTCAGTTCACAGTCGATTGTCAACCATGAGTAAGACAAAGTATGGGTGGAACCAGCAGCCGAATGGGAGGGAGAAGGACACTGTCATAAATTCGTGCCAGCTACGTTGCTCAGTGCACTGATTACCAAACACCACTGGGCTCCCCATCTCCGACCATCCAGGAATATGGCAAGCCGTGGATGCACTATCACCTTCCCCATTACTCATTTAGTAAGAATAAATTGTGTCAACATCTCTTTCTGCTTTTGAAAGTCAACTTCTCTCTGGCTATTCTCAGAGAGCAGCCTCAATGCCGCAAGTCTGGCATTTCACTCAAGCAGATTGGCAATGACTGCAAACAGTTATCTATCTTCAGGAATGGTCTCCCATATCTACTGCCCCTGATGTTACTCAGCCTGGGAATTTGTTTCCTCAGAACCTGCTCTCTCTCAAGCACAGAATTCCTTTCCATCTCGTCTTCAATATCCTATCCTTTCTTCTCATCATGGTTCCTGAACTGGCACTTCAGCCGGCTCGCTCGTGAGAAGGCTGTAATACTCAATTCTGTTGTTTTGCTTCCAAATTTGTGTCCCCAAATCCTCATTCTTGGTTCCCCTCCTTACCTGTTTGTACCAAACTGCTCTAGGACTCTTTGTCTTTGCATCTGAGAATGGTGAAAAAGGTGCTTTCAACCCTCACTCTGCCTCTGCTACTGGACCAGAAGGCAATCAGCTCACACATTTGAAACCTGGCTCTGCTGCTCGAGACAAAAATCAATCCCTCTGCCATTTTCTCACCCTGTCATTTGCATTAGGTCATCTTCCATCTCTTGGAAATCTAATCACATCACTGCAATGACTAAAAAAGTGCAAAAGAATGATCCCCATCGAACCTGCCAGACCTGATTTAGATTAGCAATCCAATCATCAGCAAGGTCATGGAATCCATCATTTCAAGGTTGATATTAAAACTTCTTTTCTCCAAAATGGTCATCTCGATCACCCATTTTGGTCCGGCTTGTCTGTTTGTCCCTCCACCTCTTGTTTGTGCCTGTTTTGTACCCATACTCCAAACAGTGCCATCTACCTAGCCGTACTCTATCTCTCTCTTCTCCTCTCTCTCTCTCGTCTCTCGTCTCTCTGCTCTCTCTGTCTCTTCCTGTCTCTCTTGTCTCTCTCTGTCTCTCTCTCTCTCTGTTCTCTCTCTGTCGTCCTCTGTCTCTCTCTGTCTCTCTCTTTCCTGTCTCTCTCTCTCTCTCTCTCTCTCTCTCTCTCTTCTCTCTCTCCTCTCTCTCTCTCTCTCTCTCTCTCTCATCTCGTCTCTCTCTCCTCTCCTCCCTCCTCTCCTCGCCCCTGGGTGTTTGGTAGGTCGAGTGGAGTGTCATGGCGGCTGTGTTGGTCTTGGTGAGCTGTGATCTGCACCTGTTTTTGCGCCTTTCTATCCGCTTTCAACATCGTTTTTTCACCTCCCTTCTTTGTTTCCTTCCACGCATCGTTATTTGTGCTCCGACCCTCTCCTCTTCCCTCCCTCCCCTCATCCCCCATCACCTATCTCCCTCACGCTCCTTCTCGTCCCTTCTTTCCCTCCCTGCTTACCTCCCCTCCCCTTCCTCCCCTCTTGCTCCCTTCCCCTCTGCCTCCCCTCCCCTCCCTCTTGCTCCCCTCCTCCCCCTGCTTGCCTCCCCTCGCCCCCTTCCCCTCTTCCCTCCCCCCTTCCCTCCCGCTCCCTTTCCCTCCGCTCCCTCCTGTCCCTCTTTCCCTCCCCCTCCCTCTTCCCTCCCGCTACCGTGCTCGCTCTCCCTCCCCCTCCCCTCCCTCTCCTCCTCGACCCTCCCTCTCCCTCCCCTCCTCCCTCCTCCCCTCCCCCTCCCTCCCTCTCCCCTCCCTCTCCCCCTCCCCCTCCCCCTCCCCTTCCCCTCCCCCTCCCCCCTCCCCTCGCCCTCCCCCTCCCCTCCGCCTCCCCTCCCCCCCCCTCCCTCCTCCCTCCCCTCCCCTCCTCCTCCGCTCCCCTCCCCCCCGTCCCTCCCCTCCCCTCCCCTCCTCCTCCCCTCCGCCTCCCCTCCTCCCGCTCCTCCTCCCTCCTCCCCCTCTCCTCTCCCTCCCCTCCTCCCTCCCTCCTTCCACCCCTCCTGCCTCCTCCTCTCCTCCCTCCTTCCACCCCTCCTCGCCCCCTCCTCCGCTCCCCTCCTCGCCTCCCCTCCTCCTCCCCTACCTTCCACCCCTCCTCCCTCACCTCTTCCTGCTCCCTCCTTCCACCCCTCCTCCCTCACCTCTTCCCTCACCTCTTCCCTCACCTCTTCCTCCCCTACCTCCCTCCCGCTCGCTCCCTCCTCTCCCAGTCCTCCCTCTCCTCGCTCCTCCTCCCTCACCTCTCCCACCTCCTCCCCCAGCTCTCCCTCCCCCTCCTCCCTCCTTTCATCCATCAGCCTCCCCTCTCTCCCCTCCCTCCCTTCCCTCCACCTCCCTCCCCTCCTCCCTCCGCCAACCTCCCTCCCCTCCTCCCTCCCCACCTCCCTCCCCTCCTGCCCTCCCACTCCCTCCCTCCTCCCTCCCCACCTCCCTCCCTCCTCAACCTCCCCCCTCCTACCCTCCCCTCCTCCCTCCCTCCTCCCTCCCCTCCTCCCCTCTCCTCCTCACCTTCCCTCCCTCCCTCACCTCCTCCCCCCACTCCCTCCTCCCTCCTCCCTCCCCACCTGCCCCTCGCCTCACCCCACTCCCTCCCTCCCCTCCTCCCTCCCATCCTCTCCCCTCTCCTCCTCCCACCCCTCTCCCTCCCCCTCTCCCAGCTCCTCCTCCCCTCCCTCGCTCCCTCCCTCCTCTCCCTCTCCTCCCCCTCCCCTCCTCATCCCTCCCTCCCTCCCCTGCCTCCCCTCTCCCTCCCTCCCCTCCCTCCCTCCTCCTCCCCTCCCCTCTCCCTCCCTCCCCTCCTCCCTCCTCTCCCTCTCCTCCCCCCCTCCTCCTCCTCCCTCTCTCCCTGCCCCTCCCTCCCCCTCCTCCCTCCCTCGCCTCTCTCCCTTCTCCCCTCCGCTCCCGCCTCCTCCTCCCTCCCTCTCTCCTCCTCTCCTCTCCTCCCTCCCCTCCTCCTCCCTCCCTCCCTCCCCTCCTCCCTCCCTCCCTCCCTCGCCTCCTCCCTCCTCCCTCCTCCCCCTCCTCCCTCCCTCCTCCCTCTCCGTCCTCCCTCCCTCCCCTCCCTCTCCCCTCCTCTCCCCTCCTCCCTCCCTCCCTCCCCTTCCTCCTCCTCCTCCCTCCTCCCGTCCCTCCCTCCTCCTCCCCACCTCCTCCTCCTCCCTGCCCACTCCCTCTCCCCTCCTCCCTCCCCACCTCCCACTCCGTCCCTCCTCCCTCCACCTCCTCCTCCTCCTCCCTTCCCCACTCCCTCCTCCCTCCTCACTCCCTCCCTCCCCTCCTCATACCCTCCCTCCCTCCCCTCCTCACTCCCTACCCTCCTCACTCCTCCCCTCCTCCCTCCCTCCCTCCCCTCCTCACCTCCTCCCCCTCCCTCCCCACCTCCTCCCACCTCCTCCCTCCTGTCCTCTCACCTCCCCTCCTGCTCCCTCACCCCTCCCTCCTGCTCCCCTCCCCTCCCTCTGCCTCCCCTTCCCCTCCTCGCCCTCTCTTCGTTAGAACCTCGCGCTCTAAAGCCTTTTCCTCGCGCCGGTCCGTCACCGCCTAACCCCACCCCGCCATCTGTCCCTTGTTATTCACGTTTGCCGGCTTCGGGTTCATTATCTCTTCCCCATCCCCTCCCATCCCCCCAACCCCTGTTTTCCTCTCTCTCCTTCGCATTACCTTTTCCCTGAAGAATAGAGAGAAGAGCCCACAGTTGCTTCGTGGTAGCTTTTAGTTGGCGCCCATCCCAGGCCCTTAAACTGATCGTTTTTTTTTCCTCACTGTAGCTGTGTTTATTTTCCTTTGGACACCCGTCTCGGCTCGTATTTAATTAACTGCGCGAGAGTAATCAAACCCCTCCCCCCCCCCCTTCCCTAAATATGACCTTCTTATTCCCGTTATTCGGCATTTGAAGCATTACAAGAACATGCGTCGTCTGTGTTTCCCGCGCGACGACGTCAGCATCGAGGATTCTCGTTAATCGCACAGAAACATAGTCGGGGTACTGAACAAAGTCGTGCAGCCTCACGAATGAACAAAACGGTGGTTAATCTTCGTGTCTGAGACAGTTAACGGTTAACTGAATTGTATCGACCGGACTATCAACAGACGACGAATATTTCGTGCTCGTCTCGCCTCTGGGACAGACACACCGCCGGTGAAGGGTTGATTCCTCGACGTTTCCTACCTTTTTCCTGAAAAATCAGACACTGATCTCCAACTATCGTTTATATGAATGGTTCTGTGGTTTCTCAGATCACGATGTTTACCTTATACGGGCCAGGACGATCGGCACGAAGATGTATATTTTCGGAACAAGCTTATGTGGTGCTTCCTCCCTCTACCGCTTGAAGAACCTTGAACATCGTTTTATAAAAAAAAAACTCAAAATTGATAATTCATATTACGAAGTGTTACCGTATCCACGAACCCCTGATGTTTTCGAATGTGGTAATTTCGGACCACCACTTGAAAACTCTTGCCCAGAGGCGAACTTTCGTCAAACGATGAAAACAAACCTCGTCAACAACGATAGCTCCTCTTTTCTTTCTGTCGACTGTGAAGGAAGCGGTCCCGTGTCCGGTAATACCCCCCAGTCTCTCAGTCTGGATAGTTAAAAAAACAGCAAACGAATGTTTGTGATGGTTTTCAAACACAAACACCGTCGGTTTCAATCAAGAAAGAGAACCCTTTTACCTGATGGTCGTTTAAAACCCAGAAGAAAGGAGCATTTAACACAACGAGGTAATCTGTCCGGTAATGTTTCCTGCAGTTGTGATTGTGGCGTCACTCTCCACAAAAAAAGGCTAACCCCGGATGAAAATCCCGGAATGGAGCCCGGTATGGACCCCGGTATGGAACCGGTAAGGACCGGAATGGTCCCGGTACCCTACGACCAACAAGTTTCCTATTGCCGGTGAGGACAGAGACGGTCTCCCTGAACAGACAGCTTTACCGTTATTACAGTAAATAAAACTGTTTCAACATCGTTAAAAACTTCCTATTGGAAAAGTCAATTGACCGTGATAACACACCATCGGAGTGGATGACACTGCTGTCTACTTCGGTATGTTAACCCTGAATCTTGTCGCTGGGAAATAGTGAAACCAAATGTTAACCACCTGTAACTGCTCCTATCTCATCACGTGGTGAAGCTGGAAAACGCAGGAAATGTTAAAATGGATGTTTTCACGAGAAAGAAACCCCCAATGTACTGTACACCTCCATGGCCGTTGGAAACAGGTACGTGCGGGAT
>CM068958.1:18286719-18298769 GCA_035128595.1 Eptatretus atami | reverse complement strand
AAAGAGAGAGACAGCCTTATTTAATTTTTCCTTCATCAGGCAATCCCGGCCACCTCGCTGGGGTCCGAAGCCACCATATTTTTTTGGCGCTGCTCAACTCACACTGATTTGAACAGGCCACAATGATTTCTTTCACGATTTCTTATCGATAAAGTTGTTTTCACTTTCCTCACTCATATCGAATGCTGTTCATATAGCTACAATTCACTGGGTCTATTGCAATGCTTATTAACACCATAGATGTCAGTGTTCGTGCTTTATTTAATTCTGCATATGCGCACACGAGTATCTCTTAAACTCAGGAGAATTGAAAATAAAAGCTCCAGAATCGAACTACAAGCAGTTTTGACTCCAAGAAGTGCTCATTTCATCTCACAGGGTGTATGTTGAATATGATTGCCAATTACATGCCAAGGGAGCCGTTTCATTGGAGGGCTTACTTGAAAGCTTAAACTAATTGGCGAGCACTCTCCAAGCTGCTTGCTGAAGCTGAAAATGCCAAAGTCCCACTTTTGTGTTTGTCGTTTACCAAGGAGAGATGAACTTTGGGAATGATGACGAAGAACCTCACAGAGATAATAAAACCATCACTGGGAATATGACTCCAAACAAACTACAGTTCGAAGCTGTACTTGGTTCAGTGATGATTGTGAAGAGAGCCCTCAATACTTTCAGACTTGGGAGGGCTCCATTTCACTTTTTGAAACCCGCATATGTAGATACCAATCAACGACACATACGCACACATGGAAGTGGATACTTTGAGATCTGGTAGGACTCTGTTTCCTTCCTAAGAACCCACCACAGTGGAGATGGCAGGCAACAGCAACTTGAGCAACACACACACACACACACACACACACACACACACACACACACACACGTAGGTGGATACTTTGAGACTTAGTAGGTCTATATTTCACCTCCTGAAACCACCCACATGTGTAGATAGGCGACACAGCAACTTGCACGTACACACATGTGCGCTCACACTCAAAAACACACACTCATTGGAGGTGGAACTTTGAGACCTGGAGGGCTCCATTCCACTTTTGATACCCCAATATGGAGATAACATCCAATGACCCAATAACCAATAACTAAACACACGAGTGCCAAGTACCATTGGATAATACAGTTCATATACATTCACACACATGCAAATGTTACACACACAAAGTAAATAAAAACGACAAACACAAAGATTGACCTTGAAACAGCGTTCTTTGAGAGACGATTAGATTAAAGTGGGAAATTAGCGAAATTAAATTAAAAACTGTATCGAGCACAGAACACAAAATGTTGACCGATACTCTGTGCTTCACAACGAGAACAAACATGGCGAACACGCTGGTGGATGGACCTCATTGTTTTTTTTTCTTCATAAGTATTGATGTCAAGTGAGAGTGGATTTCAAAAGGAGATCGCACAATATGGTTAAACGAAAATAAAATTTCACATTTTCAGTGGATGACACACCTGAGCCACCCACCACATGGCATTGTGGGACCCATCAAAGGCAGAAACATAGTCTAATCGATGTGAGATTGAAAGCCACGTGTGCTTTTTCCCAAAAGAAACAAGCCAAGCAGCTTGGAGAGTGCTCGCCAAGTGGCTTAAGCATTCAAGTAAGCACTCCAACGAAGCGCGCGATAAGAAGGCGGCTCCGATGGCATGCAATTGGAATCACCGAACCGTCATATTAAACATACACCTCCCAGAGATGCCCGAAATATCAAATATGTCCAAATAGGATAAATGAGTATGCCTGGTGTTGGTTTATGGTTAGGGTGTGGGCTTTGGACCTGAGTTCAAATCCCACTTTTGTTGAATTAATACCAGGTGGGGTGATTCTGCCTGTCATCCTTCGAGGTCGGCAAAATGAGGTGCCAGCTTGCTGGTATCCCTGTGTCAGAGTGTTGACCCTTCGCAGGTATTGTGCCCAATAGCCAAGAGACTGCTGAGGCAGCACTATAACGCTCTGCACAGAGTATGGTCCCAATGGATGGATGGATAAATTAATACTTTTCGAGGCGTTGAAACTGCTTGTAAGTTCGATTCTGGAGCTTAAATTTGGTAATTCTCCTTAGTTTAAGAGAAACTCGTGGTGATTGCATGAATGGAAATGAATTAAACAACAAATGCAAGCGTCTCTGGGCATTTATAAGCATTGCAATGTACCCAGTGATTTGTATCTATGATGAACAGGTATTTGATAATGTGAGTGAGGAAAGTGAAAAAAATTGATCATTGAAGAAATCGTTGTGACTGTTCCAAGTCGAGCATGGTTGAGCAGGCCAAAAAAAAACATGGCGGCTTCAGACCCTGTGAGGTTACCGCGGCAACGTTTGAAGACCCCAGAGAGTGAGGTGGCTGAGGATTGCCTGATAAAGGATATAATTAAATAAGGCCGTTAATTATCTTTCAAAAGGGTGTTTTTAATGGACACCCAAACACCCAATTTTCAACTCTTGCACTTACTTGGAGATTTCTTCGTACGCATGCAAGATTCGGCTGTGCTGGTTTTTCTCATTTGGAGTTACAGAGGAGAGCATTCAACAAATTGCCTTTTGTAAGTATTATATATATATATATATTTATAATATATGTATATATAATATATATATATATATACAGTAACTAGGGTAGTCGGCAGCATGTAACTCGTCACTTCGCGCTAAGCGGCAGCATCAAAAAGTCCCCGAATTTATCTAATGTTAAAATCCCTTTGAAATAAAGTCTGTAAGTCGTCATCTCTAAGTCGTCACTTCGTCTAATCGTCAGATTGTTGTGTTCCCCGGTATGCAAACTCAGAGTATTACCACGCCTAACTCGTTACACGGAACTGCTGCCTTCGTGAGAAGCGATTTCATGGAATCGTGATGCGCGCTCATTGGTTACACCGCCAGTGATAGGCTATTTATAACTGCGCTGCGTTCAGCTCAGTCAGCGCGCCATCCCAATGCATCTGAAGAGGTAGACAGGCTGCGCAATGCGTCTCTGGCGGGAGTAAAGGATCGATCGAGCTTAGTGTTGATGTCCGATCATGGTTTTATATTGGTTGTTTTGTACATCACCGCACTCACTTTCACATAGGTATTGAGTGTAGTCATCACGATGACTGTTGTCATGTAATTTGTTGAGGTATATGAGTTTTTCATTCATATGAAAACTCATTCTACATTCATTCCAATGAATGATTCTAACAGCCATTCATTCCACATTTGTCGATGGTCATATACCATCACCGATGGTATATGAGTTGTCTTACAGTTGTTCATTATCTTTACTTTTGATAAAGTGATTCATGAATTCCTCTTTGCTTGATCACTTTCCAACTCACCAATGAACCCCCACCTATGCCCCGAGGATTGTGTTTCCCTTTTGGTACAATAGCCGGCTCTCACACATACGTGTCCAGGCCACGCGCGACTTCATCCTTCACCCCACAGTCATCATGAATGTTCGCATACGCGTAAGTCGTCACACGTCTAAGTCGTCACTTTTTCTCGGTCCCGATGGTGACGACTTACGCCTAGTCTACTGTATATATATATATATATATATATATATATATATATATATATATATATTATATATATATATATATATATATATTATATATATATACTCTCCCATGTTTTCAAGCTGAAGAAAGTTGTGTAAAGCAGCATGAAAATCTACACAAGGTGAGCCCTTTGCTGTTTCAAACTCTACATTACTTCCTCTGCAGCTGCAAAAATCACGCTGTCTCTGATGACTCACCATTAAGTACGAAACCGGTCCGGCGGCTTGGAGGGTGTGCAGCTTCGTGCATCCAGTATCTTAATAAAGCTATAAAAATTGCTGAAGTTCATTTTGTTCTGGCAGTGTGCTAAAGTTATTTGTTTTTGAGTCCACGCGTACTTTTTTGTCTTTTCCAGATGAATACCATCATGCTTTTTATCACCATGGGAAAAATGTGTAATCATTTTGGTTTGAACAAACCTGAACCACACCACGTGAGAACCTCAGGTACGTGTGATCCCGCCGAGCCTTTTTTTCTGGAGGATTTTGTTCAGCAAGATTTCCCATCGGAAATCATAGTTGTGTGCTATTGGATCGTCATATACGAAATTGGATGTGGCTAAATTATGAACTTACAATTTCTGCTTTCATTTATCACATATGGCATTATCAGGTCGTTTCTGAAGGTGGTGCTCGTATTTAATCTGTTAATCCATTCTCCTTCCTCAAACTTCCTGTTTAGCATTCAAAAATTATACATTCATTAGATGTTGTTGAGTGCTCAAAATGTTTCAGAAGCATGGACTATTTTCTGAAGCAATTTTCCAATAATGACAATATCAATTTAATGTTTTCTCTTAAATTTTGTTTTAAGTTTAAAATATGTTTAACTGTTTAATCTGTAAATTCATTTTAAGCAGCCAATTAAATATATCGATTTTCAATTTTTTTTAATGGAATAAAATCACAGAAACATTTGCAGTATATATAAAGGTCTTTCTAAGCACTGACTCACTCATTGATATAAATCTTTTGGACATTCAAGCTGGAATTTTGGGCGAGAAAGCGAGGAATCTTGCATCTGATGCACTGGAGCCAATATCCAGGAAAAAAATCACAAAACCATTGGAAATATCTTAAACGAATTATCCTTTAATAATAGTCAGCTGGCTCAGACTTGGTCTGCTCTATAGGTCACGTGACTCAAAACAATGGAGCTTACACTTGACCTGGTTGCTAGATCACACTAACACGAGCCTCTTCCACCTCTTATTTTATAACTTTTGCTGTATTTACAATAAAAAATGACTGTAACTGTAAACTTTCAAAATAGAGCTCACCCTAATCACTAATTCTTGATTTACTTGAGTTATTTAGGTGTTGCAGAATGTAACCACAATGGGTTTTTACAAGTCGAAGGAGACCGGATATTACACATTAGAAAAGAGCAATTACAAGTAATTCCTCTGTCTGTCTATGATTTTTGATGTGCTGAAGTATTGATGTGTTTTATATACTGCTAATTCCTGAGTAATTTTAGTAATTTACAATTTGTTGATTACTAAGTAATTGTAATAATGATATCAACTTTAAATATTACATATTTGGATTATATTGCATTTTTTGGGTCACATGACTTGCCATTTTTTGGTCATATTTTGATTCAGATAGTTATGAATATGCAACATTTTTAGCTTGTTTTTTGGATTTCATATCGATGTAACCTAGTCCTCTTAAATATATAGCTCTTTCACAAACCACTTCATCAAATGTATAAAGCTTATATTTGTTATGTCTGCAGATATGATGGACCTGGGTAGTTTCTTGCAATGTGCAAGCATGCCATTAGTATATACAATACACATCTAAAATAGAAAAATTCTTTCTAACCACTCATAAACTCACTCATGGAATTGTTTAGTACTTTCTAGGTGGGCTAGAAAGTTACAATTTTGCATACTGATATATCTCAAAGCCAGGATTCCATGACAAAATCACAAACTGTGCAGAAATGAAAATACGAATGAACAAATATCAACCCATAGATCTTTGTTCCCATGCACAGAGGGTTGTGTAACCAAAGACAATGGTATATCATATGGTTTTGCACAGGCACAACCACTCACTGGTGTTTCTCAGTTGTTTGGTTGATGATTAAAGAAGTGTCTGTGAGTTATTGATATTTATGGATGATGTACACTGGTAGGAAGTTGTATATATTACATTTTATTGATTTTGTAAATAATCACGAATTGTAAGTGTTACAGTGGATATTTCAAGAAAGAAAAACCGAATGGATACGTAGAAGACAAACTTTATAATTGCTCAGCCTTATTTTTGAATTTTTCTTTCCTCAGATCATATCTTCTTGCAAGTCTCGCACTCATATTTGTTCTTGGAGTGCGTGGCTTTTAGATTCGCCTTTTTATTCAGCGATAGCATTGTGCTGCATTATTTTTTGCCTGCATCAATGGTCTGCGGGCCTTTTCATCTTCTTCTCCATTGTGTTTGCAAAAAAAGGTTTGAATCATCACCCTGTTATTCTTTTGTTCTGAACATCCACTCTTATTTCATCCTGCACTCGTTTTGAGCATGTCTGATGCTACACATGTTATTGTCCTAAGACTTAATGCGTTGACAGGTACGGGAGGCGTATTGGAAGTTTTTCACTCGGCTCTGTCCTGGACTTCAATTTCAGAGATTTAAAGACGTCTCCTAACTGCCTCCAACCATCCACAAGTCTGCTCATATGTCTGTAAGTGTTCCTGGCAAGGAGAAATTATGCATTTTGCAGGAATTTGTGATGAACAGCAGAACTTCATTATTTTTGCAATGACTGGTAAAAGTGTCTCTCAAATATTTTTTTAATATGAGACGGTTCAAAATTAAAACGGACTTTTTTTTTAACCTTTGAACCCTGGCAGCCGTTTTCCAGCTGCTATTCAAACTACAGATATGTAAGTGGCTGGGTTTTTATAAAGGGAGCCCAGAATGGGGAGCCAAAAGTCCAAGGAGCTCAAAGTTCAAAGCGTAAATTATGTGGAACATGTAAAAATTATCGTCAATTTCGAAAAAAAATTGTGAAATTATATTTTTATCCTCAGCATGTCATACATTAAGTGACGTCAATGATGGTAAAAACATTCTTGGGAAAAACCAAGATGATAGTCAATATAGTTTGAAGGTGCTAAGGACCAGAAATTTAATATCAAGTTCCCTGTGATGAAAAATATATACCAGCTGAATTCACAAGATTGTTAAAACATTTGGTGATTCATGTATTTCATGCACTTGTGGTTGTGTGTTCAAAATGGCCTCAATTTGGTGAATGATCATGAGCATTCTCAGAGCAACCAGTCATTGTCACTCAAGCAACATCAAATGTGTTTAACTGTTGATTTTGGAGAATAACCAGATGAACATCTGTACAATTGCCCCAAATTGAATGTCAAAATTGGAAGTGTGGAAATAATCATTTATTCTCACTTGAAATTCAACAATGGTTATGCATGGCAGGTATAGATGGACATCACAATGGATCAAAAGAAACTCATATGGCTTTTGGAACAGATCTGGAATACTGCGAAGGACATGATTAAGGTCAGGTAAGGCATGGGAGCATGCGCCAGAGCAGCGCGTCGCTCGTCCACTTTCCACCAGTACTCCAGGGGCCTCCGTCTGGCCATCCCTGGGCATATGGCTGGCCCATCCCCATCTCTTGAAATGCTGATCAACCTGCTGCAACCACAAGGCACGTGGTCAGCCCATTGGCCTCCTCCACTCATGAGGCACCCTCACTGAAATAATCTGGTGAGCAGGATCAGTATCACGAAAACGAACCACATGTCCATACAGCCGCAGGTGATGCTCATGGACTATGCAGGTAATAAATCTCATTTGAGTTCTTTTCAGCAATGACTCGTTGGGCACAAAGTCTGACCAGTGATAGCCGAGGATTCTCTGAAGAGACCTTGTACCAAAGGAATGAAGTCTCCTCTAAGATCCCTGGTCAGATCCAGGACTCGTATCCATAGAGTAAGACTGGAAGCACCAAGGACCTGAGACTCGGACTTTCGTCCTCCTGTACAGGAAGCAACAGCGCCACACCCCATGATCAAGTGAATACATTACTCCCCAGCCCCAATCCAGATGTATATTGACCATTGGCTCACAGCCAATGGAGAGATGAATATCCCTGCCAAGGAAGTGAATCTCTCTGCGACATCAGCATCCTTACCCAAACAGGTCTCGACAAGATCGCAGCATCCAAGATGTCATTCAATGCCTGGATCTTGGTTTTGATAAAGGAAACCCATAATCCCAGTGGCGCTGACTCCTCATTCAGCACCTTGAGGGCCCCCAAAAGGATATCCAGTGTCTACGCAATGATGAATGCATCATCTGCGAAATCAAGGTCAGAGATATTGACATTCCAAATGATGCACCACAGCTTGATCTCTCCGACATCTTCCCCAGAATCCGTCCAAGCAATGTCTGAAAAGTGTGGGGCCAATGCTTACCCTGATAAACTCCAGTAACAACTGGAAATAATTCTGACATGGAACCACCACACCTCACAACACTCTCACTACCAGAGTATAGAAATCAGATCGATCAGCTTTGGCGCACCCCACAAAGACCAAGGACTCTCCGGAAGGCCTCCCAGTTCACTTAATTGAATGCTTTATGAAAATCACCCAGGCTGCAAACAGCCCTGGCTGAAATCTCACATGCTTTCAGTGCTGACCCAAAGAGCAAGGATATGGTCAATGGTTGAACTCTGGTGTGAAGCCAGACTGCTCTGGGTGCTGGTGCTCACGCAGATGGTGGTGAACCCTATCAATAATTATTCGAGCAAAGACCTTGCCAGCAATGAGAGCAGCGTCACCCTCGGTAGTTGTTGCAGTACTGGTGATTGATAACCCTACCCTTTAAGTCAGGTCAGGCCAGATAGATCTGTGACTTGCTACAGGTATCAGTAAACCTGTACAAACCTGTACTAACCTGTTCCATGGTCAGGTTGTCGGCGACTAAACCGTCTCCCCCACCAGGTTTTTTGGTGAGGAGGGTGTTTAGATTGGACACCACAGCAGGATTAATAACAAACCTGTCAAAGGGCGGCGGAGCTCCTTGTGAGCCAACGGCCATCCATATCTAGTGCCCAACTGTTGCGGATGTCCTCCTGCAGTTGGGTTACTTCTTATTAGGAGGTTGGTGGCAGGATTTGCACTCC
The DNA here is from genome assembly GCA_035128595.1 of Eptatretus atami. Taxonomy (NCBI): domain Eukaryota; kingdom Metazoa; phylum Chordata; class Myxini; order Myxiniformes; family Myxinidae; genus Eptatretus; species Eptatretus atami. The sequence goes on along the minus strand of CM068958.1, from coordinate 18,290,029 downwards.
GGCCACCGTAAAACCCTCATTCCGCAAAACACAAAACGCAAAGAAATCTGAAACCCACTCATGGGAGTACCTCCTGTGCAGCTTCCCTTCGCAGGGCAGCTCACTGGATGACGGGATTGGGGCAAAGCCTCCGGGACCCCCAATCTTTGATGATAGGAGGGAAACACAGAGTAACATTCCTGGGTCAGATTGCGGGAGAGTGTGTCGGAGTGGTGCTGAGGTGTCGTCCACCAGACTGTCTGTTCCTTGGGTTAACCTGAGGCAGTCCTTCGGGTGGGTGCTGGAATATCCTATCCCTAAGAGAGGATGATAACTGTCTGTTATCATCTGAGCTCAAGCGTTTGGCATCGTATTGCAGCACTCTCTGAGGTTCAGAGACCGGATTGTGGTGAGATCATGGTAGGTGGTTACACCTTCTATTGGTCTGGTCACTCTGATGGTTACCATTCTCAAGGAGTTGCTGCAACTGTGTCCATAAGCTGACTCCAATGATAATTGAGGTAACACCGGTCAACAAGCGTATTATGAGACTAAGGATTCATCACTCCTTAGATGTCATTTCCCTGGTCTCTGTTTATGCTCCGACTGAGGCGAGTGATCTCACCATGAAGGATGCATTCTACGCCACGCTCGAGTCTGTGGTTGATCAGTGCCCAGACGAGATACACTTCAAGTCTTGGGGATTTCGATGCATCGAATGGAACTGATAGGGATGGTAATGAGACTTGTGTTGGTCCCATGGGTCAGGAACTATGCACCTGAATAGCACCAGTTCCTTGACTTTGAAAGAAGTCATGGATTTAGGGTGGCCCGTTCATGGTTTCAGCCCCACAAGCTCGTCACTGGACTTGGTATGCCAACGCTGGCGGTGTGGCAAAGGAGATTGACCCTGTCCTCGTTGATGGTCGCTGGAGGATGATCCAGAACTGCAGGTCTACCGGAGTGCTCAGTTCTCAATACTTACCACCGGCTTGTTGTGCAACTCTGAAGTTGCACTTAAATCCAGGAGAATGGTACCATCCCAGCCTAGGCTGGATGTTGGCAAGGTCAAGGATGAGAGGGTAGCTGAGGAGTTTGCGCACAAGCTGAGTGGAGATTTGGGGGCCTGGGTGCTTTGGGAAGTCCTGAAGAGTTGTGGAGTGCCTTCAGACCACCGTCCTTGATGTTGCCGGTGTTGTCTTGGAACTCACCGCAGGGCAAAGAAGATTTTTTCTCTCAAGGGACACTGGATACCATTGACCAGAGTCGCAGGGCCAGGATGAATTGCAGAGCTGAACTGTTCAGGGAGGTGAGGCGTAAAACTGTACGTGCACTAAGGGTGGACAAGGAGGTCTATGTGCGAGGAATCTGTGAGGGGTAGAGCATCACTGTGTCAAGGATTCTCGTCCTGCTTACAGGGGAATTCGTGCATTGCATTCTTCCAAGCCCATCCCTCGGTGTACTGCAGTTGGAGCAGAGGGTGGTAGGCTCTTGACAGAGAGTCCGAAGTGAAGCCCCGCTGGCGGTTACTTTGAGCGGTTGTACCAGGCTGATCCACCAGCTGTCAAGTTGGACGTCAGGGGTGTTACAATCCCTGTTGCTGACCCTCCAATCAACTGTGGTCCTCCTTCGCTTGTGGAAACACGGATGCAGTGAACCGTTGAAACGGGGGAAAGCTCCAGGGATCTGTGGCGTCAATGCTGACCTTCTCAAGGCTGGTGGAAATGCTGCACTCGTGTCATTGAATGCAATTCTGTGCTCTGCCTGGAAACCAGGCATCATCCCAACTGACTGGAAGAGGGGCCTTGTTGTCCCTCTCTGGAAAGGGAAGGGTGATCGCCAAGACTGCAACAACTACCGAGGGTGACGCTGCTCTCAGTGCCGGGCAAGGTCTTTGCTTGGATAATTAGATAGGGTTCGCCACATCTGCTTGAGCACCAGCGTCCAGAGCAGTCAGTCTTTACACCAAGAGGTCAACGCTTGACCGTATCCTTGCTCTTTGGGTCCTCACCGAACGCAGATGAGAGTTTCGGCAGGGGCTGCTTGCAGCCTATATTGATCTCTGCAAAGCATTCGATTCAGTGAATCGGGATGCCTCTGGAGGATTCTTGGTCTCCGTGGGTGTGCCACCAAAACTGATCGATCTGATGTCTGAACTCTACTCTGGTACTGAGAGTGCTGTGAGATGTGGTGGTACCATCTCCGACTTATTTCAGTTGTTACTGGAGTTCGTCAGGGCGTGTACCGGCCCCACACTTTCCAGCACTTGATGGACTGGATTTTAGGAGGATGTCGGAGAGATCAAGCTGCGGTGCATCGTTTGGGAATGTCAAGATCTCTGACCTTGATTTCGCAGATGATGCAGTCATCTTTGCGGAGACTTTAGATATCCTTTTTGGGGGCCCTCACGGTGCTGAATGAGGAGTCGGAGCCGCTGGGATTACGTGTTTCCTGGGTCAAAACTAAGATCCAGGCTTCAATGACATCTTTGATGCTGCTGTCCTGTCTGTGCCTGTTTGTGTGAGGATGTTGAGGTCATGGAGAGATTCACTTACCTTGGCAGTGATATTCATGTCTTCTGCTGGCTGTGAGTCAGAGGTCAATAGACGTCTGGGTCGGGCCTGGGGAGTCATGGATTCACTGGATAATGGGGTGTGGCACTGCCGGTACCTGTGCAGGAGGACGAAAGTCCGAGTCTTCAGGTCCTTGGTGCTTCCAGTCTTGCTCTATGGATGCGAGACTTGGACTCTGCCCAAGGATCTGAGATGCAGACTTAATTCCTTTGGTACCAGTCTCTTCGGAGAATCCTTGGCTATCGCTGGTCGGACTTTGTGTCCAGCAAGCGGTTGCTAAGAGAAATTCAAATGAGATTTATTACCTGCATAGTCCGTGAGCGTCAGCTGCGGCTGTATGGACATGTGGCTCGTTTTCCTGACACTGATCCTGCTCACCAGATTCTCTCAGCGAGGGAGTCTCATGAGTGGAGGAGGCCAATGGGCCGACCACGTGCCTCCTGGTTGCAGCAGGTTGATCAGCATCTCAAGGAGATGTGGATGGGCCAGGCATCTGCCTGGGGGATGGCAGACGGAGGCCCCTGGAACGAGCCACATGTCCATACAGCCGCAGCTGACGCTCACGGACTATGCAGGTAATAAATCTCATTTGAATTTCTCTTAGCAACCGCTTGCTGGACACAAAGTCCGACCAGCGATAGCCAAGGATTCTCCGAAGAGACTTGGTACCAAAGGAATTAAGTCTGCATCTCAGATCCTTGGGCAGAGTCCAAGTCTCGCATCCATAGAGCAAGACTGGAAGCACCAAGGACCTGAAG
>CM068958.1:18275113-18286694 GCA_035128595.1 Eptatretus atami | reverse complement strand
AAAGAGAGAGACAGCCTTATTTAATTTTTCCTTCATCAGGCAATCCCGGCCACCTCGCTGGGGTCCGAAGCCACCATATTTTTTTGGCGCTGCTCAACTCACACTGATTTGAACAGGCCACAATGATTTCTTTCACGATTTCTTATCGATAAAGTTGTTTTCACTTTCCTCACTCATATCGAATGCTGTTCATATAGCTACAATTCACTGGGTCTATTGCAATGCTTATTAACACCAAGATGTCAGTGTTCGTGCTTTATTTAATTCTGCATATGCGCACACGAGTATCTCTTAAACTCAGGAGAATTGAAAATAAAAGCTCCAGAATCGAACTACAAGCAGTTTTGACTCCAAGAAGTGCTCATTTCATCTCACAGGGTGTATGTTGAATATGATTGCCAATTACATGCCAAGGGAGCCGTTTCATTGGAGGGCTTACTTGAAAGCTTAAACTAATTGGCGAGCACTCTCCAAGCTGCTTGCTGAAGCTGAAGAATGCCAAAGTCCCACTTTTGTGTTTGTCGTTTACCAGGAGAGATGAACTTTGGGAATGATGACGAAGAACCTCACAGAGATAATAAAACCATCACTGGGAATATGACTCCAAACAAACTACAGTTCGAAGCTGTACTTGGTTCAGTGATGATTGTGAAGAGAGCCCTCAATACTTTCAGACTTGGGAGGGCTCGATTTCACTTTTTGAAACCCGCATATGTAGATACCAATCAACGACACATACGCACACATGGAAGTGGATACTTTGAGATCTGGTAGGACTCTGTTTCCTTCCTAAGAACCCACCACAGTGGAGATGGCAGGCAACAGCAACTTGAGCAACACACACACACACACACACACACACACACACACACACACACACACGTAGGTGGATACTTGAGACTTAGTAGGTCTATATTTCACCTCCTGAAACCACCCACATGTGTAGATAGGCGACACAGCAACTTGCACGTACACACATGTGCGCTCACACTCAAAAACACACACTCATTGGAGGTGGAACTTTGAGACCTGGAGGGCTCCATTCCACTTTTGATACCCCAATATGGAGATAACATCCAATGACCCAATAACCAATAACTAAACACACGAGTGCCAAGTACCATTGGATAATACAGTTCATATACATTCACACACATGCAAATGTTACACACACAAAGTAAATAAAAACGACAAACACAAAGATTGACCTTGAAACAGCGTTCTTTGAGAGACGATTAGATTAAAGTGGGAAATTAGCGAAATTAAATTAAAAACTGTATCGAGCACAGAACACAAAATGTTGACCGATACTCTGTGCTTCACAACGAGAACAAACATGGCGAACACGCTGGTGGATGGACCTCATTGTTTTTTTTTCTTCATAAGTATTGATGTCAAGTGAGAGTGGATTTCAAAAGGAGATCGCACAATATGGTTAAACGAAAATAAAATTTCACATTTTCAGTGGATGACACACCTGAGCCACCCACCACATGGCATTGTGGGACCCACAAAGGCAGAAACATAGTCTAATCGATGTGAGATTGAAAGCCACGTGTGCTTTTTCCCAAACGAAACAACCAAGCAGCTTGGAGAGTGCTCGCCAAGTGGCTTAAGCATTCAAGTAAGCACTCCAACGAAGCGGCGATAAGAAGGCGGCTCCGATGGCATGCAATTGGAATCACCGAACCGTCATATTAAACATACACCTCCCAGAGATGCCCGAAATATCAAATATGTCCAAATAGGATAAATGAGTATGCCTGGTGTTGGTTTATGGTTAGGGTGTGGGCTTTGGACCTGAGTTCAAATCCCACTTTTGTTGAATTAATACCAGGTGGGGTGATTCTGCCTGTCATCCTTCGAGGTCGGCAAAATGAGGTGCCAGCTTGCTGGTATCCCTGTGTCAGAGTGTTGACCCTTCGCAGGTATTGTGCCCAATAGCCAAGAGACTGCTGAGGCAGCACTATAACGCTCTGCACAGAGTATGGTCCCAATGGATGGATGGATAAATTAATACTTTTCGAGGCGTTGAAACTGCTTGTAAGTTCGATTCTGGAGCTTAAATTTGGTAATTCTCCTTAGTTTAAGAGAAACTCGTGGTGATTGCATGAATGGAAATGAATTAAAACAACAAATGCAAGCGTCTCTGGGCATTTATAAGCATTGCAATGTACCCAGTGATTTGTATCTATGATGAACAGGTATTTGATAATGTGAGTGAGGAAAGTGAAAAAAAACTTGATCATGAAGAAATCGTTGTGACCTGTTCCAAGTCGAGCATGGTTGAGCAGGCCAAAAAAAAACATGGCGGCTTCAGACCCCTGTGAGGTTACCACGCGCAACGTTTGAAGACCCCAGAGAGTGAGGTGGCTGAGGATTGCCTGATAAAGATATAATTAAATAAGGCCGTTAATTATCTTCAAAAGGGTGTTTTTAAATGGACCCCAAAACCCAATTTTCAACTCTTGCACTTACTTGGAGATTTCTTCGTACGCATGCAAGATTCAGGCTGGCTGGTTTTCTCATTTTGGAGTTACAGAGGAGACATTCAACAAATTGGCTTTGTAAGTATTATTATATATATATATTTATAATATTGTATATATAATATATATATATATATACAGTAACTAGGCGTAGTCGGCAGCATGTAACTCGTCACTGTCGCCTAAGCGGCAGCATCAAAAAGTCCCCGAATTTATCTAATGTTAAAATCCCTTTGAATAAGTCTGTAAGTCGTCATCTCTAGTCGTCACTTCGTCTAATCGTCAGATGTTGTGTTCCGGTAATGCAAACTCAAGTATTACGCACGCCTAACTCGTTACACGGAACTGCTGCCTCGTGAGAACGATTTCATGGAATCGTGATGCGCGCTCATTGGTTACACCGCCAGTGATAGGCTATTTATAACTGCGCTGCGTTCAGCTCAGTCAGCGCGCCATCCCACTGCATCTGAAGAGGTAGACAGGCTGCGCAATGCGTCTCTGGCGAGGAGTAAAGGATCGATCGAGCTTAGTGTTTGATGTCCGATCATGGTTTTATATTGGTTGTTTTGTACATCACCGCACTCACTTTCACATAGGTATTGAGTGTAGTCATCACGATGACTGTTGTGTCATGTAATTTGTTGAGGTATATGAGTTTTTCATTCATATGAAAACTCATTCTACATTCATTCCAATGAATGATTCTAACAGCCATTCATTCCACATTTGTCGATGGTCATATACCATCACCGATGGTATATGAGTTGTCTTACAGTTGTTCATTATCTTTACTTTTGATAAAGTGATTCATGAATTCCTCTTTGCTTGATCACTTTCCAACTCACCAATGAACCCCCACCTATGCCCCGAGGATTGTGTTTCCCTTTTGGTACAATAGCCGGCTCTCACACATACGTGTCCAGGCCACGCGCGACTTCATCCTTCACCCCACAGTCATCATGAATGTTCGCATACGCGTAAGTCGTCACACGTCTAAGTCGTCACTTTTTCTCGGTCCCGATGGTGACGACTTACGCCTAGTCTACTGTATATATATATATATATATATATATATATATATATATATTATATATATTATATTATATATATATATATATATATTATATATATATACTCTCCCATGTTTTCAAGCTGAAGAAAGTTGTGTAAAGCAGCCATGAAAATCTACACAAGGTGAGCCCTTTGCTGTTTCAAACTCTACATTACTTCCTCTGCAGCTGCCAAAAATCCGCTGTCTCTGATGACTCACCATTAAGTACGAAACCGGTCCGGCGGCTTGGAGGGTGTGCAGCTCGTGCATCCAGTATCTTAATAAAGCTATAAAAATTGCTGAAGTTCATTTTGTTCTGGCAGTGTGCTAAAGTTATTTGTTTTTGAGTCCACGCGTACTTTTTTGTCTTTTCCAGATGAATACCATCATGCTTTTTATCACCATGGGAAAAATGTGGTAATCATTTTGGTTTGAACAAACCTGAACCACACCACGTGAGAACCTCAGGTACGTGTGATCCCGCCGAGCCTTTTTTTCTGGAGGGATTTTGTTCAGCAAGATTTCCCATCGGAAATCATAGTTGTGTGCTATTGGATCGTCATATACGAAATTGGATGTGGCTAAATTATGAACTTACACATTTCTGCTTTCATTTATCACATATGGCATTATCAGGTCGTTTCTGAAGGTGGTGCTCGTATTTAATCTGTTAATCCATTCTCCTTCCTCAAACTTCCTGTTTAGCATTCAAAAATTATACATTCATTAGATTTGTTGAGTGCTCAAAATGTTTCAGAAGCATGGACTATTTTCTGAAGCAATTTTCCAATAATGACAATATCAATTTAATGTTTTCTCTTAAATTTTGTTTTAAGTTTAAAATATGTTTAACTGTTTAATCTGTAATTCATTTTAAGCAGCCAATTAAATATATCGATTTTCAATTTTTTTTAATGGAATAAAATCACAGAAACATTTGCAGTATATATAAAGGTCTTTCTAAGCACTGACTCACTCATTGATATAAATCTTTTGGACATTCAAGCTGGAATTTGGGCGAGAAGCAGGAATCTTGCATCTGATGCACTGGAGCCAATATCCAGGAAAAAAATCACAAAACCATTGGAAATATCTTAAACGAATTATCCTTTAATAATAGTCAGCTGGCTCAGACTTGGTCTGCTCTATAGGTCACGTGACTCAAAACAATGGAGCTTACACTTGACCTGGTTGCTAGATCACACTAACACGAGCCTCTTCCACCTCTTATTTTATAACTTTTGCTGTATTTACAATAAAAAATGACTGTAACTGTAAACTTTCAAAATAGAGCTCACCCTAATCACTAATTCTTGATTTACTTGAGTTATTTAGGTGTTGCAGAATGTAACCACAATGGGTTTTTACAAGTCGAAGGAGACCGGATATTACACATTAGAAAAGAGCAATTACAAGTAATTCCTCTGTCTGTCTATGATTTTTGATGTGCTGAAGTATTGATGTGTTTTATATACTGCTAATTCCTGAGTAATTTTAGTAATTTACAATTTGTTGATTACTAAGTAATTGTAATAATGATATCAACTTTAAATATTACATATTTGGATTATATTGCATTTTTTGGGTCACATGACTTGCCATTTTTTGGTCATATTTTGATTCAGATAGTTATGAATATGCAACATTTTTAGCTTGTTTTTTGGATTTCATATCGATGTAACCTAGTCCTCTTAAATATATAGCTCTTTCACAAACCACTTCATCAAATGTATAAAGCTTATATTTGTTATGTCTGCAGATATGATGGACCTGGGTAGTTTCTTGCAATGTGCAAGCATGCCATTAGTATATACAATACACATCTAAAATAGAAAAATTCTTTCTAACCACTCATAAACTCACTCATGGAATTGTTTAGTACTTTCTAGGTGGGCTAGAAAGTTACAATTTTGCATACTGATATATCTCAAAGCCAGGATTCCATGACAAAATCACAAACTGTGCAGAAATGAAAATACGAATGAACAAATATCAACCCATAGATCTTTGTTCCCATGCACAGAGGGTTGTGTAACCAAAGACAATGGTATATCATATGGTTTTGCACAGGCACAACCACTCACTGGTGTTTCTCAGTTGTTTGGTTGATGATTAAAGAAGTGTCTGTGAGTTATTGATATTTATGGATGATGTACACTGGTAGGAAGTTGTATATATTACATTTTATTGATTTTGTAAATAATCACGAATTGTAAGTGTTACAGTGGATATTTCAAGAAAGAAAAACCGAATGGATACGTAGAAGACAAACTTTATAATTGCTCAGCCTTATTTTTGAATTTTTCTTTCCTCAGATCATATCTTCTTGCAAGTCTCGCACTCATATTTGTTCTTGGAGTGCGTGGCTTTTAGATTCGCCTTTTTATTCAGCGATAGCATTGTGCTGCATTATTTTTTGCCTGCATCAATGGTCTGCGGGCCTTTTCATCTTCTTCTCCATTGTGTTTGCAAAAAAAGGTTTGAATCATCACCCTGTTATTCTTTTGTTCTGAACATCCACTCTTATTTCATCCTGCACTCGTTTTGAGCATGTCTGATGCTACACATGTTATTGTCCTAAGACTTAATGCGTTGACAGGTACGGGAGGCGTATTGGAAGTTTTTCACTCGGCTCTGTCCTGGACTTCAATTTCAGAGATTTAAAGACGTCTCCTAACTGCCTCCAACCATCCACAAGTCTGCTCATATGTCTGTAAGTGTTCCTGGCAAGGAGAAATTATGCATTTTGCAGGAATTTGTGATGAACAGCAGAACTTCATTATTTTTGCAATGACTGGTAAAAGTGTCTCTCAAATATTTTTTTAATATGAGACGGTTCAAAATTAAAACGGACTTTTTTTTTAACCTTTGAACCCTGGCAGCCGTTTTCCAGCTGCTATTCAAACTACAGATATGTAAGTGGCTGGGTTTTTATAAAGGGAGCCCAGAATGGGGAGCCAAAAGTCCAAGGAGCTCAAAGTTCAAAGCGTAAATTATGTGGAACATGTAAAAATTATCGTCAATTTCGAAAAAAAATTGTGAAATTATATTTTTATCCTCAGCATGTCATACATTAAGTGACGTCAATGATGGTAAAAACATTCTTGGGAAAAACCAAGATGATAGTCAATATAGTTTGAAGGTGCTAAGGACCAGAAATTTAATATCAAGTTCCCTGTGATGAAAAATATATACAGCTGAATTCACAAGATTGTTAAAACATTTGGTGATTCATGTATTTCATGCACTTGTGGTTGTGTGTTCAAAATGGCCTCAATTTGGTGAATGATCATGAGCATTCTCAGAGCAACCAGTCATTGTCACTCAAGCAACATCAAATGTGTTTAACTGTTGATTTTGGAGAATAACCAGATGAACATCTGTACAATTGCCCCAAATTGAATGTCAAAATTGGAAGTGTGGAAATAATCATTTATTCTCACTTGAAATTCAACAATGGTTATGCATGGCAGGTATAGATGGACATCACAATGGATCAAAAGAAAACTCATATGGCTTTTGGAACAGATCTGGAATACTGCGAAGGACATGATTAAGGTCAGGTAAGGCATGGGAGCATGCGCCAGAGCAGCGCGTCGCTCGTCCACTTTCCACCAGTACTCCAGGGGCCTCCGTCTGGCCATCCCTGGGCATATGGCTGGCCCATCCCCATCTCTTGAAATGCTGATCAACCTGCTGCAACCACAAGGCACGTGGTCAGCCCATTGGCCTCCTCCACTCATGAGGCACCCTCACTGAAATAATCTGGTGAGCAGGATCAGTATCACGAAAACGAACCACATGTCCATACAGCCGCAGGTGATGCTCATGGACTATGCAGGTAATAAATCTCATTTGAGTTCTTTCAGCAATGACTCGTTGGGCACAAAGTCTGACCAGTGATAGCCGAGGATTCTCTGAAGAGACCTTGTACCAAAGGAATGAAGTCTCCTCTAAGATCCCTGGTCAGAGTCCAGGACTCGTATCCATAGAGTAAGACTGGAAGCACCAAGGACCTGAGACTCGGACTTTCGTCCTCCTGTACAGGAAGCAACAGCGCCACACCCCATGATCAAGTGAATACATTACTCCCCAGCCCCAATCCAGATGTATATTGACCATTGGCTCACAGCCAATGGAGAGATGAATATCCCTGCCAAGGAAGTGAATCTCTCTGCGACATCAGCATCCTTACCCAAACAGGTCTCGACAAGATCGCAGCATCCAAGATGTCATTCAATGCCTGGATCTTGGTTTTGATAAAGGAAACCCATAATCCCAGTGGCGCTGACTCCTCATTCAGCACCTTGAGGGCCCCCAAAAGGATATCCAGTGTCTACGCAATGATGAATGCATCATCTGCGAAATCAAGGTCAGAGATATTGACATTCCCAAATGATGCACCACAGCTTGATCTCTCCGACATCTTCCCCAGAATCCGTCCAAGCAATGTCTGAAAAGTGTGGGGCCAATGCTTACCCTGATAAACTCCAGTAACAACTGGAAATAATTCTGACATGGAACCACCACCACCTCACAACACTCTCACTACCAGAGTATAGAAATCAGATCGATCAGCTTTGGCGCACCCCCACAAAGACCAAGGACTCTCCGGAAGGCCTCCCAGTTCACTTAATTGAATGCTTTATGAAAATCACCCCAGGCTGCAAACAGCCCTGGCTGAAATCTCACATGCTTTCAGTGCTGACCCAAAGAGCAAGGATATGGTCAATGGTTGAACTCTGGTGTGAAGCAGACTGCTCTGGGTGCTGGTGCTCACGCAGATGGTGGTGAACCCTATCAATAATTATTCGAGCAAAGACCTTGCCAGCAATGAGAGCAGCGTCACCCCTCGGTAGTTGTTGCAGTACTGGTGATTGATAACCCTACCCTTTAAGTCAGGTCAGGCCAGATAGATCTGTGACTTGCTACAGGTATCAGTAAACCTGTACAAACCTGTACTAACCTGTTCCATGGTCAGGTTGTCGGCGACTAAACCGTCTCCCCCACCAGGTTTTTTGGTGAGGAGGGTGTTTAGATATGGACACCACAGCAGGATTAATAACAAACCTGTCAAAGGGCGGCGGAGCTCCTTGTGAGCCAACGGCCATCCATATCTAGTGCCCAACTGTTGCGGATGTCCTCCTGCAGTTGGGTTACTTCTTATTAGGAGGTTGGTGGCAGGATTTGCACTCCGGCCACCGTAAAACCCTCATTCCGCAAAACACAAAACGCAAAGAAATCTGAAACCCACTCATGGGAGTACCTCCTGTGCAGCTTCCCTTCGCAGGGCAGCTCATGGATGACGGGATTGGGGCAAAGCCTCCGGGACCCCAATCTTTGATGATAGGAGGGAAACACAGAGTAACATTCCTGGGTCAGATTGCGGGAGAGTGTGTCGGAGTGGTGCTGAGGTGTCGTCCACCAGACTGCTGTCTCTTGGGTTAACCTGAGGCAGTCCTTCGGGTGGGTGCTGGAATATCCTATCCCTAAGAGAGGATGATAACTGTCTGTTATCATCTGAGCTCAAGCGTTTGGCATCGTATTGCAGCACTCTCTGAGGTTCAGAGACCGGATTGTGGTGAGATCATGGTAGGTGGTTACACCTTCTATTGGTCTGGTCACTCTGATGGTTACCATTCTCAAGGAGTTGCTGCAACTGTGTCCATAAGCTGACTCCAATGATAATTGAGGTAACACCGGTCAACAAGCGTATTATGAGACTAAGGATTCATCACTCCTTAGATGTCATTTCCCTGGTCTCTGTTTATGCTCCGACTGAGGCGAGTGATCTCACCATGAAGGATGCATTCTACGCCACGCTCGAGTCTGTGGTTGATCAGTGCCCAGACGAGATACACTTCAAGTCTTGGGGATTTCGATGCATCGAATGGAACTGATAGGGATGGTATGAGACTTGTGTTGGTCCCATGGGTCAGGAACTATGCACCTGAATAGCACCAGTTCCTTGACTTTGAAAGAAGTCATGGATTTAGGGTGGCCCGTTCATGGTTTCAGCCGCCACAAGCTCGTCACTGGACTTGGTATGCCAACGCTGGCGGTGTGGCAAAGGAGATTGACCCTGTCCTCGTTGATGGTCGCTGGAGATGATCCAGAACTGCAGGGTCTACCGGAGTGCTCAGTTCTCAATACTTACCACCGGCTTGTTGTGCAACTCTGAAGTTGCACTTAAATCCAGGAGAATGGTACCATCCCAGCCTAGGCTGGATGTTGGCAAGGTCAAGGATGAGAGGGTAGCTGAGGAGTTTGCGCACAAGCTGAGTGGAGATTTGGGGGCCTGGTGCTTTGGGAAGTCCTGAAGAGTTGTGGAGTGCCTTCAGAACCACCGTCCTTGATGTTGCCGGTGTTGTCTTGGAACTCACCGCAGGGCAAAGAAGATTTTTTCTCTCAAGGGACACTGGATACCATTGACCAGAGTCGCAGGGCCAGGATGAATTGCAGAGCTGAACTGTTCAGGGAGGTGAGGCGTAAAACTGTACGTGCACTAAGGGTGGACAAGGAGGTCTATGTGCGAGGAATCTGTGAGGGGTAGAGCATCACTGTGTCAAGGATTCTCGTCCTGCTTACAGGGAATTCGTGCATTGCATTCTTCCAAGCCCATCCCTCGGTGTACTGCAGTTGGAGCAGAGGGTGGTAGGCTCTTGACAGAGAGTCCGAAGTGAGCCCCGCTGGCGGTTACTTTGAGCGGTTGTACCAGGCTGATCCACCAGCTGTCAAGTTGGACGTCAGGGGTGTTACAATCCCTGTTGCTGACCCTCCAATCAACTGTGGTCCTCCTTCGCTTGTGGAAACACGGATGCAGTGAACCGTTGAAACGGGGGAAAGCTCCAGGGATCTGTGGCGTCAATGCTGACCTTCTCAAGGCTGGTGGAAATGCTGCACTCGTGTCATTGAATGCAATTCTGTGCTCTGCCTGGAAACCAGGCATCATCCCAACTGACTGGAAGAGGGGCCTTGTTGTCCCTCTCTGGAAAGGGAAGGGTGATCGCCAAGACTGCAACAACTACCGAGGGTGACGCTGCTCTCAGTGCCGGGCAAGGTCTTTGCTTGGATATATTAGATAGGGTTCGCCACCATCTGCTTGAGCACCAGCGTCCAGAGCAGTCAGTCTTTACACCAAAGAGGTCAACGCTTGACCGTATCCTTGCTCTTTGGGTCCTCACCGAACGCAGATGAGAGTTTCGGCAGGGGCTGCTTGCAGCCTATATTGATCTCTGCAAAGCATTCGATTCAGTGAATCGGGATGCCTCTGGAGGATTCTTGGTCTCCGTGGGTGTGCCACCAAAACTGATCGATCTGATGTCTGAACTCTACTCTGGTACTGAGAGTGCTGTGAGATGTGGTGGTACCATCTCCGACTTATTTCAGTTGTTACTGGAGTTCGTCAGGGCGTGTACCGGCCCCACACTTTCCAGCACTTGATGGACTGGATTTTAGGGAGGATGTCGGAGAGATCAAGCTGCGGTGCATCGTTTGGGAATGTCAAGATCTCTGACCTTGATTTCGCAGATGATGCAGTCATCTTTGCGGAGACTTTAGATATCCTTTTTGGGGGCCCTCACGGTGCTGAATGAGGAGTCGGAGCCGCTGGGATTACGTGTTTCCTGGGTCAAAACTAAGATCCAGGCTTCAATGACATCTTTGATGCTGCTGTCCTGTCTGTGCCTGTTTGTGGTGAGGATGTTGAGGTCATGGAGAGATTCACTTACCTTGGCAGTGATATTCATGTCTCTGCTGGCTGTGAGTCAGAGGTCAATAGACGTCTGGGTCGGGCCTGGGGAGTCATGGATTCACTGGATAATGGGGTGTGGCACTGCCGGTACCTGTGCAGGAGGACGAAAGTCCGAGTCTCTCCATGACCTCAACATCCTCACCACAAACAGGCACAGACAGGACAGCAGCATCAAAGATGTCATTGAAGCCTGGATCTTAGTTTTGACCCAGGAAACACGTAATCCCAGCGGCTCCGACTCCTCATTCAGCACCGTGAGGGCCCCCAAAAGGATATCTAAAGTCTCCG
>CM068958.1:18245307-18255507 GCA_035128595.1 Eptatretus atami | reverse complement strand
TGTGTGTGCTCAAGTTGCTGTTGCCTGCCATCTCCACATGTGGGTGGGTTCTTAGGAAGTGAAACAGAGTCCTACCAGATCTCAAAGTATCCACTTCCATGTGTGCGTATGTGTCGTTGATTGGTATCTACATATGCGGGTTTCAAAAAGTGAAATGGAGCCCTCCCAAGTCTGAAAGTATTGAGGGCTCTCTTCACAATCATCACTGAACCAAGTACAGCTTCGAACTGTAGTTTGTTTGGAGTCATATTCCCAGTGATGGTTTTTATTATCTCTGTGAGGTTCTTCGTCATCATTCCCAAAGTTCCATCTCTCACTGGTAAACGACAAACACAAAAGTGGGACTTTGGCATTGTTCAGCTTCAGCAAGCAGCTTGGAGAGTGCTCGCCAATTAGTTTAAGCTTTCAAGTAAGCCCTCCAATGAAACGGCTCCCTTGGCATGTAATTGGCAATCATATTCAACATACACCTCTTGGAGATGAAATGAGCACTTTTCTTGGAGTCAAAACTGCTTGTAAGTTCGATTCTGGAGCTTTTATTTTCTAATTCTCCTGAGTTTAAGAGATACTCGTGGTGGTCGCATATGCAGAAATTAAATAAAGCAACGAACACTGACATCTCTGGGTGTTAATAAGCATTGCAATAGACCCAGTGAATTGTAGCTATGATGAACAGGCATTCGATATGAGTGAGGAAAGTGAAAACAACTTTATCGATAAGAAATCGTGAAGAAATCATTGTGGCCTGTTCCAAATCAGTGTGAGGTTGAGCAGGCCAAAAAATATGGTGGCTTCAGACCCCAGCGAGGTGGCCGGGGATTGCCTGATGAAGGAAAAATTAAATAAGGCTGTTAATTATCTTCAAAAGGGGTGTATTACTTTAGCCAACCTCCCAATTTTCATTCCTACACTTCCTTGGAGTTTTCTTAGTGTGCAAGCAAAGTTTCAGGCTCCTAGGTTTTATGGATTTGGGGTTATGGAGGACACACACACACACACACCACACACAAAACACACACACACACACACAGCCTTTTATGAGTATATATACATATATATATTATCTATATCTATATTATATATATATATATATATATATATATATATATATATATATATATATATATCCGAGGGGCAGTCAATAAGTAACCTAAAAATAGCGATCCACCACCCCAGTCGTCGTGCCACCTCCCCACCCCTCGTCATGGTGCTGCCTCCCCCCCACCCACCGTCATCAGGCCGCCTCCCTCCAAACCTTCCCCCCCTGCTTTGCCACCTCCCTCCCTCCCGCTCCCGACATGCTGCCTCCGTCCCCCCTGCCTCGCCGCTCCCCCCCTTTCCAAGCTGCCTTCCCCCCCCCTCACCATGCTACCTTCTCCCCCCCGCCACGCTGCCTGCACCCCCCCAAACCACACTGCCTCCCCCCACCGTGCTGCCTTCTCCCCACCTCACGCTGCCTTCTCCACTCGCGCTGCTTCTACCCCCATCACGCTGCACTGCTTAACCCCCCCCCCCACCACACTGCCTCTCTCCCATCACGCTTCTTCTGCCCCATCACAATGCCTTCTCCCCCCCTCACGCTGCAATCTCCCTGCCTTGCACTACCTTCCCCCCCCTCACGTGCAGCCTTCAACCCCCCCCCCACACGCTGCATACCCCCCTCACACTGCCTTCTCCCCACCCCTCAAGCTGCCTTCTCCCCCTTATGCTGCCTTCTCCCCCCCCATGTGCTGCCTTCTCCCCCCTTGCCGTGCTGTCTCTCCCACCAACCCGCTGCACTGCTTAACCCCCCCCCCCCACCACATCCTCTCTCCCCCCATCGCGCTTCCTTCTGCCCCCATCACAATGCCTTTCCCCCCCCCTCACGCTGCAATCTCCCTGCCTTGCACTACCTCCCCCCCCCCACTGCCTCCCCCCCACTCACGTGCTGCCTTCTCTCACCTCATGCAGCCTTCAACCCCACCCCCCCCCTCACGCTGCAATCTCCCTGCCTTGCACTACCTCCCCCCCCCACTGCCTCCCCCCCCACTCACGTGCTGCTTCTCTCACCCTCATGCAGCCTTCAACCCCACCCCCCCCCCTCACGCTGCAATCTCCCTGCCTTGCACTACTCCCCCCCCCCCCACTCCTCCCCCCCCACTCACGTGCTGCCTTTCTCACCCTCATGCAGCCTTCAACCCCACCCCCCCCCTCACGCTGCAATCTCCCTGCCTTGCACTACCTCCCCCCCCACTGCCTCCCCCCCCACTCACGTGCTGCTTCTCTCACCCTCATGCAGCCTTCAACCCCACCCCCCCTCACGCTGCATACCCCCTCACACTGCCTTCCCCCCCCCTCAAACTGCCTTCTCCCCCTTATGCTGCCTTCTCCCCTTGCGTTCATCCCCCCCCACCCCACCCCACGTGCTGCCTTCCTCCCCCCCCCCCTCACGCTGCCTTTACCATGCCTCACGCTGCCTTCTCCACCCTCGTGCTGCCTTCTCCCCCCCCCCCTCACGCTGCCTTTACCATGCCTCACGCTGCCTTCTCCACCCTCGTGCTGCCTTCCTCTCTCATACTATCCTCTTCCACCATACAACTCTCCAGAGGTCGAGGAGAGGAAAGAGTGTCAAGGAATGTGCCAATTGGCCAAATGAAAGTTATATATATATATATATATATATATATATATATTATATATATATATATATATATATATATATATATATATATATTTTTTTATTTTTTTTTTGCAGTTTTTGCAGTCGGAACTGCTGCTGCGGATCATTTCAGTTTTCATAAAGCAATGAATCACCGAATCATGGCATAGTGCAGGAACCACAGGTCCATTTTGAGAATTCCGTTCACATGTCATTGTATATACCTAAAACCTATATGGGCGTGTAGAGGGACCTCTGGGGACTAGAAATGCCCGGTTTAATTCTGCTGCAAGGTGTGCATGACCGTTTTATGGCTAATTTTGTGACTTCAATCTAGTCCGCGATTCGCGACATTATCAAAACATATTTTATTTATCTGTAGACTCCAATACCCAACATGGGCAGTGTATGGTATCAAAATGAGCAGAATGACCAACTGCATCATACCAATAACGCTTTGAAGACATATTGTATGTTACTTTTTCATATAGTGGAAAAAACCTAGTAATTTTGTCAAAAAATTATTTCGGGTTAGCATTCGACAACGTGGAATATCATCAATAACTAAAAAAGTTATTATCCGATTGATACAATTGACACACTGAATATCCCCGTTCATTACCCTTGAAAATGACCTTATTGGTAGATACCTTATTGGTAGATACTATACATTCCCTTATTGGTAGATACCTATACAAACTAGGTTACCCCCTTATTTTGTAAATATGGATAACGTGACTAATTCAACAAATATGTGCTTATAACGGGTACATTTCTGTCTTTTTCAGCATCTTCAGATGTGACAGCTGTTCTGCTATGAATAAGACATCAATGATAATAGTTTTCAGATGAATAATCATATATTATGACATGTTGGTTTCTCTTTTCTGTTTCAGAATGAAGAACAAGGCCACGGTGTGTCGCTCCGTCAACGCTAACCTGTTGATGGATGATTGCCCGCGGAGTAGTATAGAATGCTTTCTTCGTGCTTGTAGACATTTGCTTTCCTATCTGCACATGCTTAACCACTTTCTACCAATGGCTTCTAACACTGACGACCAGACTATTGTACCCACAGTGGCGCTCCCTGTAAAAAACGCAGGGTTGAAACTAACTGGACAAAGTGTATCTTCTGTCAAGGTACAGACACTTTATCATGTTCAAGTCAACAAGGCATTCATAAGTGTATTCATCTCTCCTTGAAAGACTCCTTCACGAATCAACTGACCTGTGGACACGACTAAGAAACGACCTATCATCAGTAGATCATCTGCTCAGTAAACAACCAAAATGGCACAAATCATGCTATGCATCATTTACGAACCAAAGCAACATCGACCTCGTAAAGAAGCGCCACTCCGACATGTCCCCTTTTGTAAATACAGACGGTGCAAGCGGCAGCACAAGACCACAGACACGCATAATTGTACCAAAGGTTGACTGGAAAAAGTGTATCTATTGCCAGAGTCGCAAAAGAGACAAGGTACATCAAGTGCAGTCCGATGAGGTGGAAGCAACCATCAAGGGTCATGCCAAATTTGACGAGAACCTGAAGTGTAGGATTGGCGAAAATGATTTGATATCATATGAAGCGCACTATCACCCATCTTGTAAATACAAAGCCAACAGACCTACTGATCCTGATGTAAACTCCAAATCGACCCTTCACTCGACCAGCTCATACTGATACTGGATGCTGGCTTTAAACGTGGCCATATATACAGTATGGACTCGGTAGTCGAGAAATATGTGTCACTCATGTCAGTAGAGACGCAATTCCGATCCGTCATGCCGAACACATGTCTTAAACAAAAATTGCAGAGACACTACGCTGACAGAATTGTTTTCCGAAGCAACGACAAGCAAACCAACCACTGCTTTTGATGGCTTCAAGTGCAACCACTGATGACGCCATTGGTATGCTGATGGAACGGTTTCCAGAAGAATTGGAACCAGATGAGATCAGCCCAGAATCACATTTCCTCTGCTGTCTACATACAGTCACAAACAAAACTGAAGGCTGACATGAAAATAGCTGGTGGACACAAGGGCTATGATGACTTAGACCAAGAAGCAGAAGAAAAATGCATACCGACAAGTGTGTACTGCTTATGAAGTGGACATACAGGATGAACTCAACCCCGGCGAGCATTCAGAGCCTGACTGTGATAACAGCCCTAATGATGATATCAGTCCAGCACTTCATCAACGGATCTTAAACGTCTGCCAAGATATCGTCTATAATGTATCAATGGGTCGCAAGAATACACCGAAGCATATTGGAACAGGATTGTTTGTCCATCACCTGACAAGATCCAAACAATTGATTGAGTATCTACATATGGCTGGGGATAGTATAAGCTATCCAACAGTCAACAGAATAGACTCGTCGATTGCACAATCTCAGATATCAAGGTTCGAGGAGAATGACAACACATTTGTACCAGAAGGTGTCGTTCCAGGGAATTCGTTCAGTTCGCAGCAGATAATTTGACATGCAAGAAGAAACCTGGACGGAAAAGGCACCTTTCACGTCACACAAATGGCAGTATTCCAGCGAGGCCCACCAAATCCACAGAGTAAAAAGGAAACGACGATCGTAGAAGAACTAGCATTGGCATATCCCCGCAAACATTCCATCATATAACACCATCCGAGGCACCTCCCAGCATGTCCCCCCTCGTTTCAGCCTACCGTGACAAACACCAGTCTGGACTGTCCAGCATCACGGAGGGCAGAGTGTGAAAAGATGACCTTGCATGGGTGATGAGTCGTTTGACTGCTGAAGATGCCAACACATCCCTGCATGGACAGGGTTCAACCAATCACTGGTGAAACCGAGTGAATATGTAACCACAGTGGATACCTCCCAATAATCCCAGCCCCTGCCACGAACTTGACACGGTAATGACTTTTCTACTGAGAAGCAAGGCGATTGCAGCGAAGCTAGGCCAGACAACCGTCATTACATTGGATCAGGCACTGTACCACAAAGCCAAGGAATTAGTTTGGCTCCTTCCGGAAAAGTTGAGCGATGTCATCGTACGACTTGGGGCATTCCACACAGCAATGAATTTCCTCGGCGTTCTCGCAGTCACTTCGCACAATCTGGTCTAGCTGACATCTGGATCGAAGCTGGCGTGTACAGCGAGTGTGTTGCACAGAGAATCATGCAAGGGAAATCCTGGAATCGTGCTGTTTCGCGCACACAAATTAACCAGGAAGCCATGTGGAGAGCACTCTTCCAGACCTTCAATATGGCATGATCACAATCAAAAACGCAGTATCGAAGATGCAAACAACTATGCCACTCCATAGCAACAACATTCAAGAGAAATGACCAATGAGACATACCTGCGACCGTTCAAGAATTCGTCGAACTGTCGATGATCTTGTCCAAGACATCAACAAATTCTTTGAAGAGATGCATCTAATGCTACACTGATGTTCTGGCGGCAGTACATAGATCTGGTGGAAACCCTACTTCTGTTTGTTAGAGCAGACAGAGAAGCTGACTGGACCCTTCATCTGTCAACCTTCAAGAGCATGCTTCCATTCATGATCACATACGATCATACCAACTACGCACGATGGGTGTCATATATCTGCTCGACATGTGTGCAACTGGAGCAAACCGCCCCTTCTGTATATCAGGAATTCTTGGCAGGAAACTTTGTCGTGAAGGAGTCGACTGGCTATTTTACCAAATTGCCACAGACCAAGCACTGGAACACGTGAATAAACAGTGTAAAATTGCGGGAGGACTCGTGGGCATAACCGGATCGGCGAGTGCCCTAAACCGATGGATGATCACATTCAGTGACCGAGCACGACTGTCGAATGACATTCGCAAGATGTCGGCATGACTCGCGATCGCTCTAGATGCAAAGGGGACAGGAGCTCTTCAAGAATAAACGAGACGAAACTGATGTGAAAAAACTGGAAGAGCAAATCGTGCAGTTCAATCCCTTCAATCGTACAGGTGAAGAACTTGTTTGCATATCAACCAATGATGTTGCCCGCGATGACATAAGAGAGGATCTAACTAACGGCGCAAAATCGTGGCACAGAGTTGCTCACCAAGTTTGTATCAAACGCGTCTACTTCCAGATGCCCCTGAGAAGTTTCACGATGCTATCCAAAGAACAAATGAAAACATTCACAAATCTGAACACTGTCATGTCGTTACGCGCGGCTGGTCAGAAAAAGGCCGTAAAAGCAGACCGTGACCTATTCCGAAGGTTGTTAAGTGCAGCAAGCAGTGATCGTCAAATAGACCTCAAAGGTCTACTACAACATGAGCTCTCCCCAGTTCCACTTGCCATTGCGACTCCAGATGAAATGCTGAGACCCACAGAAAAGGCAGATCTCTACCATATACTCTGTGACGACTACAAGGAAAAACTACTTCCAGAAACAGACGACAACCTGTGTATCGTTGATGGAATGGCTGTTGTGCAGCTTTGGGGAAGCCATCTAATGCAACAACATTCGGCGATCTCGCTGACTCATTTTTGTAACCAAGTCTTCAGTAACCTGAGAGGCACACAAACAAGACTGGACATCGTCTTCCGATGACTACGGCAAAAAGTCAATCAGTCTGGGGCTAGAGTTCAAAGAACAACAAGTAAATGGAAAATACGTCGGATAATTGATGCCGTAATGTGCGTCTACCTTCTGTCTTGCAGTCATTCATCTCACTGGAGGCAAACAAAGTAAACCTCATTCGGTTTCTGCGTGACCAGCTACTACTTCGAGCGCAAACCTTACAACCTATCATGAAGTAGTAGTTTCTGGAGGAGATGCCTTTCCTGCTGTATCATCCACAGGTCGGGATGTGCAGCACCTGAAACTCAAATCACGAGGAAGCGGATACCAAAATCATCTTGCATGCTCTGGATGCCAGTGTCCAGAATTTCCACAGAGTATTGTTTGCACCAAAGACACTGACATTCTCTTGCTTCTGATTCGTCATGAAACTGCTGAAGAAGTCTGGATGAGCAGTGGGACGTCCAAAGACAAACACTTTATACAGTGTGCACTGTGCGTGAAAATCTGGAACCAGAGGTTGTCCATACATCCTGAGTTTCCATGCACTTACTGGATCGGATTGCACAAGCCAGTTCTTTGGCTATGGAAGCGCACGGCATGGAAAACCTACCTGAAGTTTCCCAAATCTGCTCAAAGATCTTGGACACAGCCCGGATATCGACACAGACAATATTGAGCTCTTTGTTATCCAGATGTACAGCTCAACCACGAATGCGACTTCTGTCAATGACCTTCCGCGCAGAACTATTTCATCGGGTCAATGATCCTGAAAAACTGCCACCCACTCATGATGCTCTAGCTCTTCATATTCAACGAAGCAACTATCAGGCAATGGTGTGGCTAAATGCAATAGTGCCTATTCCTAGTTTACCACAACCGGAGGAATGTGGGTGGGTATGTCGGCGAAGGACAGTCTTTGCAGCCACTGCTCATGAGACTGGATCCAGTCCCATCTGTGTGTATCGAACTGCTGACATGCCGCTGCAAAACGAGATGTTCAACGCTTCGCTGCACCTGCAGAAAACACAACTTGATCTGCAGTGTTGCATGCGGATGCAAACAGGAGTGTAGCAATAGCATTCACTTGCCAGATGAAGATGACTCTGAATCAGATGAAGATTGAATCTGGATGAACAGAAATTAACAATGCATGCATTGCATTATTGTCACAGTCGTTCGATTGACCACTAAGTGTCCGTATATATATGCGTGTATGATCCTAATTTTAAATTTACCAATATAATGTAAATACATTGAAATATACACGTGATTTACGGCAGTACGTATATAATTATGTTATCAACAGCATTGATAAAAATAAGGGGGTAACCTTGAGTTTGTGTAAATCAATGCACATATATTGTGATAGTTTAATATGTGTTTGGTATGATTTTCAAGGTAATGAACTTGGATTATTTTAGTGTGTCAATTTATCAATCGGATAATAACTTTTTGAGTTATGTGTAATATTCCACGTTGTCGAAAGCTAAACCGAAATAAATTTTTGACAAAAATACTTGTTTTATTTCACTACATGAAGAACTGAGATACAATAGAACTTCACAAAGTTAGTGCTTTGATGCAAGAAGTCATTCTGCTCATTTTGATACCATACACGTGCCCCTATGTTGGGTATTGGAGTCTACAGATAAATAAATATGATTTTGATAATGTCGCAAATCGCGGACTAGATTGAAGTCACAAAATTAGCCATAAACACGGTCATGCACACCTTGCCAGAATGAAAACCGGGCATTTCTAGTCCCAGAGGTCCCCTCTACACATCCATATAGGTTGTAGGTATATACAACGACACGTGAACGGAATCAAGAAATATGGCACTTTTCAAGATATGGTTCCCACACTAGCAGGATAGCCGAGAAGTACGCATGTTCACTCTTACTGTCTTGCCTGGGTTCCTATTCCGAGTCAGGTATCAACTGTCATCCGGTGTTTCACAGGCAGGGTGATTCATCAATGTGTGTGCCGTCTCTCAGATGAATGTTCAGCTGGGCATCACATCTGCCGGAATCCCTCCACTCCCCCTCCCCTCCTCACGTGTCACTCTGTGTCACTCTGTGTCACTCTGTGTCACTCTGTGTCACTCTGTGTCACTCTGTGTCACTCTCTCTCTCTCTCCCCTAATCCTCTCTCTCTCCCCCCCCCATCCCTATCTCTCCTACCCCTCTCCATACATACATACTGTATATATCTGTAACAAACTTACATATATATATATATATATATATATATATATATATATATTATATATATATATATATATATATATATATATATATATATATATAGTTATTCTGGTTCTCTGTCAGTCATGTCTGGCTTCTGGTGTCATTCATCATGATCAGATTCTTCCAACATCCCGATCTTGAACAGCTTCCCGATACTGTGGCAGAGTCAGCTTGGTTGCAGCCTTTACCCCATCCATCCAGGGACACAACGTATGCATGCCTTTTCCTTTCATCCTCAAACACACCAGCATGGTTGAGTTTTTTCCAAACTTTCGTTTTCTGCACGCATGATGTGTTCAACGTGTGACAGTCTCTATTTAGCAACAGCCGTCAAATGTACAAAGTGGTCGAATTTTCAGCACCGATTTTGTTTGTTATTCTTTCAGTCCATGGACTTTTTTATCATTCATCTGAAGCACCGCATTTCAAAAACTGTCAATCTTCTTTCTTTCTTTCTTTTTCACTGTCAGTGCACATCCATACATTACAACTGGAGGCTGTGATGCCCTCCTGTCTTCCTAAAGCTGTCAATCCCACCCTTCCATCCAATCATTCAAGAAGGTGATGCCCTAACATCTCATGTCTTCCCAATCCCAATTTGCAATATTGTACACCTCACTTACCCTAATCAACACAACTCACTCCTCTTTTCCTGTTCATTAATTCCCTTGCTTGTTGTGTCCAAACGTGTAGTTTTGTCATAACTTTGGTGTACAAGTAGTCCAACCAGAAAATAACGACTTTGTAGAGAGCTATTGGCTT
>CM068958.1:18219669-18236303 GCA_035128595.1 Eptatretus atami | reverse complement strand
ATATATATATATTTCAAGGTCAGATACTGCTGTTGAGGATAATGTTTTCAAAGTTCATGGCAAAATTTATCAAACATTCCAGCAGTGGAAATAAGCTGTTGAAATAAATGTTGAGCAAATGTTGGAGGTTTCAAGGGTCAAGGTTATAAAATGAGGGATTTTTGGCTCCAATATGTCTACATTGTGACAACAGCAGGATCACAATAATAACTTCATTATGGATGGTCATTTCCTTACCAACAGGATAATTGCAGCTGGTGCAAGGAATCCCCATCTGAGCTTGTCATCCAGCCAACAGCTGTAGAAAGATGAAGTAATCAAGCTCAAATCATAAAAAGCATTACAATTTACTTTTTTAAATCTGAGATGAATTGTTGTGTTCTCCTTTTACAAAGGGATGACCGATACATCAAATACAGTTAATCACCATTAAAATGAATGCAAGAAAAGCATTAATTATGTTAAGCTGACCTAATATAGATAAGCTAATGTGGTCCAATTTAGTTAAGACAGATTTGACAACTTGATCTGGTTTAAATTTATACAGGTTTTCGAAGGTGGAACGAAGCCCTCCCAGGTCTCAAAGTATCTACGTGTGTGTGTGTGTGTGTGTGTGTGTGTGTGTGTGTGTGTGTGTGTGTGTGTGTGTGTGTGTGTGTGTGTGTGTGTGTGTGTGTGTGTGTGTGCGTGTGATATGTGTAAGTATTGTGTAAATATTTTGTAGAAAGTGTCACGTATATTAAGTGTACAATTACAATCGTGTATGTGTATGGATAAATCACGATTCTTGTATGTGTGTATGTGCGTGTGTACACGCTGGCTGCCAACACCAGTTATCATCTTCACTCGTCAGTCTCTAAGACTGAACGGAGCCTTCCCTGGTCCTGAAGCATCCATCTTCACCAAAGCAAGGAAACTTGACTCAATGACCAAGCTGTCTCCATATCTGTGCTCAGTTTCCCCCCCCCCGCCGTCCCCGAAGTGGCGACGATGTAGATCCGCGCAACATCCCATGTGGCCTCCTGGGTACGCCTTATATGCCCGGTCTTGGTCTCTTCTTTCTCAGTTTCATCCAGCCTCAGTCTCATCCTTCCTCAACGGGATAGAGTTGGCAAAACACAAGCCGCAAGGCTAGACCAGTGCGCCAGGCCACATCCCAAATGCACGTTGATCAGTGCAACTCTGGGCCTATTCCCCACCAAAGCCACCATCCTTGGCTCGGTTCTCTCCCATAAAAGTCATATTTGGCGTGGTCCTGGATCCCATGGAACTTGTTCCCATATGGGCAGAACTTGGCAAAAATTGAGTCGCCAAAGCTCAGGTTCTCGTTCTCCGTGCCATTATGTATGTTATTTAGGTTGATTGCAGCTAGATGTCGCTGTTGGCGTTGTGCTTCTGGTTTCCGTGTTCTTGACCGACTCAGTCGTGTATGTGCTGCTCCTTGAATAAACTTGGGTTGTGCTACCAAACCTCGTTGGTGATTTCAGATGTTCCCACTACCTGTTGGCATGGTGGCAGTGTTATCTGAACCAGAGTTCTTCAATTAGTGAGGTGGATTATTTCTACTTTCTCTTGAACTGCTGGAGAACTTTACACTCCGAAGATGGTGGCACACCAAGCTCTAAAATAATGGATTGTAATGAAGCATGAAAAAAAATTATGCCTTTTCATAACTAGCGTCAAAATATTCAGTATATCTTTTCACTTGACCCAAACTTTTCATATCTTCTCATCAACTGCTTCACATGGGATAAGAAAACCAACCAGTTGCTCCTTTGCTCCTTTGGGACCTCTCAGATGATGGAGAGGACATCCCTGCTGCCATGTGATGCACTGCACAACAGAAGGTGGAGCACTTGGACCTCATGCTAGGACATCATCAGCAAAGGGCAACAGTGTGCAGAAGCTTGTGATATCCATACATTAATTTGAAGTGCAAGGCAAAGCAGGCGAGCAACTGCAGATCTATCGACTGTAAATTTCAACCTGGGGCGTGAGCAGCCAGTTTCATGAGAAACGGTCCACGAGAACTCCACAGAGCAGGATACCTTTGTCAAGTTGCAGTGCACAAACCACTCATCACACATGGCAATGCACGTTTGCGAGTCCAGTGGTGCAAAGAACACAAACAATGGACTACCGAGCAGTCCCAGGAAAAAATGCTACACTTAGAACTCCAGCATATGAGAATTGTACTCTCATATACTATAGTAGTCTGCAGAGAATTACTACAGGAAAGGAATTTTATTTTTACCTGGGGTGGAGAAATATGATATGGACAGATGAATCATCCTTCACCATGTTCTCAATAAATGGACGAGTACATGTGTGGCGCAAACAACATAAAGAACTCTACAACCCTGAGTGCTTGGTTCCAACAGTGAAGGGTTTTGTTGGTTCTGTATTGTTCTGGGGCGCATTTTCCTGGCATGGTTTGGGTGCAGTCATTCCCTTAGAAGGGAAGGACAATGCCAATCACTACTTAATGGTACTGAGTGATCATCTTCACCGCATGTTGCAGCATTTCTTTCCTGCCAGGAGGGGTGTCTTCCAGGATGACAATGCCTATCCACAGAGCACATGTTGTCACGTAATTGTTTGATGAGCATGACACTGATGCCCACCTCCATCAAACAGGTGAGAGTTGCTTGACTTTCTCAAGGAAGAATGGTGCCACATCCCTCCTGCAGAATTCCAAATGCTGGTGGACTCTATGCCACACTACATGCAAGTCGGTCGCACTGGCCACATATGGAAGCCCAAGTTCCTAATAAGTGACTTTACATTGGTGTTTCCATTTATTTGTCTACTACCTGTATATATACAGTACATATATACAGTGGACTGCAAAAGTACAAGTCCAGGAAGAAATATATTAATTGAGACAAGTTAAGAGAATAAACTAGAAGGGCACTCGGTTGAGTGCATACCTCCGCCACGCAATGCCTGATCCACAAGAACATATCGAGCCCAATACATTTTTGAATGAAATATCATGCAATATGTCGTTTTTGGCCCTATCTCTCAATGGCGAAGAAGCACTTTAAAATTTAAATAATTCTCTTGTCTGGATCCGCATCCGGGTCTTCACCAAAATCGAATCAGTTTGTCCTTTTCACACACCCAACGTATCCACCAAGTTTCATCCGAATCCGTCCACAACTTTTCGAGGATATTCGTGCTATATATAATTTTTGTCCCTATCTCTCAATGGTGAAGAATCGCTTTAAAAATTCGATAGCCGAATACGGATCGGATCTTCACCAAAATCTAACCAATTCTTCCGTGTACCAGACGCAACATGTGCACAAATTTAATCCAGATCCGTCCACACAACTTTTTGAGATATCCTGTACACAAACAAACAAATGGAATTGCTCGTTGAGCAAGGAATTGCCGGAATAACTTTGTCATATCTCCATGATCTCTGAAAAAACAAAACCTGCAAATCAATTTGGTTCTTATAAGTCGATAGTGGCTACTGTTTAATGAGTTATTGGACTTAGTTTGGTCGTGATCATAACTTGGAAGTCAATCGGACTTGAATGTTTTTATCGCAATTTGAAAGTTTTGACCCGACGCTAAGAAGGGTATTGGCGTAACACCCCAATGAGACATTTGGTTGGATGTGACAGTATTGGAGGATGCACATTTTGGATTTGGTTTGAAGTCGATACGACCATTTTAGGGACGTATTTGCGAAAATAAGAATTTCGTTTTTTTGTGACCTTGACCTTGACCTTTGACCTAGATTCACCAAAAACGACAAGTGTCTAAGGTGGACCATGGCCGTCGTCTGTACCCAGTTTGATCATGATCCCTGAAACGGTGTGGCTGCTACAAGGTAAACAAACACACAAACAAACAGACAGACAGACAGACACGCAGAATGACACACACAAGCGACCAACATAATTGCCGAAATCCGAAGGATTCCTGCAATTAACAAACAGACAGACAGGGGTGAAAACATAACCACCTTCCACCTTGGGTGGCGGAGGTAATCATTGTAATATGAAAGCAAAATCACTTTCAAGGGTTTTTCATGAACTCTTAAGGATATAACAAGATTTATTATAATGGCAAGAAGAAACTCAAATATATCTTTCGGTATAATCAATAATCAGTGTGACCCCCCTTTACCTTGAGAACCGCTTTGACTCCATTTGGGATCGATTTAATTAGTTTATGCATTATGTTTGAATCAAACTTTTCTCAACAGTGTTGTATTGCACTCCAGTGCACAGTCGGACTGCAAACATAAATTTTATCTTTCTTCAACTAATCAAACAGCAACTAACCTGGAAGTGCACTTCAAATCTGTGAAAGACACAGAATCACAATCACTAAAATTGCCACAGTTTAATTCAGCTTGAAGCTTTTGGAAGTTTTCACCCCGTGGGGTCTTCCACCCCACGGGGTCGAAGCGCCGCTCACGCCGAGAAACGTTCCTTTCGGGCCATTTTCTTAAAATTGTTATTAAAAAAAATAATTAAATGCGCTGGGCAATGCCCAACGCAAAATTAAGTCGCAAATGATGATATGAAGCTAGCCTCACTCTTGTGAGGTGTTCGAGTTTCTTCTTCTGATGCGATGAAAATCTTACCAAAGTTCAAAAACTATCTGTCGTCCGTGCTATCGCTCACCTCAGAGTTATACGAATGAACTCCCATGGGGTATGTGCGCAATTCGAACTTGTTTATGGCAATGCCAACCCCCTCCATCCCCCTTCCCCTCCTTTGGAAAATAAATGAATACACGAACACATTTCTGCCTTCCTGACTGGAGTGGATTCCCCCCAAGGTATAGTGAACATTTTTTTTCATTTCAAATTGCCCACTCCACCATCAGCAAGAGAGCTCTCTAGTCAGAAATTCAGGATCATGGCCATCTGTGAGTTGATCATGTCCAACCTTTTCCGACAGGGGAATCTTGTCCCACCTTAATCTATAACCTTAACATCATATACATTTCTGCATGATCTTGAGGCAAATTACCTTTGATGTCTTTCATGTGTTTCTTTTCATGTTTTTTTATTGACATGTATGATAATAATGGATAATGGTAAATTTGTCCAACAACCTTAAAAATTAAAATTACTGTTGATGAATGGGTTTTTGGACCTGGTGTATTAAAACGAGGTCCTATTTTGGAAATTATTAAACACCTGGATTGCACTCACAAGATTTGGCCATTCACAGTCTTGCCACCATAGCCATTTGGGTAAACTGAAGCTGACAAGGTGATCACAATGGCCGGCAGACCATAGCCCGCGAGCAGAAGAGAACGTGTGCGCAAGTTCATTCCCGGAAATACCCGCACAACCATGGCATAAAGGCAAATGCCCTCAAGAAGCATCCAGGAGAACGCAGCCAGGAAGGTGTAGTGTAGCACACCAGCTATCACTGCACACAAGATCTACGCTCACACAAAACACGCGTTAAGGCATCGCACGAAACAGGTTATACCCAAATTGCAATTTAGTTTTTACTCGCATTGTAATCAAGTCATGGAAATTTACTCACATTTATGTACTTTTCTCAATCTTATTCCAACGATTTGAAGTGAAAAAGTACCAATAGTCCAAGTTTTGTGATATATTGTCTGCTAAAGTTCTATTATTGGGGTTAACTAAGTACAGTGATGTGTCAAGGTCATAATCCTGTCAAAAACAAATTACAGTATTGCTTTATATAAATTTCCTCAAAGAATAATGTGACAGCAGTCAGTAGTATTGTACCGTAAATTATCTTGGTCATAAGAAAAAAACAATGAAGCAGCGTCACTCACCCACCACCTTACAAGGATATACAAGGATTGTTAATACAGGGGGAAGCCAATTAGACTATTATAACGACACCGTATCAACACCCTGTACAACAATTCCATCTACTAAGTTGTGGGGTGAAGGGAAGTAGTTAGATAAGGCCTTAACTACAGTTTTTCTTTACATAGATTCCTCGGACATTTTGAAGATGTATCAAGTACGTGTGCTTAGGGTAAAGTGGCCTCACTCCCGCTGTGTGGGGTGGCAATGTCCCAATAAGATGATAATTAGAGGTACGGCATCCTGTCTCAATGTGTCCTCCCCCTCACCCCCTCTCCATTAACTGGGCAAATAATGAAGTAAGAGGGAAAGTGAGAGATGGTGCATCCCATGATGCTTGAGGTGAGGTAGATGATTCACCCCTCCCACACTGCTGACTGCTTGGGCGTATATGATTTGGCCATATATGGTTGGGTACTGGCTCACTGCACAGGAAGGTGATAGGTCTAAGTTCTCTCATGCACCAGCCACAGCTGACGATGATAGAAGGAAGACTCCCCATTGAGATGTGGACTTGCTATTGGACTATTCGCCCCATCGCAAGGAATTTTCTTCAATCACATTGTTCCTGCAGCCCCTGGACAGCTATATCTATCATTCTACCTGCTTTGGGGCTCTGATTCACCTAACTGGATGCATGTTTGAGTCCCGCCGCAGCCTGGGTTATACGCCCTGTGCCTTTGTTCATCATTCTTGCTCGTTTTTTTTTTTTCCTGTGATTGATTGTTAAGTAAAACAAAAAGCTTAAGTGAATAAATAACAAGAACAGTATCATTTTATCATATCATGCAATACTGTGTGTGTCTACCCTTTGCTTTTTTGAGTGCCATCACTCTTTTACCTGCATACAATTGCATACCTGTGTGCTAACACTCTTCCTGCATACAATTGAAACACTCTTGCAGGAATATTGTGCAAAATATTCTGTAGTACACCCCACAATTCTTTGAATTGAATTGGGTTCCTCTTGGTCGTCTCTGTTTCCAGGTAATCCCATATGGCCTCAATGGGACTCATTCTTATGTGGCCATTCTAACACATTGAGCGTACCAGCTATAAACTTGTTCTTGAAATACTGTTTTACTTTATGTAAGTGTGTTTTGGATCACTATCTTGTTGGAAAATGAATCCTCTGCCGATTAAACAATTTTTGTTAGGAACTGCACGATGCTGCAGTATCTGCTTGTTCTTCTCTTTTGTTTGCATCTCTGATTTTAACAAGTGTTCCGACACCAAAAGCTGAGAGACAATTTCAGATGGTTACAGAGCCTCCCCAACGTTTAACAGTTGGCTACAAACATTGAATGCCGTAACATTCTCCAAGTATTCAGAAAACGAACTGGTGTCTCTTTGATCCAAAAAGTTCAAACTTCGCATTATCAGACCAGAGTACCCGATTCCATCATTGAGTCACCAAATCCTGTTGTTTCCTTGCAAATTTCAGTCTTTTCATCTTATTCTGTGGTCTCAGCAGTGGTTTCTTTGCTGCACCTCTGTCATGGAGACCTGCTGCAATCAGCCTTCTGCACATAGCGAGATGTTAATGTTCAAGCCTGCTCTCATTTAATTTGTTGCCTGCTGACTTGATTTTATTCTTTCACATAAGCTGAGCAACTGCTTGTCTTGCCTTGGGGAGGTTCTTCTGAGTCTTTCTGGCACTTTCTTGTCTTGTACCAAGCCAGTTTCTTTCAGAGTGTACCTCACATTATTGTCGGAGATCTTCCAGCTTTTCTGCAATTTTCTTCATAGTGTGCCATTCTTCTTGCAGAGTTTGGATCTTCACACACTGTTCTGTTGAAGGTTCCTTCCTTGACACCATTCTGAACCCGTTCGTAGACTTTCAAGCAAGGGAACGAACTGATGAAAACGAATTTCACATATTCATTAATTTATATTGTGGTTTTGTGTAATTCACATTCATGCAACTGGTGTGATATTTAATAATTTATTAATTTTACTGTACAACAAGTGAAATCCTTCAATACAGCATGTGGTGAAGCAAATGAGTACACCAATTTTAAATATGCAATTATGCTTTTTCAGTTGAAAAACAATTAAAAAGCGTACTTAATATTTGAAATGTAAAAATCTTGTTATTATTGTGATAAGCACCTTTATATATAAAGAAGGAATGAAATGTTCGATACAGCATGGCAGGAGGCCGCAAAAGAATGATAGCATAAGAACTTAGCTTTCAGCGTTCGACGCGAAATGCGATGGTGGGCGGAAATGACGTCTTTCGGCGGAAATGCGATGGTGGGCGGAAATGGCGTCTTTCGGCGCGAAATGCGATGGTGGGCGGAAATGACGTCTTTCGGCGCGAAATGCGATGTGGGCGGAAATGACGTCTTTCTATTCGTTCGTACATGAGAGGGGCGTTTCTTGTTTTTTCCTCAAGCAATATTAAATGTTTTTTACATATATACACATTAGTTTCAAAATTTCCATTGAAATACTCGGTGTATTCCGTCAATTGTCGCCATTTCCGTCTAGGTTACGCACTGCCATCTACCGGACGGCCGTCATTGGCTGTCTTGACACTGGGGGGGGGGGGGGACACCTGGAGACGTGGTAGACACCGGGGACATTTCAAACTCGGTGCAATTGTATACAGCGCACGCGCTGTAAAAATACACAAACTGTTTCCTGCATATTGTAATTTCTTAATGGTAAGTGGATATTACGAGCTCACGATGACATAATTATGGATTGCAAAAATAAAACTTTCAATTTCTGAATTGATTTTCGATACTTAAATATAACTGTGATATTAAATTGACTTTCACAGAAATTTCAATTATCTACCTACATTGCACCACAAAGTGAAAATAACCCAAACATTTACACAATCTGTACATGCATACAACCACCAATCTCTCATGAAGCTACGTATTTGTCCTGCCAATATCCATGTACCCCTCTATCCACAGTGATTATATTGAAGTAAATATAGTTTAAACCGGTCCGATTCTGCTGATATGAGCTTTCCATGCAATAACTACCCTGAGTGAAAGACCGCTGCTTTATTGGCATCCTCGCTCTCCACTTCTAAACTCGAATGTTGTTTGTCCCTGGTCCTGTCACTGACCATTTGCTGCAAAAAAATTCTGCACATCTGTCTTTTACCCTTCATAATCTTAAACATCTCCATCAGATCCCCTTTTTATCACCTCATTTCTTATGAATAAAGTCGTACTTCCTTCAGCCACTCCTCATAGCTTAGTCTAGCTAGTGGTGGGTGAGAGGTGGTGTGTGAGAGGTGATGTGTGAGAGGTGGTGGGCGAGAGGTGGTGAGTGAGAGGCACTACTTCATTGTTTCTTTGTTGGATTGGTGGTGGTGGATATAAAGATATAAAGTCAAGTCAAGATGTTATCTGGTGCTGTAAAGGCATCTTTGATGATTATCTGGAGAATAGTTTTATCAGGCAAACATGTTTATTAGAATATTTTCATCAGATATACCTCATCCTGTAAGTTTGATTGCTTATCTAGGGTGACTTTAAAAATCCATCCCAATCCTCTCACCTTATTTTCCCGTCTCTGAATTCCGAGAAGGAAACATAGTTCAGCCACAAATAGGCAGAGACAAAGGTTCATGTGTACAGTATTTCTGGGACTCTTAAGGGCGCGGCAGAAGGCAAAGGTGAATCCTGCAGGAAGCAGACATGCCAGCGAAACCAGCAGGCCAACCCAAGACACAATCCCAAGTCGCCAGATGTGCACTTCTGACAACTGAAAGAACAGATGTGTTGGATGTTATAAAGAGTACTCAATTATGTAGATACAATGATTCATCAAGTATTTTAAGTACTGTACAATAAAACCTGCATATGAAAAGAGTTTACGAAGCAACGCTTTACAGGGGAGGGGTAAAGCAACTTTCACGCCACCCTATAGAATAGTCTCCCTGTGTCCATTGGAGCCCATCCTCAGTCTTTCAAATCCAGTGCCCATCAATGCCCCCATGTTACCATACATGCACATCCACAATTTGCTCTCCACAAGATGATTATATTTTTCTCCAAAGGATGTTTTTATGTTGTTCCTTCTGTCCTTATACCCTTTGTCCAATACTCTGTTAGTTAGTATACTCACTGCCTGCCATTTGTTGCTCAGCTCATCAATGAGCTGAGATACTTGTATGTGAAAAAAAATAAATCTCACTCACCTGATCAAATACCTGACATTAAAGCTTGAAGTTAGTTACTATTCATTTATGAGCTATCCTATAAGTTAATCTTTCACTAAAACCTCGATAAGGCAGTTACGGTCAAGTATTTCCTGGATGACCCTAACACAAATCTGAAGACCTTCAGTGATCAGGCATTCTTCAGTTATGCTATAAGACAATAAGTTATGCTATAAGACTTTGATACTCTCTGCCTTTTAAAAATTCACGCTGCCTCAGCAGAGTTTATAAATCATTTTTAAAGTCTCATCTTTTTAAAGGAGCTTCCTTTTAATTTGTACTCCTGGTTAATGCCATATTTAAATTGTCTACTCGTCCAAAACAATTCTTCTTTGGAAAATGCTTTCTATAATTAGAGGGGAAATAAATAAATAATGAAATAAATTGATTGATGATTCAATGATTGTAGTGTTTATACAAGTCTGAAGACGACGATGGTTCACGAGCGGTATTTGACGATGTAGATTGTTTCAGAAGTCAAGGATGAGACAATGTGATAATTTTTGACCAGTTATAAATTATCAACATGATGTGGTACGAGTGACAGGTTATTAGCTGCAAAATGTCGAAAACCCGGTTTCGTTCAACAACTTTCAAAATTTGACCTTTGCATAACCTTTAAAGGTCACAAAACAATGTTGTGGACATTAAAATAAGGAAACAGGATACGTGCTATAGTTATTGGAGTTAGTTCTTGAAGAAGGTCGAAAACCCGGTTCGATTCCCACAACTTTAAAATTTGACCTTTGTGAACTTTAAAGGTCAAAGGTCAAGGATTATGACTTTTGGTGCAAAACTTCCTCTGGAACATTCCAGGAACAATATAACGTCATATAGGCTATATGGCATTTCGCACCCCTCGGATTATCAGACTTTGATGAAATCAGCGTAAAAACAAACTTGAAGGGGGCGCCACGGGCAAGGTGTTGGAGATAGAGCTAAAATGGTTTCAAGACTTTAGGTGGGAATGACCTCAAGATTATGCATAAAAAAATATTGTCATCCTAGCTCTCAAAGTTTGGGCGGTCGTATGATTTTTATGTCAAAATTCGCAATTTTCTAAGGTCGTGACCTTGTGAGGAAAATAAAAAATCGAGCTCCGTGGGGCTATGCAGGTGCCATTGGGCTAACAAATACCGAAACCCCTGCCAGATTCGACAAACCCCCTAGGAGAAGATGGATTTTTATATCAAAATTCGCAATTTTCTAAGTCCGTGACCTTGTGACCTTGACCTCGGACGAAAATGAAAAATCAGTTCTGTGGGGTTATGCAGGTGCCATTGCGCTAACCAAATACCAAAACCCCAGCCAGATTCGACAAACCCCTCGGAGAAGATAATTATTTATGTCAAAATTCGCAATTTTTCTAAGGTCGTGACCTTGTGACCTTGACCTCGGACGAAAATGAAAATCGAGCTCCGTGGGCTATGCAGGTGCCATTGGGCTAACCAAATACCGAAACCCCTGTCAGATTCGACAAACCGCTCGGAGAAGATAATTATTTATGTCAAAATTCGCAATTTTCTAAGTTCGTGACCTTGTGACGGAAATGAAAAATCGAGCTCCGTGGGCTATGCAGGTGCCATTGGGCTAACCAAATACCGAAACCCCTGTCAGATTCGACAAACCCCTACGAAAAGTGCAAATTGAAATCGGCTACCCCCTAAAAACATGTTTTTTGGGCGTGGCTCTGCCCATAATGGGTGCACCACACCCATTCTCAGGAAAACACAACCAGATCATAATATAAACCTCCCACCAAAATTTTATCAGAATCGGATCAAAACCCACGGAGCAATGCTCAGGACAGACCGACAGACAGACACAACAATAACGAATATAGTGGTCACATTTTTTTTGTGAAATTTTTTTTTCGTGAACCAAAAATCATGATCATATCTCTTACCTCTGTTTTCGCCATCAGCACAGCAAAGTTTGTCAGGTGATTGCAGGAGCAGGTCACGTCACTGCTGTTTTGGGAAAGCACAGTGCAGCCATCGGTCGACCATGTATTGGTTTTCATGTCCCAGAATACGCACTTTGCCTTTTCTTTTTTTTCCTGCATAAATAAGGAGCCAGATTGGAATGGACTGAAAAAGAAACACTGCCATTGATGATGCAAATATTCAAATTACATCCTGTATGCAAAAGTAGTGGCTCAATGTCACACAGAAGAACTAGAAGAGCACTCGTTAGAGCACATACCTCCACCATGCAATGCCTGATCCACGAGAACATATCTGGCCCAATACCTTTTTGAAATGTCATGCTATTTATTGTTTTTGCCCCTATCTCTCAATGGTGAAGAATCACTTTAAAAATTAAATAACTTTCAAATCCAGATTCAGAAACAGATCCCCACCAAAATCGAAGCAATTCTTCCTTCCCACACACCCAATGCATCCACCAAGTTTCGTGAAAATCCGTCCACAACTTTTTGAGATATCCTTCTATATATCGGTTTAGCCCAATCTCTCAATGATGAAGAATCACTTAAAAATTCTAGTAGTCGGATCCGGATCTGGATCTTCACCAAAACCTAATCAGTTCGTCCTTGTCACACACCCAACCTGTCCACAAAATATCTTCTGAATCCGTCCACAACTTTTTGACATATCCTGCACATAGGCAGACAAACAGACAGAAAGGGGTGAAAACCTAACCTGATTTACCTTCAGTGGTGGAGGTAATAACTTTAACAAACCATTATATGTGAGGGAAATAATACCTCATGTGCAAGAGAGCCATCCAAAGCATAATAGAGCCATCCCTGCCTCATCTTACTCTTCTATGAGCCAAGATATTGTATTTTGGTGATCACAAAAAATAGATGGGGAATGGGGACTCGGTTGAGTGCATACCACCACCAGACTGGACAGTGGACAGTTTTCAATTTGTAGCTCACTGATAGGCTGGATCTGCATCCAGACCTGAACCAAAATATAATCAGCTTGTTCTTGTCCATTACCCAACCCATCCACCAAGTTTTGTAATAATCCATCCATAACTCTGAGATATCGTGCTATATATCGTTTTTGGTCCTTTCTGTTATTGGTGAAAAAAAAAATTAAATTCTATCATCCCGATCCATATCCGGATATTCACCAAAATCGAATAAATTTTGAGTTGTCACAAAATCCAACCTGTTCACCAAATTTTGTCCGAATCCGTCCATAACTTTTTGAGATATTGTGTTGTATGTTGTGTTTAGCCAGATCACTCAATGGTGAAGAATCATTTAAAAAAATTCTCGAATTGTGATCTGGATCTTCATTAAAATCTAATCAATTCTTCCTTGTCACACATCCAACCTGTTCACCCAGTTTTGTCAGAATCCGTCCATAACTTTTTTGAGATATCCTGCTCACAGATACAGACAGACAACAGATAGACAAACAAGCAAACAGAAAAACAAACAGACAAACATGGGTGAAAACATAACCTCCATCCATCTTCGGTGGCGGAGGTAAAAAAACCCCCCCTACCCCCCCCACAAAAAAAAAAAAAAAAAGAGCTCCACGAGTAGCCCAAGCTTTTAGCCACAAGCAGCAAACCACAACATATGTCCACTTGTCAACCTTTAAGCACTAACGAGAATGAAGTATGTTTATTTTTCGTTTCTTGGAATCTTTTTGGCATAAGATGTTTTGTCAGATGTTGCTATTCCAAGATTTTTGCATTCAGATGTCTATTCATGTCAGATGTGCATTCAACTATGGCAAGGAGAAGAAGAAGTGTATGTGAAATGTGAGGACAAGATAGGAGTTGGGGGGGGGTGGTGTGAGGGAGAGATATTGTGTGACAATGGGGGGGGAGAAAGAGGGAGGCAGAGAGAGAGAGCGGGGGAGGCAGGTGTAAGGTGAGAGGGGGGAGGATAGGCAAAGAGGATGAAGAAGGGAGAGCTCGGGGGGAGGTGGGAGAGGCGAAACCTCACCAAACGTTGCTATTCACTGTGGGAGGGAGGGGGGATGAGTGAGTGAGTGAGTGAGTGAGTGAGTGAGTGAGTGAGTGAGTGAGTGAGTGAGTGAGTGATGAGTGAGTGAGTGAGTGAGAGTGAGAGAGAGAGAGAGAGAGAGAGAGAGAGAGAGAGAGAGAGGAGAGAGAGAGAGAAGAGAGAGAGAGAGAGACAGAGGCAGAGACAGCGAGAGAGCAACAGAGGTGTGGGAGGAGAGGGCTGCATTTTATTAGGAGGGAGAGCGAGGAGGGATGGAGTGAGAGAGAAGGGGGGTGGGGGGGTGGGAGGAGGAAGAAAAAAAGAGATAGGTGTGGGTGGAGATGGCGTTAGCAAGAATAATGATATGTGACGCTTAATGACCGAACACCAAAAAAAAAAAGAAGTCAGAACAGCTGAACACACAACAACACACACAGAGTTTGTAAAGTAATCCACTGCCACATCTGCAAAAACTTTGATATTCAACTTCCAGAAATTTTTGGGAAAACGAAGGAAAGCAATCACTGAAAACATACTAGGTACGGAGAAAAAAAAAAGAGAAGAAGGCATTGCTAATTGAGGTGTTATACCAATGATTTTGGACTAATTATGCAGAAATCAAGAAAATGACCAAATACCAAGACCTCAAGCATGAAGTGAAAAGATCTTGGAAGCTGAAGAATGCCAAAGTTGTAAAAGTCATGATGAAGAACCTCACGGGAATGATGAAAAAGAACCTCACAGAGATAATAAAGACCACCCCTGGGAATATTACTACAAATGAACTGCAGTTGGAAGCCGTCTGGGGCTCAGTAACGATCCTGAAGAGAGCCCTCGGCACAAAACTTTGAAAACAGAAAACTTCAAAGCTTGGTCCATGAATCGTGACCCCTTAATGAAATGAAGGTGGATACATTGAAACTGCCCTGGGAGGACTCCATTCCACATTCTGAAACCCCATATGTAGACAAACACACAAACACACACACACACACACACACACACACACACACACACACACACACACACACACACACACACACACACTTCCGTTATGGTAAAACAGTTTATATACGTCTGATAGAATGGTGCAGAAGTAGTGATCTTATCATTGAGCTGTCTGATCTGGCTTTGATTCTCGGTCCGGTCATAAACTGTTGGGTTGGTGCCTCAAAGGCAGCGCGTTGCATCAAAAAGTGTTCTGTCCTCAGATGGAGGTTCAGCTTGGCGTCCCTATTTGCTAGCATTAGCTGTTGGAAGTCAAAGATCCCGCAGTCCCTCTCACAAAGAGTAGGTGAGTGACCAACGGCATCATGTATAAATTTCAAATTCCTGCCCAAGAAGGGCACAGGCATCAGGAAAATAGTCATGCCCCCGAGAAATGTTGCCACCTTTGTCATCTCAAAAGTTTCATCAACCCAACTTCATAACAGAAGTAGGATCATTGACAAAGGTTAATCATGCCACATTTCTCAAGGGCTTCACGCACTCCTACATTAGTCCTCTCCCAGGCTATATTCTTCCCTATGCTCAGCTAATTCACACTCTTTCAACTCGCCTCAACCTGGTGAAATATAACCCAAAAACCTGCATCCACGGGGAGGAGGAAATTTGTCCTTGATTGTCCCGCTGAGTGTGGAGAGAAGTCATCATAAAGATGATGTTGCTGGTACTCAGAGTGCTCTGAGAAGTGATGATAC
Organism: Eptatretus atami; assembly: GCA_035128595.1. Classification (NCBI taxonomy): domain Eukaryota; kingdom Metazoa; phylum Chordata; class Myxini; order Myxiniformes; family Myxinidae; genus Eptatretus; species Eptatretus atami. Next base: position 18,220,653 of record CM068958.1, on the reverse strand, counting down.
TTCCACCAAACTCAGCAGCTCTGTTTGTGCGAAAGTCAAGTCTGGTGTTGGCTCATGTATCCGTCTGCATGTGTGAGTGCTTTGTATTGCAATTCCTCCTGAGAGTTAGAGCCTGTAAAAATAAAAACAAGCAACAAAAACTGTGGTTTGCTACCTGGTTACAAGTCACATTTTCGTGCATGATAATGGGATATTGCATTGCATCACTTATACCATGGCCTGCAAAAGTTTTCACATTTTGATGCCACCTGAGCTTATGTCATGATTCGTTCAAATCAAACCTAATATACAGTCTTCACAAACTGCTCCAAAGTGATAAAGCTAAAAAATAATTCAGATAAAATGTGAAAAGTTCGATAAACAGAGAAAAATCAGATGATTCTCAGTTACATAATTATTCAAACCCTTTGCCTAATTAACCCTAAATAATTTCAGGAGCAAATTATTTGTTTGAAAGGTTACAAAATAAGTGTAATAGATTTCATCTGAAGGTATTCAGTGATTTGAATGAAAAATTAATCTCCCCCAGTTATCCAAGGAGTTTTAAGGTGCAACTCACTTGGTCAACCAACAAAGTAAACATGAAGACCAAGGAGCTTTCCAAAGAAGTCAGACATAAAGTGGTGGAGAAGCAGGAGGTTATAAGAGAGGGTTATAAGAAGATTTCAAAGTCACTCATTATCCCTTTGAGTATCGAGTAATCCATCATAAGGAAATGGAAGACGTATCATACCACTTAGACTCTACTCAGATCAGGTCCCCCATCCAAACTCAGCAGCCGGGCAAGCAGGAAACTGGTTCGGGATGTCACTGTAAATCCAACGATGACTTTGAAACATCTGCAAGGCTCTATCTCCGAGACGGGGAGTCGGTGTTCATCAATCAACAATATCCCGTTCCATTCACAAAGCTGGCCTCTATGAACAGGTCACAATAAAGAATCCATTTCTGAAAAATAGCACCGCAAAGCGGGCGTAACCCCTC
>CM068958.1:18203987-18219128 GCA_035128595.1 Eptatretus atami | reverse complement strand
GATTTAATCGGACAAGGTGTTCTCCTCGAAATCGACGGAAACCAAAAGTTGACAGACGCCCGGACGCCCGGACGACACCTATGACGACAATACCCCTTAGCCCAATTGGGCTGAGGGGTAAAAAGCCACAACTAAGAGCTCGATTGGAGTTTGTGAAAAAGCATCCTAATGATACTGCAGACATGTGGAGAAAAGGTTTATGGTCAGAGGAGACAAAAATTGAACTTTTTGGTCTGAATTAAAAGCATTACATCTGGCGCTAGCCTAACAGACACATCACACTGTCAACATCATCCCAACTCTCAAGCATGGTGGTGGCAGCATCGTGTTATGGGGCTGCTTTCCATCAGCAGGGGCTGGCAAGCTTGCCAGGATAAAAGGGACAATGGATTGTGTAAAGTAGAGGAGAATCCTTGATGAAAACCTGCTTGAGTCAGCCATGAATCTTAAACTGGGTAAGAGATTCCCATTTCAGCAGGATAATGATCAGAATCACAAAGCTAAAACCACACTGGAGTGACTGAATAAGAAGATAACAAATGGTTTTATGTGACTGAATTAAAGTCACCTCTCTCTCTATCGAGTGCAGCCTGTGGCTGCTGGTTGCATCATTGGTTGGGACGCGGCTCTGCCGCTGATGCAGTGTCCCCCTTACCAGTACACTGGTGCTCATTTTGCCGACCTCGGAAGGATGACAGGCTGAGTCAACCTCCTGGTGTATTTTAATTCAGCGGCCAACAGGGATTGAACTCAGGACCCTAGGATCCCAAGCTGCCACCCGAACCACTAAGCCAACACCAGTCTTATAATTAAAGTCCTGACTTGAACCCAATTGAACATTTATGGTGATACCTCAAGAATACAGTCCATCAACGATCCCCATCAAACTTGGCAGAACTCGAGCAATTTTCATGTGAAGAATGAGAAAACATTTCACCATCTCACCGTGCAAAGCTGATAGACCGACCCAAAAAATACTCGTAGCAGTCATTGGTGAAAAAGGTGCTTCCACCAAGTACTGACCTAAGTGACTGAATACTTTTGCAACCAATGAATTTTGATGTGCACATGTTTTTTTGCAGATATTCCTGACATGTAACCTCCTTCAACTATAACAGTGTTTTGTTTGATCACTTTGGTTATGAATAACAAAGTTCATTTGGAAAAATTGTTTCTGCACCATTTGTAATTCATCTAAATGTGCCATTATTAGTAGGGGGTGAATACTGTCACGGCCCCGGAGTCGCAGCGGAACCACGAGGTAGGAGCTGTCTCGGGTTCCTCGTCGGACTCATACATTTTAACCAGTCACCTTAACCATTAAGCCAACACCAGGCTTATCCCATGCAATGTTCAAGTTCAATACTTCAATTTTAAATAATGAAGTTTTCATTTTAACGATCATTTTAAAAAGAGCTCCTGAGGCAGTCTTATATACCTTACCAAGCCTGGTGTTGGCTTAGTGGTTCAGTTGGCTGGGATAGGATCTTAGGGTCCTGAGTTTGAGTCCCGTTGGCTGCTGAATTAACACCAAGTGGGGTTGATTCAGCCTGTCATCCCGCCGAGATCGGCAAAATGAGTACCAGTGTATTGGTAGTGGGGCACAGCATCAGTGGAAGAGCCGTGCTTCCAAGAAATGAGAGCTACCCCCGCAGCCAAGTTGTCATATAAACAAACAAAAATATACCATACCCTTATACATTGTAATAAGACGATATTGAGTCACAGTTTAGGAGAGAGAGGCTTAACTGATCACCAGAGAAGGCAGCATCAATTGACATGGTACATAGCCATATGGAGGCTTATTCTCACCCCTGATATACTGTACCTCATCACATGCCATGCCCACTCGCGCAATATATCAAGCTATAATATATAATGGCTCTTGGAAGTATTACGAAAGGGATTTGTGTTCTACAGTGTCCCAGTATAAAATTCAAATGAAATAAAAGTTTAAAGAGGTAGGAAGGTGTGTAAATAAATAAATAAATCCCTGGTTTCACCGCCGTTTTACACCGAGTCTATTACATCACCCTATCTAACATGTGACATTAGCTCTCCATGCCTGTAGTTTGTTTCCGTCACGAGGTCCTTAAAAGCAGTGTTCCCTGTTTGGAATGATTTAAAATTTTGTTTGACTGCCAGGCAGGCAGATAGAGTAAAAATATTATCTCACTCGTGAAAAGCATTCGTGAGTTTTTGATGAATCCATTTTACCTCTGGCTCACAGCCAGCAGAGACATGTCACTGCCAAGGTAAGTGAATCTCTCCGTGACCTCAACATTCCCACCACAAACAGGTACAGACAAGACAGCAGCATCCAAGATGTCATTGAATGCTGGATCTTAGTTTTGACCCAGGAAACCCGTAATCCCAGTGGCTCGGACTCCTCATTCAGCACGTCGAGGGCCCCCAAAAAGGTTTTTCAGACTCTCTGCAAAGATGACTGCATCATCTGAGAAATCAAGGTCAGAGATCTTGACATTCCCAAATGATGCACCACAGCTTGATCTCTCCAACATCCTCCCCAGAATGCAGTCCATACAAGCGCTGAAAAGTGTGGGGGCCAGTACACACACCTTACGAACTCCAGTCACAACTGGAAATAAGTTGGAGATGGTATCGCCACATCTCACAGCACTCTCAGTACCACAGTAAAGTTCAGACATCAGATCGATCAGTTTCCGTGGCACCCCACGAAGACTGAGAATCCTCCAGAGGGCATCCCGGGTCACTGAATTAAATGCTTCACAGAGATGAACATAGGCTTGCATACAGCCCCTGCCGAAACTCTCATCTCTGTTTGGTGAGGACCCAAAGGGCAAGGATATGGTCAATGGTGGAACTCTTTGGTGTAAAGCCTGATTGCTATGGGCACTGGTGCTCAAGCAGATGATGGCAAACCCTATCAAGGATTATCCGAACAAAGACCTTGCCCAGCACTGAGAGCAGCGTCAACCCTCAGTAGTTGTTGCAGTCCTGGCGTATCACCCTTTCTTTTCCAGAGAGGGACAAATAACCCTCTTCCAATCAGTTGGGATGATGCCTGTGTCCCAGGCAGAGCACAGAACTGCATGCAATGACACAAGTACAGCATTTCACCAGCCTTGAGGAGTTCAGCATGGATGCCACAGATCCCTGGAGCTTTACCCCATTTCAACTGGTTCACCACAGCTTGTGTTTCCACAAACGAAGGTGGATCACAGTTTATTGGAGGGTCATCAATCGGGATAGTAACACCCCGAACATCCAACTCAACATCTGGTGGATCAGCCTGGTACAGCCGCTTAAAGTAACCGGCACAGTGGGCCTTCACTTTAGACTCTCTCTCAAGAGCCCACCACCCTCCCCTCTAACTGCAATACACCGAGGGATGGGCTTGGAGGAAGGCAATGCGTGAATTCCCCTGAAAGTAGGATGAGAATCACTTGACCCAGGTGATGCTCTACCACCTCACAGATTCCACGCACAACAGGCCTCCTTGTCCACTCTCAGTGCAAGTACAGTTTTACGACTCAATTCCTGAACAGCTGGGTTTCTGCCATTAAGCCCTGGTCCTGTGACTCTCGCCAATGGTATCCATTGTCCCTTGAGACAACAAAATTATTATTCGCCCTTTGGTGAATTCCAAGACATCCACCGGCAACATCAAGGATTGTGGCTTTGAAAGCACTCAACAACTATTCAGGGTTTCCCAAAGCACTCAGACCCCCCCCCCCCCCGCCCAAATCCCCACTCAGCCTGTCCGCAAACTCCTCAGCTGCCTCTCATCCTTGAGCTTGCCAACATCCAGCCTAGACTGGGATGGTACCATTCTCCCAGATTTAATTCTGCAACTTCAGAGTTGCAACCACAAGCCTGTGGTCGGTATTGAGGACTGAACACTCTGGTAGACCCTGCAGTTCTGGATCATCCTCCAGCAACCATAAATAAGCACATCGTCACTCTCCTTTGCCACACCACCAATGTTGGATACCGAGTCCAGAAAATGAGCCTGTGAGCATTGAAACCATGAACCAGCCAATTAAGTCCATATCTTCTTGCAAAGTCAAGGAACTTAGTGCTATTTGTTCACAATTCCAGACCCATGGGGACCAACACATGTCTCATAACCATCCCTATCAGTTCCAATCAATGCATTGAATCCCCAAAGTGTGGTGGCATAGAATGCGTCTTCAAGGTGAGATCACTCGCCTCAGTCGGAGCATTTACAGCACCAGAGAAACGACACCCAAGGAGTGATGAATCCTTAGTGTCATAATATGCTCATTGACCGGTGTTACCTCAATTACTATTTGAATCAGCTTATTGGACACAGCACAGCAACTCCTTGGGCATTGTAACCATCAGAGCAACCAGACCAATATTAGGTGTGATCACCCGCAATGATCTCACCACTATCCAGTCTGTGAACCTCAGGGAGTGCTGCAATACCTATGTTTGAATGCTTGAGCTCAGATGATAACAGAGACAGGTGATCATCCTCTTCTTCGGGATAAGACATTCCAGGCACCACCAAAGTGACCACCTCGGGTTAATCCAAGGAGACCTCCATCTGGTGGACGACACCTCAGAACCACCCCGACAAACACTACCAAATGTAACCTGGGAATGTTACCCTGTGTTTTTCCTCCTGTCATCAGAGAGTGGGAGTCCCAAATGATTTGCCCAATCCTTCATCTGATGAGCTGCCCTGCAGAGGGCAGCTGCACAGGAGGTACTCACGGAGTGGGTTTTCAATTTTCTTTATGGTTTTCTTATGTTTTGCGGAGTGAAGGGTTTTACGATGGCCGCTTGCAAATCTGCACCAACCTCCGAAAAGAAAAGTAACCCAACTGCAGGAGACGTCCGCAGACACAGTTGGACATTAGAAATGGATGGCTGTTGGCTCACAAGGAGCTCCTCCACCTTTGACAGGTTTTGTTTTTAATCCTGCTGGGTGTCCATATCCATACACCCTCCTCACACGAATCTGGTGGTGGAGACGGTTTAGTGGCCGACAACGACCATGAAACAGGTTAGTACAGGTTTATGTGATACCTCTAGCAAGTCACAGATCTGATCTGACAATTGAGAGGGAGGGGAGACGATAAAAGCAGGCATGGCCATTGGGTAGGGGGGTGAGGGGAGAGGTGGGAAGAGGGGAAGGATGACTACTCGTAGTGGTTTGGTGAAGACGGGAGCAGACAGGGGAGAAACAAGATTTGAGGTTTTGGGAAGAGGAGGAGGTGTGATGAGAGGAAAGAAAATAGCATGTTTGAGATGTTGAGGAGTGTTGTGATTGGGAGTGTGAGATATCTCTTCGTTTAAACGGAGCACAGAGCTTGAAACCAACACAATTTGGGACACCAGAGGAGGAGCTGTTAGTAAAGCAGAGGACAGTGGAGAGGTGCAAAGAGAGGGGGTAGAATGAGGGTCTTGATGGAAGGTGTAAGGAGAGGGTCTTAACAGGGGATGAGTTAGGAGAGGTAGATTTAAGGAGGTGGGGTGAATTGACACTGAAGTTGGAAAAAAAGGAATGATTGATGGAATACAACATGCATTGCAAACTGGAATGTTTAAAAATATTTAAGTCAGAGATACGTTTTAAGGACAGAGGAGAGGTAACAAGAGGAGTTAAGAGAATGAAGAAAGGAGACGTGTAACAGTTGGACTTTTTAGACACAGGATAAAGAAAGAATAAGAAGAAATAAGAAGAATAAGAATAAGAATAAGAAGAAGAAGAAGAAGAAGAAGAAGAAGAAGAAGAAGAAGAGTAGTGAATTATGATAGAACACAAAAACCACATGGGTGAAAGAGAAAGAGAAACATTATAAAGACATTTAAAAAAAAAAAAGATGAGGCAAAATTAGGTAAAAGAAAGGATAAGAAAAGATTGTGAAGATGTATGGTGAATATCTTTATGATCAAAGTGGGATTGAAAATGCGGATCAGCAAAGAGTAGAGAAGGAAGAGGAGGTGGAGGACATCAAATAGTTACAGGAGGTACAAGGTGAGAAGGGGAAAAAACATATTTTTGTTTGTTTGTTTGTACATATATATATATATATATATATATAATATATTTTTTTTATTTTTTTTTTAAAGACATGAAACAGAAGGTATAGTTAGGAGGAAAATGAAGGTCGAAGGAGTAGTGGAGGGATTGTATGAAAATAAAAAACTGAATGTAATAAGTAACAAACACAAGAAACATGACCGTGCAACAAATGAGGAAATGATTTGGCTCAAGGAGCTCAATATGAAAAGTCTGACGAACACTCACAAATTGGCAACAGAGTTTTAAAAAAACCAAACCACAACACACAGTAAAACCGGAGAGAACAAAACAATAAAATCGAACAAAAACGACCAGGAAACTTATTTTTGAGAAAGTTGGCAGAGACCATGAGAACGCCGCTGTAGCTCAAGAACCGGAACGCGGAAGTGAGACCCCCATACTTTAAGACATTTATACCCCTTAAGTCCTTTTAGATCTCTGAGACCCTTAAGCATTTAGACCCTTTAGACAGATAGCTTAGATCCTGATTTCAACCCTTCAGACAGATTAGATAGCTTAGATCCTGATCCATTTCGAGCTTTAGACCACTTGGACCTTTTTGGACCCTTTTTACATCCTTGAGAGATTAGACCTTTTGACCCTTAGATACCAACTACTATTGGAACGTACGCTTTTGACCTTCAGACCATGTTGAACTCTTTAATTGCCCACAACGCAAACTATTATCGTCTTCTACAACCACAAGACTATACTAATTTTCGCCACGAAGGATGCGCAAACTCAAACCACCCAGGGGGTGGGCTACTCTGCTCGAACTGCATATAAAACTGATAAAACACAGGTGGGCGGTGACCCCCTCATCGAGATGAGAGTCCTTGGTCATCTCCTGTGAGTTTGTCTATCAATACATACTGCTTTCATAACGTTAACGTGGTAGATGGACGCTATTAATTACTTTTATGGGACCTTGACGACGTCTATCAATTACTTCTATTAACTAACAGACTTATTGCAACATACCTTTTGGATATTGGTAGCCTTTAGAGCCCTTACACCTCTTACTGACCCTTAGACCCTTAGACCCCTGAAGACCCTTTTGAACACCAAGAACCCTTTAAGATTCCTAAAAATCCTGAAGATAGTTTATACCCTCAGAACCCTTCAAGACCCCTAAACCCTGAAGACCCCAGGACCATCAGTTTCCTAAGACCTCCATAACATTGAGACCTCTTCATTCTTGCAAGACCCCTAAGACCCTAAGACCTAAACAAATTTAGATCCCCTGAGAATACCCAAGAATCTTTTAGACCCCTTAGACCCTTTCAGATCCCTAAGCACCCTTATAGACCATGAAGACACATAAATGACTCAGACATTCAAACACTTTATAACCCCAGACCCTTTAAGACCGCACAAGACCCCTAAAGACCTTTTAGAACCCTGAAGACCCCTACGACCCTTCAGAACCATTATTAACCCTTAAACCCTAATAGACCCAAAGATCCAGTTAGACATTGTCCTGAACGACTTCTGCATCGAACTTGACGATTTCACGCAAGTCATAAATCAAAAATGGCCCCCATTGGGAAACCACCTCCAACACCAAATAAGAGGGTGCAAGATATAATAAATTAAATTTTCTATTTCTTTTCTTTTTTGGGGGGGGGGGGGGGGTGGGGGGTTCTGCTCTGTGGCCATGGGAAAAGTCCCACATGGCAAAGAGAGAAACGGTGTCGCATGGCAAGCAATTTTCACACCCCATTATAATCAAATGAGATATTTTTGTGCATTTTATATTGCCAAACCTCAGGAACTTTTCAAAATATCAGATTGAAACTACGAAAGCATATTTATATGCATATGATAGATACGTGTATAAAATCTCGTCAAAATTAGTCAAAGACCAGGCAGGTTAATCTGTCCCAACCACGTAAACACCTATTCGGCCAGCATTAAGAAAATGTATCAACCAATTGTTTATGACAAACATTCCTCATGTAAAACACTTGATAGGACAAATTTTCACAAATTAACGCAAATTGCGTTCAATAGCACTATTTGTTTATTTGGATTTAATCTAGCATCTTGCTGTGCATGATATCTTTCTTGTTTGTTTTTCGTTTTTTTTCTGTGAGCATGATATCTCAAACATTTGGACGGATTCGGCAAAAATTTGGATGTTGGATGTGTGACAAGGAAGAATTGAAAATTCGATTTTGGTGAAGATTCCGGATCCGGATCTGGATCTGATAATTTTTTCGTGATTCTTCACCATTGGAGATTGGGGCTAAACTGATGTATAGCATGGATATCTGCAAAAAGTTGTGGACAGATTTGGATGAAACTTTGAAGGACGGGTTGTGGTTGTGGCGACCACAGACAAATTGATTCGATATTTGATTCGTGAATTGATTGAATGTCGATCCAAATCTGGATCTGAACTACTAGAATTTTCTTAAGTGATTCTTTTCACATTGTAAGAGATCGGGCTCAAAAAGGATATATAGCATGATCATTTTCAAAAATAATATTTGGCAGATATGTTCTCGTGATCAGGCATTACAGGGTGGGAGGGATGTCGCTCTACCGAGTGCCTTTCTAGTTTTAATTGTCACATTGGAGAAGTTTTGGCTGCCGCCACCTTCCTCGACATTGTTCTCTTTAGTCCAGGAATTTAACGCCCATTTTCCATGAGGAATTAGTAATATCTTTTGTGGGTTTGCAATTTCTCAGCACCACTTTCAGGAACGCAACCCCCATGAATATTTAAAGGTTCCTGTAGAACCTATATACAGGGTGAACCACAGATAAAGAGGCCTCATTGCCTCATGTATTCACCGCACATTGAGCAGTAAACTTACAAATTTAAACACAATGAAATGTTTTGTTAAGGGGCATTGTTAGTGAAGCCACCCACTTCCACTTTCCATTGTTTTTCATGTTTAGGGTTCCACTCAGTATTTGAAGTTTATTTAAAATAGTGTGCAATTTTATTTACATTCCAAGTTTTAAAGAAACCCATATGGACCTCCTTATAGTGAGGCCACCCTCTATATATATATTTTATGTAGTATATTATATTATATATAGTATATATATTATATATAGCACACACATAATTTATACATATATACACATCATACATACGTACATACAATACATACAGTTAAAGGATGCACACCAAATAGTCCTGTCAAATTTATTTTTATCAAAATCAAATTTTTCTTTGAAAGATAAATTTAAAGAATCCTCCAAGACAAGCTGTCTTTCCATTAATCACGTGACGAAAGCAATTTTGCACACTCAGAATGTAACAGCACGGTAAGGGGTATCAAACTTGAAAAAAGCCACTTCACCTGGTTAAGGTTGGGGGAAGGTAAATGATTGATGTTGTGTACTTCCATTGGCAGATGTGTATACTTTAGAGATGTATAAAATTTAGTGAGCAAAAGATGACAAATATTTGGATGGCAGTGCCAGAACCCCCAGCCGTTCTTGTGCAATTACTGACTTCTTGGTGAATGATTACTTAACCCCGCTTTTCAATTCGTGTTGCATGCTGTGGGAGGGGGGGGGGTAAATATACAACAACATTTCCATGGCCAGCAAGAGGCCTCGTTTAAATAAAAATAGAGTACAATTTGGGACATATCTTTGGGTGTCATTTTATATTTTAATCTTTGGGTGTAAATGGTAAATTTAATCTTTGGGTGTGTATAATTTTTGGGTGTATATTTTAATGAAATGGACCCCTCCTTGGCAGACTCCTGGCACAGTTGAGGGCTGATTTTCAACAAGGAATAAACAAAAACTCCGTTTGGATACTCTCTTCTGGCAGCTATTAGGGGATGAGGAGAGGGGTGCTTGCAATAACTCATTATAATAGTGCTTTTTAACATTTTTTTTACATTGAAGCTCCAGTCAAGGACTGTACATCCATCAAGGCCAGGCCTCAAATGAAACAAACGAAAAAAAAGCTGAAGAAATAAAGAGTGAAGAGAAGGAAAAGAATGTAAAGTTTTGAGGAAATGAAAAGATCTTATTCCTGAAAAAGGCAAGGTCATAACTGTTAGGAAGAACATAAACAAGATAAATATATTCCAGAGATTGTGTGGTAAAGGGAAGAAACAACGTCATGAAGGCCGACCCTCGAGTTTGCCACATCACGCATAATCATGTATGTAGTGACTTTCTGAAGTAGTCCCTGGTCTAAGCTAATGGCAGAAGAACAAGCACCCATTTCTCGGAGCCGAAACCGAAGTAATGTCTCTATGGAGAAGGAAAGAGAGCCACATCCAGCCTTAATTCAAGCAAGTTGAGTTTGAGGTCAGAATTGGAGAGTTGAAGAAGTCAGAATGCTTGAGACTCGACGCTGTCAAATAATATATGAGAGATTGAACCCCCGAATATGTTGAGAAGCAGTACTCGATAAAGGGCGGGAACGAATCAATTAATTTGTATAATCGAGGCAACTGTTCAGACGCGAAGAATCTTCAAATCTGAACAGGATTCCTGGTTTCTTAAAGGAGAGTGTGTTGTCTCTTGTTGAAGATTTTTCCTTGCACTACCAATTATCCAATCAGCTTTGCTATCGCTTTTGTCGAAGCAAATCGAAGATTTTTTCCAAGTGTATTGGTCAGTCCGATTTTATCATTCTATCTGTATGTTTGTCTGTCAATTGCCTAACAGGTCACAATTTAGAATCGATCTTCACGAAACTTCATTAAGTTGGTGGAGGTAAGTCTAACTGAGAAGCCTATTAATTTGAGGTCAAAGGTCATCTTGGAGGTAAAATAACAGACTTCATATTTGTAACATACACTAACCAATGCCGTCAGATGAGACTCTCAGTGTTACGTCCATCCGAGGGATGGCAATACATGGATAAATCACGCCTGCCTGTGAATAATACCGAGATGACGTTTTTGCAGTTGGGCCAAGATTCAAATGCAGACTAACAGCTTGGAGGTGAGTGTGCAAGTGGTACATGATGTTGCATAAATGTGCAATTCATAATCCATCACATTTCATCATGCAAATTTGTAACTTAAGCTCACTGGCACCATGTTTTCTTTTTTCAAAGAGAATGAAGAGTAATATTGTGGCAACATTTCTGCCTCACAGCAGATTTAGCATTTTCTGAGACCATTTCAAGCTTGCTTGTCCTCAGATTAAAGTGGGACAAGTGGGAACGAGCACATCGTTGAAATTGGTAGAAAAACTTCAAAAAGAGGCTTTCTTCGTGAGCATTTTGTGACGCGAGGAATTGTGTTGTTGTCACTAGCGATTCTGGGCATGACATGACCAAGTTTAACAAGAGTAATAAAAATCATCAATAACAATAACAACATGACCGTTGGGAGGATCTCGGAGTGTGTACGTTATATTGTTTTCTTGAGCAAGTTGTTAGAGTCACCCAAGTACAGAGAAAGACAGGAGAAACAAGACGTTGTGCTCCTCCATTTGAATCTGCGAGATTTGCGGTAGAGTGCAGTCACCACTCGAGCCAAATCCTAGCAGAAAAAACATATTTTCACCTTTAACAGCAATTTTTAATCTTATTCATCATAGATATTCCATTTTTAAATGTTCAAGGGTTCACCCTTACTTATAAACTATAAGTTTGTTTCAATTCAAAGAGAAACAGGACAATTCCGCCAGTATCGATTCACCGCTAGCAGTCTGGTCTCTGATTTTGATTCTCATTGGAACGACATGCAAGATTGAAAGTAATTACAACCAAGGCTGGCAGGAGGCATTGCATTACGTGCACCAATATTTCAGAGAAGACAAACAAGGTGGCTATTTTTTGTTCCAACCAATTGGTTGTATTCTTGTTGGCCCCTTGTTTTCAGCCGATGCATTCAAAGCAGGAACACTTGAAACTAAAAGGACAGTAGCAGAATACCCTCATTAGTGCTCAGGATGCGTTCTGGAAGAAGAGCGCTAATTAACCTCTGCCACCGAAGGTGAAGGAGGTTATGTTTCACCCCCTTTTTGTCCTGTTTGTTGTCTGTCTGTGTCTGTCTGTTCGCAGGATATCTCAACAAGTTGTTGACGCATCCGGATGAAATATGGTGGGCAGTTTGGGTGTGTGCAAGGACGAACTTTAAGATTTGTGGTGAAGATCCAGATTTGGATCCGACTACTAGAATTTTTAAAGTGATTCTTACCATTGGAGAGATCGGGCCACCCTCCTATCATTATGCAGTAGATATTTCAAAATGTATTGGGCACCGATATGTTCTCATGGATCAGGCATTACATTGCAGAGGTATGTTGCTCTACTACTATAGAGTGGAAAGTCATAAGCATTTAAAAGCCATACCTTTTATTTGCCCCTCGAACATTTTCATAACTACAAGAATGAAAAAGATGCCACATACCATCGCTGAGATACCAGATCGAGAGATCACAAAAATTGCCGATTTGGTTCTCCATGGAAATTGTTGATAAATGTCGATCCAATGCTGATCACAATAACAGCTGAATGCAATTTACAAGGATTCAATGGAAGGAAGCGACTTCCTCTCTTGACTATTAATACCATACCAACAACAACAAAAAAAATTTTTGAATCGAATTTTAAAAAAATAACACCACAAAAGACCATTGAAGCATATGTCACTTGGCATAGACAACACATAACCTAGTTTTTACACTTGTAGAAAATTGCCACCGCAATTTGTGAACCATGGTACAGTGTTTCGTTCCAGATGTAATCAACGAATCGAAGAGTCCGACCTGCAAGCTTTTTTCGTTTTCTGAAGGTACCAAATGTTTAGCAACGATGGTTTAAAAGTTTAAAATCGTGACATCTATTTGTTTTAAACCTTTAAAGCAAATACAGATCGATCACTTTATTCTCATCTTCCCCTTCTCTTCCTTCTTAATGGGTGAGGTGCAACACACAAAGCTTCTGCCTGCCTGCCAATGACCCATGGATACTCCTCCACTTTCCCTGTCCTCAGCCAACCCTCTTCGTCACTTTTCAACACCCCCGCATTATAAGATATCCCTCCTAGACAATCTAGCCACCTCAACCATGGTCCTAACCTCGTTTTCCCTCCTACTTACTCCTCAATCCAACTCTCTTTGGCATTCTTCTCTGCCAATCAGCATCACGGACAGGTCTACTTCAAGCCGGTCTTTTTACCAATCTTCCTGTCAAGCTCATTCTCGGTAAAATTTTCTGCCACAAATCTCCTCGCTCAGTTCAATCCCGCATTCCTTCCACCACCTCTCACTCTCGCAATGTTCTTGACAGTTGTTGCACAGAGTGCAACGTCTGTTGTTGTCTGTTTGTCAGTGGCCAAACCCGTTTCAAACTGTATAAGGTAAGCTGATGCCAACCAAGACACCATAATTTTTCCTTTCAAATTAAGTTGTATATTCTGTCTGCTAATTATATTCTATAAAAAAACAAATTTAAAATCATTGTGAAAAGTTGACATCACAAAAATGCTTTCCTCACCCTGTCATTCCGTGTATTATGAAGCCAAGGTATCCAGGCTATGCATTCTTAAAAAAAAAAAAAATATATATATATATATACATATTAACTATATCTTATAGATATATTATATTAATATATATATGGTGTTCTTTAAATTCTATTCCTACCAACGACATGCAAACAGACACCTAAGCACGCCAGTTCATGCGTGCGTAGGCTGTACGTCATTTTTTTTCTACGTACTGGTTTGGTTAGTGTTCAAACCAAGCTTGCATTCTCATTTACCATGTAACGCAATACCTGTTTTACATTACCTGCACAAGTGGTTTTTCCTGGGGTTCCATTCCTGCATGTTTTTTCATTTAAAATTTTATAATATGCAATACAATGGTAAACCAACAGCTCGGGGAAATTCAAGGGCTGCCTGTGTATCTGCACTCAAACACAGCATCGCCACTTGATACGGATGCTGTGCAAGTTTAACGATGGCGCTTACGCCTGTCGAATTAAGTTTAACCCGGGTCCACTTCTCCAGTGCATTGCTCCTTGAACGAGTTAACTTTGTTTGATGTAATGAGTGGTGGACTGGGCAAAGCCTTTACGCTTGTCTGCATTGTTGAGAAATTGTTTTCTAATGGTCACCTACAAGTCATCGCACAACCCACTTCCACCTGAAATGGCTCAGCATGTGCATAAACTTGCGCAAGGCAAATTGGTGGTGGTTGCGTTAACTCACGAGCACTGCGTGGTATGGATTTCCTTCATTTTTTTTTGATAAAAACATTATCCAGGATTAATGGCGTCTAGTAACAATGCAGCCATTATATGGGGTAGCGCGTCAGCGAGGTGTCACTGCATGGCTACCGGACACTATAATAACAAATGAATTGTCGATATTTAAAAAAAAATTGACTCCATTAATACTCTGTCTTGTACAAAAGTCACCATCAATTTCAAACTCCATGAATATATTCAAGATATAATACCCAGTGTAATGAGACGCGCTTCCACTTGTCTTAAAGATAAACTATAATCTGAAAGCATTTGTGCGATCTCAGTGTTTACTGTTTAACAAAAACAAGGAAGTAAGCAAATTAAATGAATTAGAAACATCACCAAGCGAGTATTTTGTTTGGTGCAATTGGCCTATTGCTTGAAATGCTTGCCCAATGTGAAGTTAATTCACAGATGTGTTGTTCTTTCCATTCCGAGTAGTCCCTGGCAGACATTTGGACATAAACTGAATGGCTGTCAAGGTCATGTGTTTCAGAAACACTCACCCAATGTCTCATAAGCTATTTTAATATCTTTTAATTGTTTCAGCTCGACGCACACAAGGTCTCTACTCACCCTGGATTCATTGGTTCTTTATTTATTAATTTTAAAGTTATACAAAGACGTACAAAAGTCAAAGGATTTGAATCCCAACCCACTATAAACTGCCATCCTGGTGTTTCACAGGTCAGGGTGATGTATCAATGCGTGTGCTGTCGCTTCGGATGGCGTTAAACTGGGCGCCACATCTGCCGAATTAGTTGGCGACTGTTAAAGATCCCATGATGTTCTTACAAAGAAGGAGACGAGCTATTGCCGGCATCCTGAACAAATTTCAGTCCTAAACTACAGAGGGCATTGCTTCAGCAGCACGCCGCCCACCAATGGTGGATATCCTGCAGCCCTTGTG
>CM068958.1:18188170-18192801 GCA_035128595.1 Eptatretus atami | reverse complement strand
TCTGTCTGTTCGCAGGATATCTCAAAAAGTTGTTGACGCATCCGGATGAAATATGGTGGGCAGTTTGGGTGTGTGACAAGGACGAACTGTTAAGATTTTGGTGAAGATCCAGATTTGGATCCGACTACTACAATTTTTAAAGTGATTCTTCACCATTGAGAGATCGGGCCACAACTCCCTATCATATAGCATGATATTTCAAAAATGTATTGGGCCTGATATGTTCTCATGGATCAGGCATTACATTGCAGAGGTATGTGCTCTACTACTATAGAGTGAAGTCATAAGCATTTAAAAGCCATACCTTTTATTCTCGAACATTTTCATAACTAACAAGAATGAAAAAGATGCCACAATACATCGCTGAGATACCAGATCGAGAGATCACAAAATTGCCGATTTGTTCATCCATGGAATTGTTGATAAATGTCATCATGCTGATCACAATAACAGCTGAAGCAATTACAAGGATTCCAATGGAAGGAAGCGACATTCTCTCTTGACTATTATACCCATACCACAACAACAACAAAAAAATTTTTAATCGAATTTTAAAAAAATAACACCACAAAAGACCATTGAAGCATGATGTCACATTGGCATGACAACACATAGCCTAGTTTTACACTTGTAGAAAATTGCCACCGCAAATTTGTGAACATGGTACAGTGTTTCGTTCCAGATTGTAATCACGAATCGAAGAGTCCTACCTGCAGCTTTTATCGTTTTCTGAAGGAACCAAATGTTTAGCAACGATGGTTTAAAGTTTAAATCGTGATCATCTTATTTGTTTAAACTTTAAACAAATAAGATGATCACTTTTATTCTTCATCTCCCTTCTCTTCCCTTCTTAATGGGTGAGGTGCAACAACACAAAGCTTCTGCCCTGCCTTGACCAATGACCATGATACTCCTCCACTTCCCCCTGTCCTCAGCCAACCCTCTCCACTTTTCAACCACCCCCGCATTATAGATATCCCTCCTCAGACAATCTTCCCACCTCAACCATGGTCTACCTCGTTTTCCTCCTACCTTACTCCCTCAACCTACCAACTCTCTTTGGCATTCTCTCTCGCTCAATCAGCACCACGTGACAGGTCTACTTCAGCCGGCTTTTTACCAATCTTCCCTGTCAAGCTCATCTGCACACAAATCTCCTCGCTCAGTTCATCCCGCATCCTTCCACCCACCCTCTTCACTCTCGCAATGTTCCTGACAGTTGTTTTCACAGAGCTGCAACGTCTGTTGTTGTCTGTTTGTCAGTGCCACCGGTTCAAAACTGTAAAGGTAAGCTGATGCCACAAAAGACACCATAACTTTCCCTTTCAATTAAGTTGATATATTTCTGTCTGCTAATTATATTCTATAAAAACAAATTTAAAATCATTGTGAAAAGTTGACATCACAAAAATTGCTTCCTCACCCTGTCATTCCGTGTATTATGAAGCCAAGGTAATCCAGGCTATGCATTTAAAAAAAAAAAAATATATATATATATATATACATATATATTATATATATATATATTATATATATATATATATGTAGTGTTTCTTTAATTTCGTTCCTACCAAACATGCAAACAGACACCCAAGCACGATTCATGCGTGCGTAGCTGTCACGTCATTTTTTTTTCTACGTCTGGTTGGTTAGTGGTTCAAACCAAGCATTGCATTACCTTTACAATTACCTGCACATTACCTGCTTTACATTACCTGCACAAGTGGTTTTCTGGGGATTCCATTCCTGCATGTTTTTTCATTTAAAATTTTATAAATACTGCAATACAAATGGTAAACAACAGCTCGGGGAATTCAAGGGCTGCCTGTGTATCTGCCACTCACAGCGTCGCCACTGATACGGATGCTGTGCAAGTTACGATGGCGCTTACGCCTGTCGAATTAAGTTTAACCGGCTCCACTTCTCCCATGCATTGCTCCTTGAACGAGTTAACTTTGTTTGAGTTAATGAAGTGGTGGACTGGGCAAAAGCTTTTACCTTGTCTGCATTGTTGAGAATTGTTCTAATGGTCGACCTAGCCAAGTCTATCGCACAACCCACTTCCACCTGAATGGCTCAGAGCATGTGCATACTGCAAGCAATGGTGGTGGTTGCGTTAACTCAGCGAGCACTGCGTGGTATGGATTTCCTTCATTTTTTTTGATAAAAACAATTATCCAGGATAATGAGCTCTATAAACAATCAGCATTATATGGGGTAGCGCTCAGCGAGGTGTCACTGCATTGGCTACGGACACTATAAAAACAAATGATGTCGATATTTAAAAAAAAAAAATTGACATCCATTATACTCTGCCTCTTGTAAACAAAAGTCAACATCAAATTTCAACCTCCATCGAATATATTCAAGATATAATACTCAGTGTAATGAGCACCTTCCACTTGTCTTAAAGATCAACTATAATCTGAAAGCATTTCGTGCGATCTCAGTGTTACTGTTTAACAAAAACAAAGGAAGATTAACAGCAATTAAATGAATTAGAAACATCACCAAAGCAGTATTTTGTTTTGGTGCAATTGCCTATTGCGTTGAAATGCTTCCTCCAATGTGAATTATTACAGATGATGTTGTTCTTCCATTCGAGTAGTCTCCTGGCAGACATTTGGACAATGAACTGAATGGCTGTCAAGGTCAATGTGTTTCAGAAACACTCACCCAAATGTCTCATAAAGCTATTTTAATATCTTTATTGTTTCACTGACGACACAAGGTTGCTACTCCACCCTGGATTCATTGTTCGTTTATTTTATTAATTTTAAAAGTTATACAAAGAGCGTACAAATTCAAAGGAGTTTGAATCCCAACCCAGCTATAAACTGCCATCCTGGTGTTTCACAGTCAGGGTGATGTATCAATGCGTGCGTTGTCGCTCGGATGGACGTTAAACTGGGCGCCACATCTGCCGGAATTAGTTGGTCGATGTTAAAGATCCCATGATGTCCTTCACAAAGAGGAGACGAGCTATTGCCGGCATCCTGAACAAATTCCAGTCCTAACCTACAGAGGGCATTGCTTCAGCAGCACAGCCGCACCCTCAACCAATGGTGATATCCTGCAGCCTTGTGCTGCATACAAGAGAAGATTGCAAAAGTTCATTAACCCAGCAAACATTAGGAACTACATCAAGATAAAATAAGCAGACTATTGTAAAGTGAATGTTCCAAATATATTTTTAAAGTCGATAGACAGCATAGCTTCAAATTAAATAAATTAACCTTGATAAATGAAGGGCATTTATCGATTCCTTAACAGTTCACAAGAAAAAAATGTAATAACTAATTCTAAATGACTTGAGAATGGTGAAACAAATATGACTGAGTAAAAAAAACGACTAAATCACTAATATTATTATAAAATCCAGGAATGAAGAAACAAAGAGAACAGAGATTTTTTGAGAAAGGAATATGAATACAGAGGAATAGAAAAAGAAAACAAGGGCGATGTGAACTGAAAGATGCACCGAACAGCAGCGATCCCTCGTTTTATGTTTGGTATATGTATAAAAATGCAGCTAAAATTATTGTGAAATTGCACACAAGACTTATTTGATCATGTTCATTGATATTTATTTGAGGTCAAAGGTTTTCTGATCATCGGTATTTCAGCTGATTGGTCCTCTTACTTTCAGTGTTTTGTTTTGGAACTTGTGTTGAAGTCTATCATGAATATCAACGAGCCTGATGTTGGCTTCGCAGTTAGGGTGGCTGGCTTGTGATCCTAGTGTCCTGAGTTTGAGCCCTGTCGGCCACTGAATTAACACCAGGTGCGGTTGACTCAGCCTGTCATCCTTCTGTGGTTGGTGAAATGAGTGCCATTGTACTGCTAATAAGGGCTGTGTGCTAACTGTAATAAGGACACGTAGCTGTGTCCTGAACCAGTGATGCAACCAAGTGGCTACAAGGCTGCACACGAGAGTGTGTGTGTGTGTGTGTGTGTGTGTGTGTGTGTGTGTGTGTGTATGAATATTAACACGTCGATGAAAAATGAGGTTGTACGTGCATTCCATAGAAAGACATTCAGGAAAAATATCATTTGGGAAAAAGGCTATAAATTAAAACATATTTGAGGTGTTAATGATTCCAACTAGTCTCGTGTGTTTTGTCATTTAAAATGATTTCAACATGCCATTCGTCGAGACTTCAACTGGTCTCCTTCCTTTAAAATAAGGAAGAGGATCAAGCCTCGATACTAACACAGTAATACACAACAGGAAAAGGCTCACCATTCTTGGAATTGGCTTTTAACATTGACTTGGAAATGGCTATTGACCCCAAGCCAGGTTTTCCAAAGGTCAATGACTCAGCATCAGCAGTTGTGTTGATAACATTCACCGACATTTCTGTAAAATACCAAAAAACGATAAATTATATTCATGACAGGCTCAGGGTACGAGACTCAGCATTATCTCAGCTCAGCGCATGAGACTCACCATTGTCTTATTGTCAAGGGCAAATATATGTAAAAATGAACGGCCAAAATAAATTGAAAGGAATTGCCACTCTCGGGTAAGTGCCAAAGCTGACAGCGGATTGAGTACATCGTGAAACACGTTTGTTGATGGAGAGCTGAAAAGCAACTGACCAACTTAAAAAATAATAATAATTCACACA
>CM068958.1:18175670-18183170 GCA_035128595.1 Eptatretus atami | reverse complement strand
GCAAAGCAACTAAACCGAATACATACGCAAAAGAAAATTAACAAAGCAATATGAACAGCAATGCCAAGAAAGATTCATTTTTGCATATTGAGTCAAGGCTCGTGGAAGAGCGAGAAGATAGAACGGATCAGCATGCAACGTAACCTAGAACGATACTCGGTAGAGCGCAGTCCTCTACCTGGCTGAACAGTTCACGTTTTGTATCCCACCAAGAGGCCGGATCTGCAACTGGACCTTCACCAAAATCGAATCCGTTTGTTTTTGTCACCTACCCAACTCATCCAACAGGTTTTGTCATAATCCGTCCACAACTATTTTGAGATATCGTGCAACATATTGTTTTTGGCCCAATCTCTGAGGAGTGAAGAATCACTTCCAAATTTTTTTTTTTTAATTCTCGTATCCAGATCCGGATCTTCACCAAAATGGAAAGAATTAATCATTGGCAGACTCTAAACCTGTCGACTAAGTTTCGTCCGAATCCATCCATAACCTTTTTGAGCTGTTCTGCTCACAGACAGATAGACAGTCAAAAGAGAAACAAACAGACAGGGCTGAAAACATAACCTCCATCCACCTTCAGTGGTGGAAGTATTGAACCAATTTGGGCAGAGGAAGAGCAAGATACATTGGGAGAGGAGAAGAAGCGGAGAGAGAGAGATGTGGGCTTGTAGGAGAGAGATTGAGAGAGAGAGAGAGGAGAGAGGGGATGGTAAGTTATGATTTTGAGGGTTTTGAGAGAGTGGGATTGAGGAAGAGGTGTAGAGTTTGGTGTAAAGATGGGGTGGATGTAGTAGAGGTTAGAGTATGGAGGATGATAGAGAAGAGAGAGAGATGATGAGAGAAGAGAAGAAGATTGAGGAGAGGAGATGTTTAGAGGAAGTTGTAGATTGATTAGAGAGATGAGAGGAAAAGAATTAGGAGAGGGGACGAGGAGATTTAGAGAGTAGGATATTAGGAGGTGGAGAGGGAGTAGAAGAGTGGATATATGTGTGAGAGTTTTTTTAGTCATAGGGGTGGGATAGAGAGAGAGAGGAGGAGAGAGAGAAGAGGGGGGGAGAGGAGAGGAGAAGGAGAGAGGAGAGAGAGGAGAGAGAGGGAAGAAGAGAGAGAGAGAGAGAGAAGAGGGAGAGGAAAGAGGGGGAGAGAGGGGAGAGAGGGAGAGAGGGAGAGAGGGAGAGAGGAGAGAGAGAGAGAGAGAGAGAGAGAGAGAGAGAGAGAGAGAGGGAGAAGAGGAGAGAGGGGGAGAGAGAGAGAGAGAGAGAGGTAGTCATCACTGTTTGGAGGATGTACAACACAGACAAAACATAAGTTGAAGAGGAGGAAAAGTCACAGTCAGAGTACTCCTGGGTTTGGGAGGTATACACGAAGAGCAGTACACAGAGTGAGAAATGGAGCTATTGATGGACAGTGTGACTCCCTTGCCAGGCAAGGTTCAGGTCGATCAAACCGGAGGAGACAATAGCCAAGGAGAACACTAAAGAGTTAGGAACATCTTGTGGGAGAAGGTTCTGTTAAACAGATGATGTCCAGTTTATTGGCAGTGTCCTGGATTGAGAAATATGTTAGCTTGGAGTGGAGGCCTTAGATGTTTGACGTCCACACAACTCGGAATAGGGGAGATGAGCTGCTGCTCGCATGTAGGAAAATGTGGAAAGAGGATGGAAAGGTGTGGAGCAGGGGTAAGCAGGGGAGAGTGGGCTGGTGGCTGAAGTGAAGCTTGGTGTGGGGGGGGCGGTGCAAGTCTGGAGCAAGCTGGGGGGTGGGGCTTGGGTGAAGGTGAATGGTGGAATGTGTGTGGCTGGTGCAAAGCTGGGGGAAGAGCAGAGGGATCATGAGGGTGAGGGTTGGGGCAAACTTGAGAGGTGAACGGGTGGGCAAGGGGGGGGGTACAGGGGCAAAGATGGCAGATATGGAGATGGGTGGTGCGGGTCTAGTGTGAAGCAAGGATGGTGAGTGGCTGGAGTGAAGCTGGGGTGTGAGGCTGGAGGAAAGCTTGGAATGTGTTGGGTGAGGAAGTCCAGGAGGGAGGGTAATTGGAGTGGGAGGGGTGAAGGCAAAGCTGGGAGGGAAGAGGGAAAAATTGGGAGTTGAAGTGTTGGGGAGAACCGTAAGAGTAGAGGAGCAGGGTGGGGGGGCTTTTTTTGGGGCAGGACAATGGGAAAACTGAGGGGGGTTGAGATGATGAGGAAGCTGAGACAGATTGAGACAAGGAGGGAGTAGATGGGGGAGGGGGTACTGACATGGAGGTGTCTGATGTCATGAATGGACGTGAAGGGGAATTTATTGTTGTGTGCATATAACCTTTGCAAAATGAGATCTCAGAATTCCCAAGCCAGATAAGTCATGACAGAGTTCATGGGTGGAGTGATAAAAATGTTTTTGGTTGAAGGCACAGAGGAAAATTTGGCTGTTTTTGCAAGAGGAGGGTGGATGAATGAAGTGTTGAGGAGTGAAGAGGTTTTGGGAAATAAGCATTGTGAAAAAGAAAAAGGAAGAGATTTTGATGAAGAAGAAGAATGAATAGGTTGTTCCTGACACAACAGTAAGGACAGTAAGGCATTTTAACAAGCATTTTTGAAGCATTTTTACCCTGCGCTCACAAAGTGAAAAGCGGTGTGAAGCGATCGGTCGCGTTCGTGTACCATATGTACATACGTATGTGTCTGCATTTAAAAAAAAAACATTTTCTCAGAAACCGTGAGTCTGATTGAAATGAAATTTTCCAAATAGGTGCGGCGATGCCTGTATAATTTTATGGTCATGATTATGATGTCATAGATCATGTGGTACAAGTGCCATCTTGGAAAAAACCGAAAACTTTGCACCTCTATATCTCCGAAACCACTCCATAGAAAAAAATCTACACATGGCTCATTGTTAAGTACTCCCCAAGGGGAATAAGTTGTGTTCATGATGTCATCGCTGTCTTCCTTATGACATCATAATTTGACAAAGTGCAATTCTTGATCCAGTCAGTAATAAAAAAAAATTCTCTACAATTGTTGAAACCGCTAACCGATCAATGCAAAACTTTAACTAATTGATCAACTTCCCATGGGAAATATAGTTTGATAAAAGTGACATCATCGGTTATTGGTGTGGCACCATATTGGATCAAAGGAAAAAAAAAAAAACCTTAAAAAACAGAAGAGTTGGCTTGCACCAAAGTCCTTCTCAAGACTGTGCAGGGTAAGTATTCCATGAATACCATCTCGATTTAATTCGCACACATATGATGCGACCGATAACTTAACCCCGCTTTTCACATTGCGAGCACAGGGTAATAAAACAGTAAAACACAGTGTATCTATCTGGTATGGGGAAGTTAGCTTAGATGAACAAGAGGAGAAACTACCAATTGATCAGACATCCACAGGCAGCAAAACCAGAAGCGGAAGAATGTGAATAGATGCAAGAAGTATTTCTGTTTTGGCTTCTTTTGGACACCATAAAACTATATTATATATATATATATATATATATATATATATATATATATATATATATATAGAAATATATCTATATACAGTACATACATACATACACATGATTTTGTGAACTGAGACACAAAGGCAATGGCACACAACATATAGCGGTTCCCAAGGTAGTTGTTTTGTTATTACTTGTTTCAGAATAGTCACCCCCCCCCCTTGTGTCCAATGGGTTACAAAGGGAATATGCATTGTGAGGCATGAGTGAGGGTTTTCTCCTTTCTTTCCCATTTTTCTTCTCACACAACCGAGCATGTTGGTAGCAGCCTAATTTCCATATGCACACCAAAACATTGTATGAACATGCACGCCACAACCAAACTGCCATTTCCACCACCATAGCCTTCTTTACAATAATTCTCCCACAATGCCAGCGATAAGCACCCTGCATGCTTCAGAAACACAGCGGACTTTATTTTCATTCAAACACAACCATTCAAGCTCACCTTTCCAGCCTTCCTCTATAATCCGCATCGCCCTCACCCAAGAAGGATGCTTCAACGTCACAACCACAATAAGTTCATTCGTCTCACCACTACCAACCCCCTTTCCGCACCTCGGGACCATCACCTCGCCTCGCCCAATGACTCCTCTGGTTCACGCCCGGACCCAAGCCCAGCACCAATACAAATGGAGCCTTTTACACCCAGGCCTCTAACATGTTCCTCTAACAGCGGGGACCCCCCTGCTATCCAGTAAGCCATCTGCACACTTCCCAAGCATTCGAGCTACAAATGGGGAAATATGGCTGCATTAGTTGGTCGATGATAAACATCCCATAGTATCCTTCATGAAGAGTGGTCGAGCCATCGCTGACACCCTGAACAAATTACAAATTCCTGCCCTACTACTGGGTAGGCAATGGCAAACCACCTAACATAACCCTTTCCACGAAACTGCTTCAGGAGCACTGACACTCTGTAACAGAGTATGGCACATCAGAATCAGAATTAGTTTTATTTACATCCTCTAAGGAGCTGAAACTATCACACACACACACACACACACACACACACACACACACACAATAACACCGAAGTTGACTTCAACTATATTGTTGATAATAATGGCCTCAGTTTCTTTAAAATCTGCTGCCGATGTAATTTATATTAAAAGATGACTTGTTAAAAAAATTTATTTGAATAAAATGCAGTTGAAAATGTGATGCCCACCAGACTGTTGAAATACGAAGTTGCATAATCTTGTTTAAAAAACAAAAACAAAAGTTTGATGAAACAAATCAGGAAGCTTGGAAGAAAGCAAAAAGGAAATTGTGAGTCAAAATGGCACAGATAGCACAGACTGCCTTGTGCTTACACTTGCCTACATTCCCGTGAGGTCTGCGGTCTGTTGAACTGCAGTACCCTTTACAAATGTTCACAACACAAGATGGCAGGTTGAGATTTGGCGATAGGAGAGAAGCTGGTGGAATTTGTACGTTCACTGGTGTAAGCTGACTGCTTGAAATTTTCCAGAATCATATTATTGACAGAGTGCCAAATTATTGGTTGCACCACACTCTGTACTTTCCTATGACTCACAATTGAATTGATACGTTGGTTCCCGACAGGACAGATCAGAGGTTGAGTACTCACATTTGAGTTGTCTCGTCCAAGTTTGATTCCCAGCCCAACTCGAAACCATCGTCCTGGCACTTTGCAGGTCCTGGCAATTACATAAATGAATGTGCCAGTTTTCAGTAGCTTGTTGCTCTTTCAAATAAAGGGTGCCATGAATGCTAGCATTCGCTGATGGATGTTAAAGATCCTATTGTGCCTTTCCAAGGACAATAATTGTGTGTTGATATCTTGGGCATATTCCAAATATATACCTTCGCTTGAAGGAGCAATGATGTATAAACGGCACAGGTGCATCTCAGTAATGACGTAATCTGCATGCCAAAATTGGAATCGATTCCCTGTCCAATGTGCATTTGCTTGAAGAGGAAGTTCAATAATAGAGGTCATGACCCGTACTATGAAGGAAATTTCCAGTTACAAGATCTATATCCCATGTAGTACGTGTGAAATGAACTGTCATGGCATGTGGGATGGCATAAACAACTGTCTGAAACTTTGCAGAAACTTTTTCAGGCATTGCTGCAAGAGTGGGCTGGGATTCCTCATGCGTAAACTTTTGGATTGTATACAGGTCCTCGTCTTTCACAAAGAATTTGTTCGATCGATGTGTTACTAATTACAAGTGACATTGTGATCCACATTTTGGATCATCATGTGACTCGCAAATTAAATGTGATGAAATGAATTCCTGTTGGAGCATAAGGAATTCCAGAAGGATAGTTATTTTATAAAGAAATAAAAGTTCCTCTGGAAGGACCTTCAACACAGGAGAAGGCCATTAGGCACAATAAAGCCTGCACTGTGGTTGCTAACCTATGGTTTCTCATCCATGCCCTGTTCTTTTGAAATGCTGAGCATCAAGCAAAGATCATGTACCATTTTTAGTCCTTGGTATGACTCGGCCAGAGTTCAAACCGCCAACATCTCAGTCTCAGAGTGGACACTATAACCATTAGGCAAATGGGTCTGGTAATTACTCCACCTGTGTATCGCAAATTGGGGTTCAGCAATTGGTTCACGAAGTCTCGTGAAAAAAAACCAGGCACAAATAACCAATTACTAATTGTACGTGTTAAATAAGGTGGTGTAAAAGAAGGCACATCAATGGCAGTGAACCTCTGAATAAATGGGTTTTTTTTGAATGGTGACCAAACATATAAAGGCGGTGAACCTCTCTGAAAATGTGGCTTGCCATCACACCTGTTATTCAAAGTTCACAAACAAAGCTAATATAGTTCGTGCTCGGAAACGCAAAGTAAAAGCCGAAAACACCTCACGTCCTCTTTCTGAAGACGACGTGCGGTAACGTGTTCTGTGAACTCTGTATGTTATAAAAGTTTTGAATTTTGCTCTAAAATTCAAAACTTAGATATAATCAATTTGTGGGCTGGTATTCCATTGCAGACATTCCTGCCTTTATGATGCCTGCTGCAGCTGAAGCAACATTAAGAGCTGATAAAACATGAGATTAAAAGTTTGTTCAGTGAGAAATGCAATAACCTCTGGTGTTTTCAAGCGAATTAGAATTTACTTTCATCTGTACTCCTGTGCTGTCCCCTATAAAAAAAAGGAAGATCGAGGAAGAAACATGAAATAACAGATGTCAGATGACATGAGGATAGAGAGCAACTATGCACAAACCCTCAGGGTGTTTTTGCCTTCCTTTTGATGAAATGGGCCTTTGTCTCGTACAGCTCCTGACGATCGGCGAAGCATTAACATTAGGCCACACAGGGCAGCAGGTGATGCTAGCTCCTTGTCATCTTCCAACTCTGAAAAGGTCTCCAATACCTTTGCTTTGGGCACTCCACCCTGCTCAGGGGAAAAATAACAAAGCGGAAAACACAACGGTAATCTATCAACCAACTTGCCCAAAACATTATTTCACTGATCGAAACAACCCACAAAACCCTCCCTCCATTGACAAGCCATCACTGATAATTATGGAACAATATTCACATCCTATCCTGTATAAGTGTTCAAATAGAGATGGCGTAAATAATTTTATCTTCACAAAGAAAACATTGCCGGGTGATTATATTTATTTTTGGCCAAAGTTGTGATGATTGTTGTTGATGCCCAAATGGTAGTGTGCTGAGAAATGTGAATATGAAACTGCAATGCACATCTCGTCTGGTGGGGAGTGGGGACGGTGGGTGGACTGAGACCAGTGTTGCCAGACGTACAATAATTATCATATTTATATGATATACGATTGGCACAACTGTCAACTCTCACGTTTTTGCTGTGAGACTCACGATTTTCTGTTGAAAGTCACGTTCTCACAATAAATTCTTACACTTTAAAAAAAAATTTCTTGGCACCAACAAATATTTCCAACACAAGTTCGAATTGCAAACATACCCCGTGGGAGTTCATTCGTACAACTCTCAGGTGAACGATAGCACGGACGACAGATAGTTTTG
>CM068958.1:18164937-18175490 GCA_035128595.1 Eptatretus atami | reverse complement strand
TTTGGGCTCAGTTAATGCCTGGGGAATGGTCTGTAGAATATACCTGTCAAGTTTGGTTCGGTTCCGTCCACGAATAACCGAGAAATAGCAATTTTAGGAAAATGGGCCAAAAGGGCCGTTTCTCGGCCCAAAAGGCCGGAATCACACTTTGGGCTCAGTTAATGCCTGCACATATGTGTCTGGTATATACCCGTCAATTTTCATCGAATTCTGTTCACGAATAATGGAGAAATAGATGTTCAAATGAATTGTACACAAGAAAAGGGAGAACGCGAGCGGCGCTTCGACCCCATGGGGTAATTATTGCATTGCGACTGGTTTAACTGATGTTATAACCTTGAATACCGACTTAAATCCGATTGGTTCGCGTAGTTCCACACTTCCTATATGAGAGATGGAGTACAATTGGTCAATTATCGACGACCATCCTGATCCAATGTAATGTCTTGTTACTGGGGGGTTCATTTTTTCACGCGAAACCACCACAAAATACTGGGAAATACTATCAATATGCTGAAATAATACATCTTAATTACAAGGATGATGATTGCTCTAATTCCTGCACAGCATTTGATCTGGTGATGAAAATAAAATATGTGTCTTGTTTGTTCATGTTGTTGGTTCATTTCTTTTAGTCCATACAGTGGACTAAACAGTAACAACGTGACATAAAAACCAATCTTCTGACAAAAAAAAACTATGAATGAATTTGGCACTGGAGTGCAGAAATTGCATTGACGACACACCAGAAAGCAAACATTTTCTGGGGGAGCATGCCCCCAGAAGACCCCCCTATATTTTCTGGGCGCTTCGTGACCTCGCTGGACACATTTTATGTTCTCACACTTTTTCATAATTTGGGGTTGACAGGTCTGGATCGGTAATTGTAAAAATGGCCAAATATACTGTTGTGGTTTTGAGGAGTCCCAAAGGTATCCTCACGGAGGTTATTTCATATAATAGTTTTACTGTTTAGTTTAACTGTCAAAAGTCGAGCGCATGGCATTTTGTGACTCTCTAAAAGGTTATGCAGAGATCATTTGAGGAAGATGGGCATAGAAAGATTGAGAGAATTGAAGATTCGAACCTTCATTAATGTTTTGGGGCTTGATTATTATTATTATTATTATTATTATTATTATTATTATTATTCACATGAATGTGAGGGTCCTCTCATCTTTCGCTCCGTCATTCCTTTTACTTAGCTCACTTGTATTTCTTCTTTCACTCTCTTTTGTGCTTTGTCAATTAATTTATCGTCACACCATTTGTCATCGTTATTCATACTGTCCATGTCCTTTCTCTCTTCATTATTTATTCGCCATCGCCCTTGTACACCTTCGCTTTCACGTTCCAGTGTCCGATAGCTGTGTCACTGGACCCTCTGCCACATCTACGCTGCCCGGGCATCCTGCCAGGAGACACATTAAATATGTGCCTCGAGTGATGTCACTACTCCACAGGGAAGCGCCAGTGCTGTGGCTGTGTGAGGAACAGGACGGAGCACAGTGTGAAGGGTTCGGGTTTCAGTCAGGACATGGAAGCCAGAATCAACAAGTATGAGGTGTGCAGGGGTCAGACCTGTCACCATCTATTTCTCTCTATCTGCATCCCATCATTTGTTGCCAATCCATCATTTGATCATTCTTTGCCAATGACTCATCTTCCCCTTCCGCATCTGATGCATGATGCCAGCTTTCTGTACTGCAGCATCTTACGTCATTGATAAGGTTCCAAGGGTGGGTCTGTTGCTTGGTGGATAATTTGGGAATATATACTTGCTGTGATTAATTGTCGTCCATATATGTCATTCCATTGTTTTGTAAATACTTGTTTGCTGGCCACTGTAAGTGCTTGAATTTTTATTACTCTCACTAAAAAGCCATTTCCTCAAGAAACTGTCCTTACTTCTTCTGTCCGTTCTGATGGCGGCATAAGACTGCTGAAGCGTTTGGCCAGCTCGGAGTCCTTATCTAAGTTTGATCTCATATGTGGTTAGTGATGTTAGTTCTGCTCGGCTGACTGACTAATGTTTGTTGCATTACCACTGGCACGGGTCCCCTTTTGCCTCGTTTAACTCACCGGCATGGTAAACCGACCTTGGGTGCGAAGATCCGGTGTCAGTGGTCTCTTAAAGACACGCTGTCTTCTCGGAGTTATCCAGAGTTGATGTGCCATCAAAATACGATATTCTCGCAAGTCCAAACCATACTTGACCTTCAATTTCCAATTAAATTTTCAGTTTAAAGTAGCCCCTGTAGGTATTTAAAATCAGTTTAGATAAAAGATTTTATCAGTTTGCTGCGCAGATTATGGCCTTCGTCAAGCATCACACAGCTTTTTCCACACAGGTGTGATGGCATGTGCACATAGGGCATTTACTTTCATGATGTCACGTCCTTGTGTGAAGCTTGCCGGCATGGATGCAGTCATGTCGGTTTGCCATTGATTCGCCAACGAAATGTGACTGATCGCTACCTTGAAGAGGTGGAGAAGTGTGACGACGACAATATTTGAAAGCTCTACCAGCAACATTATGGTGAGTAAAATTATATTATTATTATCATTATTATTACCATGCGCATGTGAAGCAAAAAGTAGGGTTAAGCGACATGTTCACTTCTGTCTGTTCGTCCATCTAAATACATCACTGAATTTGATCTGATTACACATGCACAGAGAGGAGTAAAATAATTTATTTACTCTGTCTACCTGTCTGGCGGTCAAACAAAATTGAAAATCATTCCAAACAGAAAACTATTTTCAAGGTTGTCATAAAGGACACAAACAACGGTCATGAAGAACTAATGTAACTTGTTAAATAAGGTGGTGTAAAAGACACTGCATCAATGGTCGTAAACTACAGGAATTAATATTTTTTTATACGATCTTTAAAATCTTTAATTTATATAAATTTAATCATATACTTGAACACACCAACACAAATCTCTTATCACTTCCAAAGACGTCCAGTTTATCAGTACTTGGAAATGTTAAATAAGCTGGTGTATAAGACTGCATCCTCAGCGGTAAACTTCTTGAATTTTTTTTTATACGACCGATAAAATTATTATTGTATTTAAATTAAATTATATGCTTAAAGATTGTAAAACAGAAATCACCGCATTGGCGCTTTCAAAACCCTTCAGTTTTGCATTACTTGGAGATTTTAAATAAAGTGGTGTATAAGACACTGCATCAACAGCGATAAACTTCTGGAATTTGTTTTTATACGACCTATAGAATTATTATTTTTATTTTGATTGAATTGTATACAAACACTGCATGGGATAAGCTGTTCTATGAACTTTCTAGTTATTATAATAATAATAATTATTATTATTATTATTCTCACTACAGTATGCATAATATTTGGCAATATATGATAATGTTTTCGAAAATACAATAATTTGGAGTTTCCAATCCGGTATTCCCACTTTTCAGATATAGCAATGCTGTGGGGTTGGTGTGGGGTTGGACTGGAGTTAGTACAATGCAGTTGTTTAAAATTTGCACCAAAGTACAGAAGAAAGGCAGCAAAATCAAATCTGCTCCACATTGGATAACACATTGATTAAAAAGATGTCTTTGATGACATTATGGCGGATGGACCCGTGCATACCTTCTTCACACAATTGGTGAAATCCAGGAACTTCTTCGTCCAGTTTAGTGCAGTCTTACACTCACATTCTGACATACCTTAACACGCACACATGAAATGGTGAAAGACAGTTGGAATGTTTGGAGATGCTTCCAGGTTTATCACTGCAGATATAGCATTTGAAAATGAAGTTGCATCGAGTATCTTGGTAGATCGATTATGAGAATAATGTGAGTTCCGTTGGAAGAAACTTTGATGCAGGTTGAGGCCATTACGCCCATAAAAGACTGTGATGGTTGCCGACCAATGTTTGTTTATCCGTGCTCTATCCTTTTCAAATACTAAGCAACAAGCAAGTACATAGCACGTACCATTTTTAAAGTCTTCAGTATGACTCTAACCACCAACCTGCCAGACTCAAAGCAGACACTTATGTCCGCAATGTGTAGCATTATGCCACCTCTTCTGGTTAAATCCATAATGATCATCAACTGTCGTTAACGGTCAATTTTCTTTTTGAAGTGACAAAGGTAAATGCGATTGTTATTACAGTCTTAATATGAAACTGTTTCCATAAAATGATGGTTGCAGATTACAACTGTCCTTGCCAAAACAACAGTGAACATTTCTATAGTAACCTTTCTCTGGTAAGTAATAAGTTGGCCTTTCACTATTTCAATAGCATTATTACTTGGCGAAAAAAATTTTTTGACTCTTATGTTGGTCTATAGCGTTTGTCTGTCTGTTTGTTTGTTTGTCACACGATTTTTGGCCACAGTTTTCAATCAATTGTTCTGAATTTTTTAGTGAATGTAGCTGACCGGCCAAGGACAGCAATACTTAATTTTGGTAAAGATCGGAATCCGGATCCAGATCTGAGAATTTCTTAAGTGATTCCTTACCATTGAGGGATCGAGCCAAAAACGATATGTAGCACAATATGTCAAAATGTTATGGATGGATTTGGACGAAACTTTGTGGACAAGTTGGGTGTGTGACAAGGATAAATCATTTGATTTTGATGAAGATCCAGATCTGGATCCGGTTCTGAGAATTTTTCAAGTGATTCTTCACCATTGAGAGATTGGACCAAAAATGATATATAGCACAATATCTCAAAAGTTTATGGATGAATTCACACGTAATTTGGTGGGCAGGTTGGGTGTGTGAGAAGGACTAATTGATTCTTCCCCATTGAGAGATGGGGCCAAAAACTATGGATAGCATGATATTTCTAAAAGTTGTGGACGACTTGTGACAAAACGAGGTGGAAGAGTTGGTTAAGTGACAAGAACAAGCCAATTCGATTTTGGTTAATGTCCGGATTCAGATCCGACCTATCAGTGGGATACAAAATTTAAACCGTTCGTTCTGTTTCGCCGCGTATCACTCTATGAGTGACTTTTCATTTCATTATTTCCTGCGTTTGTTGTTGGCTTATCATCATTCACAAAGAGCCACAATTTTCACACTAACCTTGCCGGTGCATGTGCTTTTGACAATTTTTCCTAGGTCCAGACCTCCTGCTCTCTTCATCCCTGCAAATGCCACACACCTGGCGGCCCTGGTTACAGATCGCTGCATCCACATCCTGCATATAATGATTATTTGAAAAGAAACAAGAGAAGTAATTCAATGGCAATATTTTTCACACACAATCCTTCCAAATGCTGTGGGTAGCAACATAAATTAACAAATTTAATTGCATCTCTTAATCAGACATTACTTGTAAATCTAATAGATGTCCAATCTACCATTGAAAAACAAAATAAATGCATGGACGGACCCATTTCTCTGATATCAACGCATGTTTATATATATATATTTGTTTATTTTTCTATTGGAGCCTTCTTTCCTTCCTTTTGTATGCAGCTCCTTGCTGCTGGTTGCATCATTTGCTGGGGGTTCAGCTATGCCACTGATGCAAGTGGCTCTTGTAGATTAGAGCAGGGATTTGAAATTTGTTCAGGGTGCCGGCAATAGTTTGCAGTTGGTAGATCGATTATGTGTGATGGTCCCCCAGCCCCTTCTGGACATGGCAATTATCCATGGAAAAGTCATTAAAGGATAGGCCCTAAAATTACAATTGTTCTTTTCCGACTACAAAGAGAATCATTCCATGTCATGCTAAGTTTTCCAAGCTCCGTTGTGCATAGCAGGATAATGTTTCTGTCGGTTTACTCTTCTCCCAAGATTTTACTGTTTGTGATATTTCTCCGTCCCCCTCATCATTACTTATAGTGCCTTCATTCCAAGATTGAGGCCAAACCTGATAAACCGTGTGGCTATCCAAAACTCTAAACTTGCTTGTTGAGACAAAATGCAAGAAGCGCCTTGACCTGTACAGAACAAAAATGCGCAGAAAAGGAGTTTGCAAAGAATATCTCCAGCATAGCGATCCACAGATAGAAGAGGAGACAATGAGTGAAAAACATTTGCCCAAGCAAAATGTGTTGCGCCAAAATGGTTTTGATAAAAAAAACAATATCACCCTTGGAAAAGATGGGATGCTTAAACTTCAGTTTATAAGATGAATGCTATAAACTCTGTCCTTTGTCTGGATAGGATTACATTTCCTCGCTGAACTCACTTTATCATTGTGAAAGCAAAGCGCTTTGTCGCACTATCCTTGAAAACCTGTCCGTGCTTTGTTATCAGTTAAAACAGGACATGATGTAAAAATGATTCGAACTCGAACAGCCCCCATGGCGAGCAGGCGTGCCGTGACCCGCTCACCCACATCCATATTTCCAAACAAGCGGCTCGTCATCCTGCTGAAAGGAAAGCCGGAAAATATATTTCCAGGTAAATATCACAGCGTCACGAGATAAACGCTCAAACGAAATATCCACAGAGTCAAAATAAATCATCTTGCCTGCTGTTTTTGATGCTTTCCAGGGTAAAAATCTGCAAAAATGACGTGACAGATTAAGACAAGTATGTTTTCTCATACCATTGCTTTCGAGTTGAACAAAGGCAATGCTACACAGTCTGTGTTTGCCCATCTTTCATCGATTTTACAAAAAAATCATGACGAAAGCACTGAGAATGTTTAATTATATTACTCATGTGAAGGATCAGGAGTTGGAAAAGTGAAAAAGTGCAGGATGTCTTTGAATGAACCGGAATGGTGTGTGCAGGAGAGTGCGGATGATATTTTAACCGCATTGAGTTGGCTTGTGTCAAAGATGATTTTGATTATTCGGAGTTGTATTTACCTGATTCAGGAATGCAAGAGTTCTGATGGTGTTTAAAAGTTGACTTCTTGTGTGCATGCCGATATCCTTCCTTGCACTCACAATAATAACTTCCCTTGGTGTTCACGCAAGCAGCGTTCTCTCCACATATTGCTTTCCCTTTGTGTATAGTTGCAGCACACTCATCTATATCTGAAAGACAAGGTTCAAGACAACAAGCATTTAAATGTTCTGTGATTCACACCAGCATCTGAGGTGTCTAACCTGGTTTTTAATCTCGGCCCATGTCATCAACCTCGGGTGACTCATCAATCGGTGTTCCGTCCCTCCGATGGACATTAAAACTTGGCGTCCTGTCTGCTGGCATTGTTTGGTGGATCTTAAATATCCCACAGTGTCATTCGCAAAGAGGAGGCAAGCCATCACCGGCACTCTCAACAAAAATCTGCCCTAACCTTTGTTCAACGTTTGACATAGACAGCTGGTTCATGAAAGACTTGGGCCAAACTTCCCCCAGCCAACCCCATGAGAATGTGGGAATAATTGTGGCCATTAGAATTCTTCAGAGAGAAGATACAGATGATTATTGACTCCGATTAATCATTGCAATAAATTGGATGAGCGCCATCTGTTATTATATGTACTCATATATACTGTATGTCATATGTATCTACTAGTGAGGTAGCCATGCTATGCATAGGTGGGTGTCCGAAAGCAAACAGACAATGCGGAACCGGCGAATGCCAAACCATGGATCCATAAATTCAACATTCCTCTGCCACCTTCAGTGAAACGTCAGGCATGGACAGCCGGTTCATGAAGGACTTGGGCAAAAAATAAAAACTTACTGCAGCTGACCCCACCAAACGGTGGGTATATAATGTTCCTACACACCATCAATGGCGAAACTTTTAAGTTCCGAATCCGAGAAAAAAATTGCGGCATCAGATGAGTGGAAACCGAGAATCGCAAATGAATTGAGAAATTTCCAAAGCTGCAAATGTGTTTACATGCAGAGGAAGATCGTCGTTGTTCGGGTGGAAACTCAAAATCATAATTGTATTGAGATATT
Organism: Eptatretus atami; assembly: GCA_035128595.1. Taxonomy (NCBI): domain Eukaryota; kingdom Metazoa; phylum Chordata; class Myxini; order Myxiniformes; family Myxinidae; genus Eptatretus; species Eptatretus atami. Next base: position 18,167,620 of record CM068958.1, on the reverse strand, counting down.
ACCAAACCAGCGAATGCTTCCACTTGCGGTAAATGGCAAAACTGATAAATCTGAAATCTTGAATGTGTTTACATGCAGAGAGGGAGCAGCTTTGCATGGGTGGACACTCAAAATCATAATTGCATTGTGAAATCATAATGGAATTGAGGTATTTATGAAACCTCCCAACCACCTCCGGACAGCCGCTGGGACCCCACAGGTTCCACAAAAAGTTTGGCGGGGCTCGCACCAAAACTGAGGGAGTAGTTCGGGCAAAGACAGACAGAGACCCAAGTCCTGCTGTATAATATAGATAATAATAAATGTCAGTGTGTTGGGTGTGTGCCGTGTGTGTGTGTGTGTGTGTGTGGTGTGTGTGTGTGTGTGTGTGTGTCTTGCGTGTGTCCTCCATAACTCCAAAACCATGAAACCTAGTGCTCCCAAACTTTGCAAGCATGCTAAGGGAAGTCCAAGGGAGTGCATGAATGAAAATTGGGTGTTTCGGTTAATTAAAACACCCCTTTTAAAGGGAATTTAGGTTGGTGATCATTACACACAAAAAAGCCTTCTCAAAATGGCGGTGTGCCATCTTGGTCAGCCCTCAATCACATTGCTGGGTTCTTAAAGGTCCCATGACACCCAAAAGTACTGAAATTGCATATATATATATGTCCTATAGGAGTTTTCCATTGTGATTTCAGATCTGACAATGTTTTTTCACAATACGCGTTCTGTAAAATGTAAAATTAAAAAAACAAACCTCTTCGGGAACGCCCCTAAAAATTCTACTGAAAAGGGGCATAACCCACATGACGTCAACTGCAGGATGACAAAGGCTGCACGTAAATTACTCAGGTTGGTGGTCTACATGATTCTATTGGCTTTCTGTGTGTTTCCACATTCAGTTGATCGACTCAATCGCTTCGTCATTTCTGCTTTAAAAAATCAAACATTTGCTTTTGAATAATGGATGACATGGACTTTGATTTGTCTGGTAGCGACAGTGAGTGGAGAGAATGAAGGATTTTGGTCTGAATCAGATGGAGAATTGTTGGATAACATAGTCGCGGGAGGTGAAGTTTAGGCAGCTGGAAATGAAATACGGCCTTAGCAGTTCAAGCCCGAAGCAGGACAAGCAGAGAAAACTGGCAATGAAATTACCAGCGTTCATTATGATCGGGAGGACATCGAAGGAAGACTCGGCAATAACAACTGGTTAGACTAAATCCTATTATTCGTAATTCAATAATGTAAATTCGACTTGCATACTGCTCGATATCAGAAATATTTTAGTGACGTGACGTGCCAGCGCAGCGCAGCGGACATGTTTCTCCGGGGCAAATTAATCACAAGCAAGGCCAGCGCATGTCATCGGCCGTATCTTTCCACGCATAAAACGAAGCAATCTCGCTGTCCGGATACGATGAAACTTGTGTGCAGAACACACCTTGCGACACAATTGTCTAGAGTAGTCCGATAAATCTGACGTTCTGTTGCATTTTTATTTATTTTATTCCTACTGTCGTCATGTAGCGCCAGTAGAAAACAATGAAGAAAAGAGAATGATAAAAGAAAGTACAGCACGTCAGATTTATCGGACTAGTCGACGGATGACGGATTTATCGGACTGGTCTAGACTCTGGAGTTGACAAGTAACTTGTATTAGCATGCACACAATGTACAAGTCAATGCGTAAGAGTCCCGAGGATATGAGCCGTGTAATAGGACAGATAAATTTGTCTTTCATAGTTTTGCCAACATATTTTTCCCTGTTCATTTATTACAGCATTTTGGCTAAATGTTAATGAATAGCAAGCCAATGGAAGCAGTACCTTCACTTTCGAATAAACCCATGTATGTCAAGTGCATCCATACCTGGCTTGCATGTTTGTGGAATCGTACCTATCCCAGCAGGCTGGTTTCAACGAACAATTCAATAAGCTGCAAAATGTGGGTGCAGGTTTTTCACATTGTTTGATTTAAAATTATCTCCTTGCGCCTTGAATGATGCAATATTAATCTTTGGTATTTTACTTGTATGTCCCTGTAAGTTTCTTTTTTAATGGAAAGGTTCAACAGTCACGTTTTATATTTTGTGTTCATGGTATAGCCCTTTATTGTGCATACATGTATTGGATTTGTACACGACTACAACAAGGTAGTAAAGGGATAAATAATTGCCTCGTGATTGTTGTGCATACACGGCTCAGAAGCAGAATTTCTTTTCTGCGAAAACAATCACAGGAATTAAGACGATCATGAGAGAGCAAATAAATGTGCACATTGCATTTGTACGTACTTTACACGGCGCGGCGCGCACGTCTCGACTCTCGAGTCAATCCACTCTGTGCAATTTTCTGCAGATGACGTCAACGCATGGCTGCGTTCGCTGAAGTCACTTTTTGAGGGGCGGGGCATAGCAAGTTGTGAAAAGCACCAGAAATGTTCGAAATATTGGTCTAATTATCCCATTGTTGATTTTAAAAAAGAAAACATGGGTGATTTCTTCACTAGGAAGGTCAAGTTAATATATAAATAACCAGAAAGTTTTGAGTGTTATGGGACCTTTAACTGCCATTTGTTCGGCCTGCTCAAAATTCCCTTGCCTTCGAACACGATAACCTCTCATGGACTAATTAAAGTAATATAATCAAAATCTAGCTTTGGATTTGAGCATCGGTTCTCGCTGGGACTAAATAAATGT
>CM068958.1:18132774-18145803 GCA_035128595.1 Eptatretus atami | reverse complement strand
TGAGAGAGAGATTGTGCAGAAACTTTTTCAGGCATTGCTGCAAGAGTGGGCTGGGATTCCTCATGCGTAAACATTTTTTTTGGGATTGTAATAGCAAGTCCTCGTCTTTCACAAAGAATTGTGTTCGATCGATGTGTTACTAATTAACAAGTGACATTGTGATCGCACATTTTTGGATCATCATGTGACTCGCAAATTAAGTGTGATGAAATGAATTTCCCTGTTGGAGCATAAGGAATTCCAGAAGATAGTTATTTTATAGGAAGAAATAAAAGTTCCTCTGGAAGGACCTTCAACACAGGAGAAGGCCATTAGGTCACAATAAGCCTGCCGTGGTTGCTAACCTATGGTTCTCTCATCCATGGCCCTGTTCTTTTGAAATGCTGAGCATCAAGCAAAGATCATGTACCATTTTAGTCCTTGTATGACTCGGCCAGAGTTCAAACCGCCAACATCTCAGTCCAGAGTGGACACTTAAACATTAGGCAAATGGGTCTGGTAATTACTCCACTGTGGTATCGAATTGGGGTTCAGCAATTGGTTCAGCGAAAGTCTCCGTGAAAAAAAACCAGGCACAAATAACCAATTACTAAATTGTACGTGTTAAAATAAGGTGGTGTAAAGAAGGCACATCATGGCAGTGAACCTCTGAAATAAATGGTTTTTTTTGAATTGGTGACCAAACATATAAGAGTCGGTGAACCTCTCTGAAAATGTGGCTTGCATCACACCTGTTATTCAAAGTTCACAAACAAAGCTAATATAGTTCGTGCTCGGAAACGAAAAAGTAAAGAGCCGAAAACACTTCACGTCCTCTTTCTGAAGACGACGTGCGGTAACCGTGTTCTGTGAACTCTGTATGTTATAAAAGTTTTGAATTTTGCTCTAAAATTCAAAACTTAGATATAATCAATTTGTGGGCTGGTATTGCCATTGCAGACATTCCTGCCTTTATGATGCCTGCTGCAGACTGAAGCAACATTAAGAGCTGATAAAACATGAGATTAAAAGTTTGTTCAGTGAGAAATGCAATAACCTCTGGTGTTTTCAAGCGAATTAAAAATTTACTTTCATCTGTACTCCTGGGGCTGTCCCCCTATAAAAAAAGGAAGAATCGAGGAAGAACATGAAATAACAGATGTTCAGATGACATGAGGATAGAGAGCAACTATGCACAAACCCTCAGGGTGTTTTTGCCTTCCTTTTGATGAAATGGGCCTTTGTCTCGTACAGGCTCCTGACGATCGGCGAAGCATTAACATTAGGCCACACAGGGCAGGCAGGTGAGTGCTAGCTCCTTGTCATCTTCCAACTCTGAAAAGGTCTCCAATACCTTTGCTTTGGGCACTCCACCTGCTCAGGGGAAAAATAACAAAGCGGAAAACACAACGGTAATTCTAGTCAACCAACTTGCCCAAAACATTATTTCACTGATCGAAACAACCCACAAACCCTCCCTCCATTGACAAGCCATCACTGATAATTATGGAACAATATTACATCCTATCCTGTATAAGTGTTCAAATAGAGATGGGTAAATAATTTTATCTTCACAAAGAAAACATTGCCGGGTGATTATATTTATTTTTGGCCAAAGTTGTGATGATTGTTGTTGATGCCCAATAGGTAGTGTGCTGAGAAATGTGAATATGAACTGCAATGCACATCTCGTCTGGTGGGGAGTGGGGACGGGTGGGTGGACTGAGACCAGTGTTGCCAGACGTACAATAATTTATCATATTATATGATATCGATTGGCCACAACTGTCAACTCTCACGTTTTTGCTGTGAGACTCAACGATTTCTGTTGAAGTCACGTTCTCACAATAAATTCTTACACTTTAAAAAAAAATTTCTTGGCACAACCAAATATTTCCAAACACAAGTTCGAATTGCAAACATACCCCGTGGGAGTTCATTCGTAACAACTCTCAGGTGAACGATAGCACGGACGACAGAATAGTTTTGAAATTTGGTAAGATTTTTCATCGGCATCAGAAAAAGAAACCAGAACACCTCACAAGAGTGAGGCGTTTCATTATCATAATGAGACCTAATTTTGTGTTGGGCAATCGCCCAGTGCATTTAATTTTTCTTTTTTTTTAAATAACAATTTTAAGAAAATGGGCGCGAAAGGGCCGGAATTGCACTTTGGGCTCAGTTAATGCCTGGGAATGGTCTGTAGAATATACCTGTCAAGTTTGGTTCGGTTCCGTCCACGATAACCGAGAAATAGCAATTTTAGGAAAATGGGCCAAAAGGGGCCGTTCTCGCCCAAAAGGCCGGAATCACACTTTGGGCTCAGTTAATGCCTGCACATATGTGTCTGTATATACCCGTCAATTTTCATCGAATCTGTTTCACGAATAATGAGAGAAATAGATGTTCAAGATGAATTGTACACAAGAAAAGGGAGAACGCGAGCGGGCTTCGACCCATGGGGTAATTATTGCATTGCGACTGGTTTAAACTGATGTTATAACCTTGAATACCGACTTAAATCCGATTGGTTCGCGTAGTTCCACACTTCCTATATGAGAGATGGAGTACAATTGGTCAATTATCGACGACCATCCTGATCAATGTAATGTCTTGTTACTGGGGGGTTCATTTTTTTCAGCGCGAAACCACCACAAAAATACTGGGAAATACTATCAATATGCTGAAATAATACATCTTAATTACAAGGATGATGATTGCTCTAATTCCTGCACAGCATTTGATCTGGTGATGAAAATAAAATATGTGTCTTGTTTGTTCATGTTGTTGGGTTCATTTCTTTTTAGTCCATACAGTGGACTAAACAGTAACAACGTGACATAAAAACCAATCTTCTGACAAAAAAAACTATAATGAATTTGGCACTGGAGTGCAGAAATTGCATTGACGACACACCAGAAAGCAAAGACATTTTCTGGGGAGCATGCCCCCAGAAGACCCCCTATATTTTCTGGGCGCTTCGTGACCTCGCTGGACACATTTTAATGTTCTCACACTTTGTTCAAAATAATTGTGGTGGTTCGAACAGGTCTGGATCGGTAATTTGTAAAAATGGCCAAATAATACTGTTGTGGTTTTGAGGAGTCCAAAGGTATCCTCACGGAGGTTATTTCATATAATAGTTTACTGTTTAGTTTAACTGTCAAAAGTCGAGCGCATGGCATTTTGTGACTCTCTAAAAGGTTATGCAGAGATCATTTTGAGGAAGATGGGCATAGAAAGATTGAGAGAATTGAAGATTCGAACCTTCATTAATGTTTTGGGCTTGATTATTATTATTATTATTATTATTATATTATTATTATTATTCCATGATGTGAGGGTCCTCTCATCTTTCGCTCCGTCATTCCTTTTACTTAGCTCAACTTGTATTTCTTCTTCACTCTCTTTTGTGCTTTGTCAATTAATTTATCGTCACACCATTTGTCATCGTTATTCATACTGTCCATGTCCTTTCTCTCTTCATTATTTATTCGCCATCGCCCTTGTACAACCTTCGCTTTCACGTTCCAGTGTCCGATAGCTGTTGTCACTGCCCTCTGCCACATCTACGCTGCCGGGCATCCTGCCAGGAGACACATTAAATTGTGCCTCGAGTGATGTCACTACTCCACAGGGAAGCGCCAGTGCTTGGCTGTGTGAGGAACAGGACGGAGCACAGTGTGAAGGTTTCGGGTTTCAGTCAGACATGGAAGCCAGAATCAACAAGTATGAGGTGTGCAGGGTCAGACCTGTCACCATCTATTTCTCTCTATCTCATCCCATCATTTGTTGCCAATCCAATCATTTGATTCATTCTTTGCCAATGACTCATCTTCCCCTTCCGCATCTGATGCATGATGCCAGACTTTCTGTACTGCAGCATCTTAACGTCATTGATAAGGTTCCAAGGGTGGGTCTGTTGCTTGGTGGATAAGTTTGGGAATATAACTTGATGTGATTAATTGTCGTCCAATATGTCATTCCATGTTTTGTAAATACTTGTTTGCTGGCCACTGTAAGTGCTTGAATTTTTATTACTCTCACTAAAAAAGCCATTTCCTCAAGAAACTGTCCTTACTTCTTCTGTCCGTTCTGATGGCGGCACTAAGACTGCTGAAGCGTTTGGCCAGCTCGGAGTCCTTATCTAAGTTTGATCTCATATGTGGTTAGTGATGTTAGTTCTGCTCGGCTGACTGACTATGTTTGTTGCATTACCACTGGGCACGGTCCCCTTTTGCCTCGTTTAACTCACGGCATGGTAAACCGACCTTGGGTGCGAAGATCCGGTGTCAGTGGTCTCTTAAAGACACGCTGTCTCTCGGAGTTATCCAGAGTTGACTGTGCCATCAAAAATACGAATATTCTCGAAGTCAAACCATACTTGACCTTCCAATTTCCAATTAAATTTCAGTTTAAAGTAGCCCCTGTAGGTATTTAAAATCAGTTTAGATAAAAGATTTTATCAGTTTGCGCGCAGTTATGGCCTTCGTCAAGCATCACACAGCTTTTTCCACACAGGTGTGATGGCATGTGCACATAGGGCATTTACTTTCATGATGTCACTCCTTGTGTGAAGCTTGCCGGCATGGATGCAGTCATGTCGGTTTGCCGATTGATTCGCCAACGAAATGTGACTGATCGCTAACTTGAAGAGGTGGAGAAGTGTGACGACGACAATATTTGAAAGCTCTACCAGCAAACATTATGGTGAGTAAATTATATTATTATTATCATTATTATACCCATGCGCATGTGAAGCAAAAAGTAGGGTTAGCGAACATGTTCACTTCTGTCTGTTCGTCCATCCAAATACAGTCACTGAATTTGATCTGATTACACATGCACAGAGAGGAGTAAAATAATTTATTTACTCTGTCTACCTGTCTGGCGGTCAAACAAAATTGAAAATCATTCCAAACAGAAAACTATTTCAAGGTTGTCATAAAGGACACAAACAACGGTCATGAAGAACTAATGTACTTGTTAAATAAGGTGGTGTAAAAGACACTGATCAATGGTCGTAAACTACAGGAATTAATATTTTTTTATACGATCTTTAAAATCTTTAATTATATAAATTTAATCATATACTTGAACACACCAACACACAAATCTCTTATCACTTCCAAAGACGTCCAGTTTATCCAGTACTTGGAAATGTTAAATAAGCTGGTGTATAAGACTGCATCCTCAGCGGTAAACTTCTTGAATTTTTTTTTATACGAAGCGATAAAATTATTTATTGTATTTAAATTAAATTATATGCTTAAAGATTGTAAAACAGAAATCACCGCATTGGCGCTTTCAACCCTTCAGTTTTGCATTACTTGGAGATTTTAAATAAAGTGGTGTATAAGACACTGCATCAACAGCGATAACTTCTGGAATTTGTTTTTATACGACCTATAGAATTATTATTTTTATTTTGATTGAATTGTATACAAACACTGCATGGGATAAGCTGTTCTATGAACTTTCTAGTTATTATATATAATAATAATTTTATTATTATTTATTCTCACTACAGTATGCATAATATTTGGCAATATATGATAATGTTTTCGAAAATACAATATATTGGAGTTTCCAATCCGTATTCCACTTTTCAGATATAGCAATTGCTGTGGGGTTGGTGTGGGGTTGGACTGAGTTAGTACAATGCAAGTTGTTTAAAATTTGCCACCAAAGTACAGAAGAAAGGCAGCAAAATCAAATCTGCTCCACATTGGATACACATTGATTAAAAAGATGTCTTTGATGACATTATGGCGGATGGACCCGTGCATACCTTCTTCACACAATTGGTGAATCCAGGAACTTCTTCGTCCAGTTTAGTGCAGTCTTACACTCACATTCTGACATACCTTAACACGCACACATGAAATGTGAAAGACAGTTGGAATGTTTGGAGATGCTTCCAGGTTTATCACTGCAGATATAGCATTTGAAAATGAAGTTGCATCGAGTATCTTGGTAGATCGATTATGAGAATAATGTGAGTTCCGTTGGAAGAAACTTTGATGCAGGTTGAGGCCATTACGCCCATAAAAGACTGTGATGGTTGCCGACCAATGTTTTGTTTATCCGTGCTCTATCCTTTTCAATACTAAGCAACAAGCAAGTACATAGCACGTACCATTTTTAAAGTCTTCAGTATGACTCTAACCACCAACCTGCCAGACTCAAAGCAGACACTTATGTCCGCAATGTGTAGCATTATGCCACCTCTTCTGGTTAAATCCATAATGATCATCAACTGTCGTTAACGGTCAATTTTCTTTTTGAAGTGACAAAGGTAAATGCGATTGTTATTACAGTCTTAATATGAAACTGTTTCCATAAAATGATGGTTGCAGATTACAACTGTCCTTGCCAAAACAACAGTGAACATTTCTATAGTAACCTTTCTCTGGTAAGTAATAAGTTGGCCTTTCACTATTTCAATAGCATTATTACTTGGCGAAAAAAATTTTTTGACTCTTATGTTGGTCTATAGCGTTTGTCTGTCTGTTTGTTTGTTTGTCACACGATTTTTGGCCACAGTTTTCAATCAATTGTTCTGAATTTTTTAGTGAATGTAGCTGACCGGCCAAGGACAGCAATACTTAATTTTGGTAAAGATCGAATCCGGATCCAGATCTGAGAATTTTCTTAAGTGATTCCTTACCATTGAGGGATCGAGCCAAAAACGATATGTAGCACAATATGTCAAAATGTTATGGATGGATTTGGACGAAACTTTGTGGACAAGTTGGGTGTGTGACAAGGTAAATCATTTGATTTTGATGAAGATCCAGATCTGGATCCGGTTCTGAGAATTTTTCAAGTGATTCTTCACCATTGAGAGATTGGACCAAAAATGATATATAGCACAATATCTCAAAAGTTTATGGATGAATTCACACGTAATTTGTGGGCAGGTTGGGTGTGTGAGAAGGACTAATTGATTCTTCCCCATTGAGAGATGGGGCCAAAAACTATGGATAGCATGATATTTCTAAAAGTTGTGGACGACTTGTGACAAACGAGGTGGAAGAGTTGGTTAAGTGACAAGAACAAGCCAATTCGATTTTGGTTAATGTCCGGATTCAGATCCGACCTATCAGTGGGATACAAATTTAAACCGTTCGTTCTGTTTCGCCGCGTATCACTCTATGAGTGACTTTTCATTTCATTATTTCCTGCGTTTGTTGTTGGCTTATCATCATTCACAAAGAGCCACAATTTCACACTAACCTTGCCGGTGCATGTGCTTTTGACAATTTTTTCCTAGGTCCAGACTCCTGCTCTCTTCATCCCTGCAAATGCCACACACCTGGCGGCCCTGGTTACAGATCGCTGCATCCACATCCTGCATATAATGATATTTGAAAAAGAAACAAGAGAAGTAATTCAATGGCAATATTTTTCACACACAATCCTTCCAAATGCTGTGGGTAGCAACATAAATTAACAAATTTAATTGCATCTCTTAATCAGACATTACTTGTAAATCTAATAGATGTCCAATCTACCATTGAAAAACAAAATAAATGCATGGACGGACCCATTTCTCGATATCAACGCATGTTTATATATATATATTTGTTTATTTTCTATTGGAGCCTTCTTTCCTCCTCTTTGTATGCAGCTCCTTGCTGCTGGTTGCATCATTTGCTGGGGGTTCAGCTATGCACTGATGCAAGTGGCTCTTGTAGATTAGAGCAGGGATTTGAAATTTGTTCAGGGTGCCGGCAATAGTTTTGCAGTTGGTAGATCGATTATGTGTGATGGTCCCCCAGCCCCTTCTGGACATGGCAATTATCATGGAAAGTCATTAAAGGATAGGCCCTAAAATTACATTTGTTCTTTTCCGACTACAAGAGAATCATTCCATGTCATGCTAAGTTTTCCAAGCTCCGTTGTGCATAGCAGGATAAATGTTTCTGTCGGTTTACTCTTCTCCCAAGATTTTACTGTTTGTGATATTTCTCTCGTCCCCCTCATCATTACTTTAGTGCCTTCATTCCAAGATTGAGGCAAACCTGATAAACCGTGTGGCTATCCAAAACTCTAAACTTGCTGTTGGAAAAAATGCAAGAAGCGCCTTGACCTGTTACAGAACAAAAATGCGCAGAAAAGGAGTTTGCAAAGAATATCTCCAGCATAGCGATCCAAAGATAGAAGAGGAGACAATGAGTGAAAAACATTTGCCCAAGCAAAATGTGTTGCGCCAAAATGGTTTTGATAAAAAAACAATATCACCCTTGGAAAAGATGGGATGCTTAAACTTCAGTTTATAAGATGAATGCTATAAACTCTGTCCTTTGTCTGGATAGGATTACATTTCCTCGCTGAACTCACTTTATCATTGTGAAAGCAAAGCGCTTTGTCGCACTATCCTTGAAAACCTGTCCGTGCTTTGTTATCAGTTAAAACAGGATGATGTAAAAATGATTCGAACTCGAACAGCCCCATGGCGAGCAGGCGTGCCGTGACCCGCTCACCCACATCCATATTTCCAAACAAGCGGCTCGTCATCCTGCTGAAAGGAAAGCCGGAAAATAATTTCCAGGTAAATATCACAGCGTCACGAGATAAACGCTCAAACGAAATATCCACAGAGTCAAAATAAATCATCTTGCCTGCTGTTTTTGATGCTTTCCAGGGTAAAATCTGCAAAAATGACGTGACAGATTAAGACAAGTATGTTTTCTCATACCATTGCTTTCGAGTTGAACAAAGGCAATGCTACACAGTCTGTGTTTGCCCATCTTTCATCGATTTTACAAAAAATCATGACGAAAGCACTGAGATGATTTAATTATATTACTCATGTGAAGGATCAGGAGTTGGAAAAGTGAAAAAGTGCAGGATGTCTTTGAATGAACCGGAATGGTGTGTGCAGGAGAGTGCGGATGATATTTTAACCGCATTGAGTTGGCTTGTGTCAAAGATGATTTTGATTATTCGGAGTTGTATTTACCTGATTCAGGAATGCAAGAGTTCTGATGGTGTTTAAAGTTGACTTCTTGTGTGCATGATATCCTTCCTTGCACTCACAATAAATACTTCCCTTGGTGTTCACGCAAGCAGCGTTCTCTCCACATATTGCTTCCCTTTGTGTATAGTTGCAGCACACTCATCTATATCTGAAAGACAAGGTTCAAGACAACAAGCATTTAAATGTTCTGTGATTCACACCAGCATCGAGGTGTCTAACCTGGTTTTTAATCTGCCGCATGTCATCAACCTCGGGTGACTCATCAATCGGTGTTCCGTCCCTCCGATGGACATTAAAACTTGGCGTCCTGTCTGCTGGCATTGTTTGGTGGATCTTAAATATCCCACAGTGTCATTCGCAAAGAGGAGGCAAGCCATCACCGGCACTCTCAACAAAAATCTGCCCTAACCTTTGTTCAACGTTTGACATAGACAGCTGGTTCATGAAAGACTTGGCCAAACTTCCCCCAGCCAACCCCATGAGAATGTGGGAATAATTGTGGCCATTAGAATTCTTCAGAGAGAAGATACAGATGATTATTGACTCCGATTAATCATTGCAATAAATTGGATGAGCGCCATCTGTTATTATATGTACTCATATATACTGTATGTCATATGTATCTACTAGTGAGGTAGCCATGCTATGCATAGGTGGGTGTCCGAACAAACAGACAATGCGGAACCGGCGAATGCCAAACCATGGATCCATAAATTCAACATTCCTCTGCCACCTTCAGTGAACAGTCAGGCTGGACAGCCGGTTCATGAAGGACTTGGGCAAAAAATAAAAACTTACTGCAGCTGACCCCACCAAACGGTGGGTATATAATGTTCCTACACACCATCAATGGCGAAACTTTTAAGTTCCGAATCCGAGAAAAAAATTGCGGCATCAGATGAGAGTGGAAACCGAGAATCGCAAATGAATTGAGAATTTCCAAAGCTGCAAATGTGTTTACATGCAGAGGAAGATCGTCGTTGTTCGGGTGGAAACTCAAAATCATAATTGTATTGAGATATTACCAAACCAGCGAATGCTTCCACTTGCGGTAAATGGCAAAACTGATAAATCTGAAATCTTGAATGTGTTTACATCAGAGAGGGAGCAGCTTTGCATGGGTGGACACTCAAAATCATAATTGCATTGTGAAATCATAATGGAATTGAGGTATTTATGAAACCTCCCAACCACCTCCGGACAGCCGCTGGGACCCCACAGGTTCCACAAAAAGTTTGGCGGGGCTCGCACCAAAACTGAGGGAGTAGTTCGGGCAAAGACAGACAGAGACCCAAGTCCTGCTGTATAATATAGATAATAATAAATGTCATGTGTGTGTGTGTGTGTGTGTGTGTGTGTGTGTGTGTGTGGTGTGTGGTGTGTGTGTGTGTTGTGTGTGTCTGCGTGTGTCCTCGTCTAATAACTCCAAAACATGAAACCTAGTGCTCCCAAACTTTGCAAGCATGCTAAGGGAAGTCCAAGGGAGTGCATGAATGAAAATTGGGTGTTTCGGTTAATTAAAACACCCCTTTTAAAGGGAATTTAGGTTGGTGATCATTACACACAAAAGCCTTCTCAAAATGGCGGTGTGCCATCTTGGCACACGCCTCAATCACATTGCTGGGTTCTTAAAGGTCCCATGACACCAAAAGTAACTGAAATTGCATATTATATATATGTCCTATAGGAGTTTTCCATTGTGATTTCAGATCTGACAATGTTTTTCACAATACGGTTCTGTAAAATGTAAAATTAAAAAACAAACCTCTTCGGGAACGCCCCTAAAAATTCTACTGAAAGGGGCATACCCACATGACGTCAACTGCAGGATGACAAAGGCTGCACGTAAATTACTCAGGTTGGTGGTCTACATGATTCTATTGGCTTTCTGTGTGTTTCCACATTCGATTGATCGACTCAATCGCTTCGTTCATTTCTGCTTTAAAAAATCAAACATTTGCTTTTGAATAATGGATGACATGGACTTGGATTTGTCTGGTAGCGACAGTGAGTGTGAGAGAAATGAAGGTTTTGGTCTGATCAGATGGAGAATTGTTGGATAACATAGTCGGCGGAGGTGAAGTTTAGGCAGCTGGAAATGAAATACGGCCTTAGCAGTTCAAGCCCGAAGCAGGACAAGCAGAGAAAACTGGCAATGAAATTACCAGCGTTCATTATGATCGGGAGGACATCGAAGGAAGACCGGCAATAACAACTGGTTAGACTAAATCCTATTCGTAATTCAATAATGTAAATTCGACTTGCATACTGCTCGATATCAGAAATATTTTAGTGACGTGACGTGACCAGCGCAGCGCAGCGGACATGTTTCTCCGTGGGCAAATTAATCACAAGCAAGGCCAGCGCATGTCATCGGCCGTATCTTTCCACGCATAAAACGAAAATCTCGCTGTCCGGGATACGATGAAAACTTGTGTGCAGAACACACCTTGCGACACAATTGTCTAGAGTAGTCCGATAAATCTGACGTTCTGTTGCATTTTTATTATTTTATTCCTACTGTCGTCATGTAGCGCCAGTAGAAAACAATGAAGAAAAGAGAATGATAAAAGAAAGTACAGCACGTCAGATTTATCGGACTAGTCGACGGATGACGGATTTATCGGACTGGTCTAGACTCTGGAGTTGACAAGTAACTTGTATTAGCATGCACACAATGTACAAGTCAATGCGTAAGAGTCCCGAGGATATGAGGCCGTGTATAGGACAGATAAATTTGTCTTTCATAGTTTTGCCAACATATTTTTCCCTGTTCATTTATTACAGCATTTTGGCTAATGTTAATGAATAGAAGCCAATGGAAGCAGTACCTTCACTTTCGAATAAACCCATGTATGTCAAGTGCATCCATACCTGGCTTGCATGTTTGTGAATCGTACCTATCCCAGCAGGCTGGTTTCAACGAACAATTTCAATAAGCTGCAAAATGTGGGTGCAGGTTTTTCACATTGTTTGATTTAAAATTATCTCCTTGCGCCTTGAAATGATGCAATATTAATCTTTGGTATTTTACTTGTATGTCCCTGTAGTTTCTTTTTTAATGGAAAGGTTCAACAGTCACGTTTTATATTTTGTGTTCATGGTATAGCCCTTTATTGTGCATACATGTATTGGATTTGTACACGACTACAACAAGGTAGTAAAGGGATAAATAATTGCCTCGTGATTGTTGTGCATACACGGCTCAGAAGCAGAATTTCTTTTTGCGAAAACAATCACAGGAATTAAGACGATCATGAGAGAGCAAATAATGTGCACATTGCATTTGTACGTACTTTACACGGCGCGGCGCGCACGTCTCGACTCTCCGAGTCAATCCACTCTGTGCAATTTTCTGCAGATGACGTCAACGCTGGCTGCGTTCGCTGAAGTCAACTTTTTTGAGGGGCGGGGCATAGCAAGTTGTGAAAAGCACCAGAAATGTTCGAAATATTGGTCTAATTATCCCATTGTTGATTTTAAAAAAGAAAACATGGGTGATTTCTTCACTAGGAAGGTCAAGTTAATATATAAATAACCAGAAAGTTTTGAGTGTTATGGGACCTTTAAGCTGCCATTTTGTTCGGCCTGCTCAAAAATCCCTTGCCTTCGAACCACGATAACCTCTCATGGACTAATTAAAGTATATAATCAAAATCTAGCTTTGGATTTGAGCATCGGTTCTCGTGGACTAAATAAATGTCGAAATCTCCAGAAATCTGAAAAATTTAAGAAATTAGCGATTCTTATAACCAAGTGTATTTATTTATGCAAGGCTGTCACCCCTCATTCTGCAATGTCATTTTAATTAATTCCTCCATAGGATATGGTGTGACTCCACTGGGACCTGCGATACTTGTGGGAAACGCAAATATTTGAACCATCTGTTTTCAACAATCCCCTCTACATGACAGACCCTAGGCCTGGTGTTGGCTTTAATGGTTAAGGTGGTGGGCTTAAGATCCTAGGGTCTTGAGTTCTAGCCCCTGTCAAGCTGTTGAAGTAACCATAGGACCTCTAGCTTCGGCTAGAGGAGTGTGAGAGGTGTTAATTGGGATTCGCTA
>CM068958.1:18125274-18127774 GCA_035128595.1 Eptatretus atami | reverse complement strand
TGGAAAGAGCGAGGACATAGAACAGATCAGGACACACCACAACAAAGGGAATGGCAGGAGAAAGGGGAAACGCCAATAGCATGGCCAAACAATGGGTGCAGGTAACGACGAAGGGTGGGGGAGAACGCCAGGGTGGACAAGATGGATACATTCACACCATTTTGAGAGTGGTGGGGTGGTTTAACGGCGTAGAGAAGATTATGGTTACGGATAGGGGGGTGACATGAGATGGTGCTATCTTGAAGATCCAGATGAAAGAATGAGATTGAAGAGAGTGTGGAAGATGGTTCCAGAGGTGGAAAAAGAGAGGAATAATTGAGTTGAGATGAGCAGTGGTTCTGGATTTCGGCAGTTTCACAAGGAGTGGGTTGTTGGTGGACTGCATACATTCTGTCGATACTTGGGGGGGGGCAGAGCATGGAGAGGGAAGTTAGATGCAAGACCAGAAATGAGGCAGAAGAAGGCAGAGACCACCGACCTTTTGGTGATGGCTAAGTGCCATAGACTCAGCTTCATCTCGGCCCATAGACTCAGCTTCATCACGAGAGATTCCAATTATCTTGAAATCCTAGGTTTCTACGGCGTCAAGATGTGAGACAGGGGAGCCAGCCTTCTATCAAGCTGTGGATGAAAGCCTTATAGGTGGATAGGAGCTCAGGTGTGCCAATGAAGGATTTTGCATGATGGAGGATTCTGAGTCAGCGTCTGACTTTAAAAGGCAATTTTGAAATTTGAGGCCCAAAAGTTTGAGTGACTGATCTTCTTCAAGAGGATTGTTGATGAAGTAGATGGGAGTTGTTTGGCATAATGAGAGAAAAAAGTAAAAAGAGGGGCTGAAGAGCTTCAGAGAACTTTGCAGATAAACGAGGCATGTTCCACATGGCACCAACAGTGAAAACTAGTGGCCTCAGAAGGGTCTCCCAGTGTCCCCTGCTCAATGCGGCTTTAGGTAGTGGATTCACTTTTGGTGGTTGCAGGTAGCCGACCCCAGGCAAAAATATCATTCCTTTCCTGTCGTAATTCTCTGCAGACTACTGTAGTAGGACCTGTTACCATGAGAGTACAACTCTCATGTACTGCAGTTATAACTGCAGCATTTTTGTCTGTGCACCATCTAAATCAAATATCTCCAATAACCTGCCAATTGCATATTTATTATTTTGCACTTGTTTTACATATTCATACACACTGATTTTCAGTTGGGTGTATGTATAAGGTGCTGTTTTTATTTAGTTAAATGTTTTTCAGTTATGTTGTAATTCACTGTACATGAAATTGTCTCGTATGCAGTATTTACAAAACTATTTTTTAAAAATCACGAGTACTTTGTAATTTGCAACAAATGACCAAAACAATAACTGAACTAGAAGGGCACTTAGCAGAGCGCATCCCTCCGCTACACAATGCCTAATCCAGTGGAACATATCGAGCCCAATAATTTTTTAAAATACCATGCTATATATCGTTTTCAACCCCGTCTCTCAATGGTGAAGAATCAATTGAAAAATTAAATAATTCTCGCAACCGGATCCGGATTCTGATCTTCAGCAAAATTGAATCAATTCTTCCTTGTGACACGCCCAACATGTCCACAAAATTTCATCTGGATCCGTCCACCACTTTTTGAGATATCCTTCACACAAACAAACAAACAAACAAAGACAGAAAAACAAACAAACAAACAGACAGAAAAAACAAACAGACAGAGAGGGGTGAAAACATCGCCTCCTTCTACCTTCGGTGGTGGAGGTAATAAGTGGCAATAGGGTTACTGAGAAAAGTTGATAAGATCACTCATGGGATGGGAAACATGAGTTGCTTTCACAATACAGTATTTTACAGCGGGCCGTCCTGTTCCGAATGCATCTATCTCTCTATCTCTCAAACTCTATATCTAAAGGTGAGAATGAAAGGATTCTTCAAAAAGAAGAGGAATAAGAAAAAAAAATGAGGAAAGGAGAAAAGGTAGAAACAGCACCACCCATGACACACACCATGAAAGATGCTGAAAAGTAACACTTCATGATTGCACAGGTGGAACAACACCTGTGGTATGGGAATGGGAACCATAATGGGAACTGAAACAGGAACAAGACACCAAACATATGAATAATCACCAAAATTTGCTTGGAAAGAGCGAGAAAGACACCAAACACAAAAATAATATGAATAATCCTGTCCATCATTGGTTATAGGACATATATTTTTATTACAGTATCAGCAAAAGTACCCATCCTAGTGATTGGAAAAGTAAGCAAATACTATTTTTTTTTTAACTGAATTAAAAAAATAATCACACTCAGGTGCACACACACCCTTGGGGTCCCCTTCGTATGCATACAAAGTTTCAAGTTTATAGCTGCCCTTGTGATGGAGCTATGGCACTGACAAACCATTTTATTGGTATAGATTACACCATTGTATATGCAATTAGAAAGCACCTCAAAATGCAAAGCTCATCCGTGTCTACGTTGTACTCAAACTAAAGTTGATGAAAACG
>CM068958.1:18063162-18075759 GCA_035128595.1 Eptatretus atami | reverse complement strand
TTTACCCTCAACAAACTCCAGCAGACCAGCCCAATTTTTTGCTACTGTGGTATTATTACCTAAGAACACTCCAAGGTACTTCACACAATCATTGGCCCATGACAGTGGAGCAGGAAGTCTTGGCACCAAGTAGCACAATGGACCGAGCCAAAGGGTGCTCGTTTTGTTCCAATTTACTTTGGCTGAAGAAGCCTATGAGCAGTTGTCCTGAAACAACATGCCTTCACCTCATGGAAGGCAAATCCAACTGAAGGCAATCTCAGTTCCTTCCACAAAGCTCAGAACAAGCATCCTGCGACTCCCTCAGGAGAGCCAAAAAACATCTTTCCAGTCTCAAGTCTGAAGTCCCAACCTGTCGCCCTCCTCCAAATTGTGGTGGCATCTAGATAAGTCTGTTTCTGTTGTATGTTTCCCCTCCATCCCCTCCGTTACACCAAATGGCCATACAGCTGATGCTGCATGTGAAAGGCTGAATGCCGAAACTCCGTGTTTGCTTCTAATATTTGTCCTAAACTCATTGCTTTCTGTATCCACCTTACCCAGTCACACCGAGCTGTTCCTGGACTCTGTGTCCTTTTCTACTGACAAGGTTGGAGCTTTGCTGTTAAACCTCGACTCTCATCTGTAACCGGTCTAGACGACATCAGCCCACGTTTCTAAAAACCTGCTCTGCTGCTCTATTTGATTCACCCTCACATTTGCTCAAGGTCACTCTGCCATCTGCTGGAAATAAGCCAACATTACCGCTCTGCATAAAAAAGTGGCAAAAACAAATCCTGTAACTACAGACCAATCAGCAAGGTTATGGAATCCATCATTGCTTTGGACATTAAATCCTTCCTCATCTCCAATGGCTTGATTTACGATCATCAATTTGGATTCAGAACCAGGTCACTCCACCCTGGACATGCTGCTTCTGCTCCCCCAACAATGGATGAAGATCCTCAATTGCAGACATGAAATCAGAGCCATCTCCCTAGACATATTGTGTGATTTTTGACGCGGTCTGGCACCCTGCCCTGTTCACGAAACTCTCTTCCCATGGTATCAAGGCCATCTCCACTCATGCTCGCAGACTTCCTCTTCCTGTCGCAGCCAATGAGTGGGCCTAAAAGGAGTTCTCTCATCTCCACTTCCTGTCCAGCTGGAGTTCCTCAAGGCAGTGCTCTGTGCCCTCTTCTATTCTGGTTTTCATCAATGATCTCTCTGACTCTCTGGAAAGTATTCTTTATCTCTTTGCTGATGACTACATCCTTTGCAAGTACCATTTGTCATCCCTCAGATTGGCAAGCAGCAGCCTCTTCCCTCTCTGCAGATGTGGATAAAACCACAAGCTGGTCCAACACGGGAACATGTCTTTCAACCCTGACAAATTTCACACTCTAATTATGTCTCTCCGAAAGGACGATCTGGAATCCCTCCCCCCCCCCCCCCAACTACTTTCTCAACATTCCTCTTGAAAAGTCCTTTCATTCAAGCTTCTGGATCTCACTATCTGCCATGATCTTCCCTGTGAAAACCACATTTCCAAGCTGGCCTCCAAAGCCAGTCCGACTGAGCATCCTCCATCGTGCAAAGTCCTCCCTTGGCACACAGCTCATGACCACATACAAAGCTTTTGTCCACAGCGTGATGGAGTACTGCTCCCCCACTGGGCTGGTGCTCCCACCCTCACCTTTCTCGGCTTCATGATGTGGTCCATGGCATTTAGGTTCAATGGTATCTCCTACGATGAGGCTGAGCCTTTGGGTCTCCCCACTTTCTCACGCACAGGCAAGTCGGTGTGTTTCTGTCTTCTACCATCTTTTCTCTGGCCTCCCCCCCCCCCTGCTCTGAGATATGTCCCTCCCATAATTCCACAGGGTGCTCAATATCCACCAGCAACCCCCTTCTGGTGAAACTACCAAAATCAAGAATCGCTGCTCACCTTCACTCTTCCATTCCTCTTTTTTCCTGCCTTTGGAACAAACTCCCACTTTCCCTCCAGGTCTTCAAAACGCTGTTCACCACCATCTCTTGTCTTACCCCATCCAAAACCACGATCTTTTCTACCCCTGCTAATGCACCCCAAACCCACCTCCTTCAAATTCCCTCCTTTCCTTTCTGAAAGTCCCTGTCGTGTAAGGACCTGAAAGTTCCTGTCGTGTCCATCTTGTTTACCCCGTGTTCCTCACCCCATCCCTCACCCTTCCACAGATCTCCTAATGTCTCTGTTCCCCACCGTTTTGTCCTTCCCTCTCCCACCCTCTTGTCTCCTGCTCCCTTATTGTACTTCTGTGTGTTAGCTCTTATACGAGTCTCGACATTGTATACAAAAAATAAAATAAAAAAGTGCTGCATTTACAATTGCTATCATCGTTATCAATGAAGCACACTGTTAAAAGAGTGTCAGTGCACTTCGGATATATACTGGGTGGTTTGCGTCGCCTTCCCGGCAGTCAATTTTTGTCATCTGTTCGGTGCCCGGCGATAACTTGCTGATTTCACAAAAGGCACCATACGATCTAATATCCACCACCTAGCAGTTTTGCAGGGATTTGGCTCGAGTACCGGCACACAGTGGATTGTTCAATTTTACCACACTTGTGGTGTCATGTAAGAGTATCTGCTTTGAATCTGCATGGTCAGCGGCCAAGCCAAGCCAAGCCAGCAGCTTGGCTGAACCCCAGCCAAGCCATACCAAAGACTTTTAAAATGTATGTACTGCTTCCTAGCTTGGTGGATATTTAAAAGGGATAGAGCATGGACAAGCAACCATATGTTGACAACCATTGCGCAAGCCTGACGGTCCTATTGGTCCACTCCTACATTGCACATTAAACTGAAATTAAATTTTCATTGCTGATATCCACAGGATAATGTCCAGGAGCAAATGTAACTGGCATGCGTGCCGGTATGCCAGTGCCTACACACATACAGTGTACGGAATGTGAAAATAATGAATGTATTGTGACGGAGAAAACATGGTGGGCAACTGTGGCTCGGACATATGACCAAACTTTATGATAATTAAATTCACGTTGACAAAAACCAAAATGTCGAGAGCACTTGTGTTCTCGTTAGGGTGATCTATATTTATTACAATTTCCAATTACAAGCTTCACAGGACAGAGCTTTAACAATGCAGACCTTGATCACCAGAGTAGATCTGAGAATGAACGTTAGTATCAAAATGTATTGAAGTGGATATGCATGTGGACACACACTCACTGGCACACAGACAGATTACAATAGCTTCTGCCTTCGTTTCAGGGAAAGGCAATGCTAACTAAGCGTGATCGGGAAATCTCTTTATCTCTCATATCAAAGTGATACCAGGAACTGAGGGTGAGAGAAGGTGAAGGTAGAAAGGCAAGGTATGTGGCAGATGTGCACCTCCACTGCACGTGTACACAAGGGGCACAGGCAGTTGGGTCGGTGCTTGAACAGACCGAACGTAAGTCCCATCCACTACCTAGTAGGAAGAGGAGCTCGTGCAGCATGAGAATCCTGAGGCCTTCATAGTCTTGTCTTCCTCACGAATGTGAATCTCACTCCAGACAATCAGGTTTTCTTCGCTCTTCTCTCTGCATTAAGAGGTGTCAAACTGTCCTCGTCCAAATCACACGTTATTTTTCACTCTCAGGTTCAGCGAAACTGCCCAAATCACCTTTCCCACGACGGCGGCACGTCTTTCTTCGGCGCTTTGAGTTTACTTGCGAGTTTTATCTGCTCATGGACTATTAAACTGTGATTCCGTCAGCATTTCGATGTGTCGATGACATTAGTCATTTTGTTGTGAGGAAAGTGAATAAAAGAGAGGTTTGGCAGGCAAACTGCTGGACACCGCCACGACGACGCAGCTTTGCGTCCCTTTGAGATTAAAAGCACAGAAAAGGAACGAATGGAGGAAAAGCTAAACAATACAATGGAGGGGAGAAGGACATTAGGTCAAGGAAAAGGTTTGTATGGTCATGGCTGCAAGTGGGGGTCATACGTTACTTCTCAGGGATGTCGAGGCTGCACGTGACTTGGAACGCCCCACGACGGACACAGTTAACGAAGCATGGGAATAGCCCACCCAGCCGATAGTCCTACCAGCACTCCTGACACAAAGCAGTGCCGTTTAATCTGTGTGGCATAGCTGGTGGTTGACAGCATGCAGGTACGAAGGAAGTATGCAGTAGTAGGTACAATCATACACACCGGTTTTTCCATGTCAGTTACCCACAAATCTACTTATATGTTGAACAGTAAAGGATATTCCTAAAGCATGATGTCAACGTTTAAAGGATGCTGTAAATTATACTAATTCAACATAAACTCAACTTCAATAAACTTTCCCGATAGCATAGGCCATAGGGAAGGCTGATTACTGTAGGTTTGTTTTCCAATTGGAGCCCCCAATTTTTAATGGTACCACATAGTTTCTTCGACCCCAGGTACCCAACAACCATTTAGAATTTTTTTCTTCTTACTGCACTCTCAACACTCAAAAATTTCCAAACTAATCTATTTCGAGCTGTATCTCAGATCTGGCTGGGAATTTCGGAATGAAATTTTCCATCAATAATGGGAATAAAATGTACGTGGTTAATCTACTTTTTGACTTTGACCTCATTTTCGGTCATTACCTAATTATAGACATTTTAGCATTATTTTTTTCAGCAACCTCGACTAAGGCTTGTTCGATCAGAGCAAAATTCCCTTTAGTAGCACAAAAGCATAAAGCAAGCCGCATTTAAACTTAATTTCCAACATAACCCTCTGATTTAAAGGTCAAAGTCAAATGTCACTGAAAAAAGTTACGCTTTTTTTTTTTCATCACTCAATTTTGCCAATGTGGAATCTCACATTCTTGGCCTTCCAAGATGTTTTTGCAACATAATAGCGTTCCTGCACTGAAGTTGTGCAACTGATATTTGATTTGTGTGCGTGACTCCTTTTTGTCAGATTGTGACTGAATTAACAAAAAACACATTTTTGATCATAACTTGAATAATTTCCTCCGATTTTCATGATGTTGAGTTTTATGACAGACTTTACGTGAGGCCACATTTTGTTTTCAACACTCTTTCCCTAAATGTTGAAGGTGAAGGTCATATGGTAGTTCAAACAAAATATGGGCATCATTGGATTGCGGGCTAAGGTAATTGCGGGCTATCGCCGAGGATAAGCCTCCGCCAGTGGGGGGAGGCTTACTCTTAGCGATCGCTTTGTGATCGCAGATATCTGTTTTAATTGCAAACCTTGAAATGGTTGTTTACCTCATTAAGTTCTGAGCAATTGATATATTTCACACCACCTAGATCCTCAGCTGGGCTCCATTCTTCTGGAAGTTTCATATTTTCATTCTAGAATCTCTCCAAACTACAGATCCACATTAGTCCACACCCTCAGCTTTGTAGAGTCAGTTAACTTAACAATACCACCTCACTATTCAAACTTTCTACCTTGAATATATTGGACAGACAACACACAACACACCATACTAAATCTGTCGCAAAACAATTACGAAAAGAATACCAACATAGAATGATTGTAGTCGGACACCGACATTCCGGGCGATACGTTCCTAAAAAATGCCGCAAATGTCAAAACTGCGAATGTCAGGCATGCTTCAAGAAAAAGGGATAGTTCCAAGCAGTTAGAGAATTAATGGGAAATCAAAAATCCTGCTAAAAACCTAGAATACACCCACAAAAAAACGCAAAATATCAAAGCACACGACCATGAATGTCGAATCTGTGAATGATGGACCATTGGTTCAATGGTAAGAAGGGGAATGGGTTTCTGGCAGTTCGTGATTTTTAAGGAAAAAAAATTACATTTACGAACACGAATGCACATGATTACAGTTTCATTAAAAATGCTTGCAAATGAGAGAACAACAACAACAACAGCATGTACTCTTTCCAATTTTTAATGAAAATATGGTCCAGTATCATGTAACTTTTGATGATGACGATTTAAAATCTAGTGAAATCAGTGGAGTCCTCTGAAGAGGATGTCAGTGAGGTGCTGGTGCATCACGTACCGAAGGATGCAGGTGAGGACATCTAAGGTGTTTGATGTGGAGGAGCGGGGATGAAAAAAAATGGGTGATGGCGAGCTGCTTTGCTGATGCTGCAGGTTTCTGTGCAGTTCTTCTTGTACGGCAGCAAAACATCAACCAAACCCCTGTTGAACCAGAGGATTACTTCATTACTGGGTCAGCATCTTATAACCTGTCAGCAACCTGTCATCTCCTGCAGCACCTCAGCCAGGAACTTGACGGTCAGGTTGGCCTCGCCACCTCTTCACTGCTGCCCTCCTCCTCCTCCTCCCTCCTCCTCCTCCTCGGAAGCCTAAATGATGGCCTCCAACTCCTCCCCAGTCATTCCTCACCATGCGAGGCAATGAGCTGCTACAATTCTTCCAACTCCATATCCCCGAAGCCTTCCCTCCACCTCCCATGCAAACCCAACAATTTCCGCCTCTCCTCAGTGTTGTCAGATATCTTTGAAGATGATGACTGCCTGTGCCATAGATTGTGCCAGCAACATTGATGGTGGAGGCTTTACCTAGTCCAGCGAGTCTTTGATGGAGCTGATGCAGCGCACTATGTTGAAATCCTTCGAACATCTCATGACGGTAAGTGGAAAGTTGAACTCCATGGCATCCATGATGCGCAGAGAATTTGGCGGTGTAATACGTTTTAAATGTGGTCGAGTGGTTGGATTAGGGAGTGGTACTGGGTGCAGGAAGATGACCGCGACATTGGCATGAGCCAACTTCAGCTGCTCGGATGGCCAGGAGTATTGTCTACCAGCAGGATAACTTTGAAAGAGAGTTCTTGTCTGCTAGGTACCTCTCCACTTGAAAGACAAAATAATTGTGGAACCAATCCATAAAGATTGTAGCTGTTTACCAGGCCTTTATGTTGGCCCTCCAAATACGATCAGTTTGTTTTTTTGTCCTTAAGAGCACGTGAGTTGAGGGAATGATCCAACATCATGGATTTGATCATGCAGCCCCCTTTGGCCTTGTGCAGAGAAGAAAAGATACCCGGTCCTTCACAGCATTGAAGCCTGATTCTGTTCTCTCTTGCTTGAGATGAAGTTCTCGTGGCATTTTTTTCCAGAACAGGCAGGACTCGTCTTCATTGAAGACCTGCTCTTACATACCCCTTCTACTCGATGAGCTGCTGGAGTCCGAGAAGGGAAAGTTCTAGCTGCCTCCTGATCCGCTGAGCCACCTGTGAGCTTTTCATTATGGAGACTCTACTGCCTCTTGAAGCGGTGAAACCATTCACTGTGACTTGAAAGAAATCCTACTTGCTTCACTCGCACCCACATTACTCGTGCCTGCATTGCTCATGTTTGCAGCAACACCCATGCCAGCCAGATGACCGTAAATCGCTTTGCATTTTCCAATCAGTGGTCCACTTGAAGGTTTGTTTCTCTGGCATTGTCCTCAACCCACACATTCAATCCTTCTCCATTAATTTGATGTGCACGTTCCTGACCTGGGTAACCACTTTGTGCTGGGTACTATGCTCACCGCAACACTTCCGCGAATTGCCTTATCCTTCTTCTTTATGTAGCACACAGTAGACTTGTTCACACCATAATGCCTGCCCACAATGTCGCATTCTCACCCCGTTGTAGTCAGTCAAGCAGCTCCACTTTCGGCTCAAGCTCATGACATTTTTTCTGCCTCTATGGAGCAAATTGATCTCCTGCACAACTCGTACACTTCGGACCCTTGATTGAACAATGAGCGCAAAAGTTGATGAACGCGAGGTGTCACAGAAGGTCAAGATAGCAAGATGAACGGTGAGCGCAAAAAGAATGAAACCCAGGATACGCTGCATACAAGTAGCAATGCAGGGGTGTGGGTAGATGCAGAATGGTCGGTTGTGACCATTGTTTGAGAGGGATGGTGGGGGATAGTTTGTATGTGGCTCATGGAAGATG
Source organism: Eptatretus atami (assembly GCA_035128595.1). Lineage (NCBI taxonomy): Eukaryota > Metazoa > Chordata > Myxini > Myxiniformes > Myxinidae > Eptatretus > Eptatretus atami. The sequence goes on along the minus strand of CM068958.1, from coordinate 18,067,822 downwards.
GTTTTACAACTGTGATATTCTTGCAGTTGGTGGTAGATGGTTGGTTAGAGCTGCTTTGTGTTTATGTATGGCTTGTGGAAGATGGTTTTAGAAAATGTTTATTCTGGCTGGTGGAATTTTTTTGTGCCCGCAAAAAAAAAACTGTGCATACGTGAAGCACAAGACCGCAAATGTAGAAACAGGTCGCATTTTGTTGGCGTGAAATATGCAGGGTTTGCGACTCGCAGAACTGTGAATGTTGGGTCCGACTGTACATCGGACGACTGAACAAGGATGATCATGAAAACACAAAAATCAAACAAAAATCAAAGCCAAACATCTCGCAGTACCACTGTTCCAATACAGCTATGAATAAATAATAAAAGTCCACAATCATTGATAAACCAGATATCAAAACAAGGAAACTCTGATCCACAAACTGGTCCACCAAAATCAATGCATCCCAAGAATGTCCCGACCGGGACGAGAAGGCGTAACGGCCTGATCGAATGCAACCAAGTGCACAGAATGATAACTGTAGGATTGGCTGAGTACGTGATAAGGGGGTGTACCAAATCCAATTTGTAAGCACAACAGGAAGACAACAAACCAGAGACGGTATCACTAACCCACCTTGAAAAAAATTCCAAAGACATTGCAAATGGAACATGTCACACATGAAACTGAAACACAATGAATACAACCCAACTATTGCATAAAAGATAAAAAAATGCAAGAGGAAATATACCAGATACACACCGCCAACTGTGAAACAAAGGGTAGGAAGATATGAAAAAAAAACAAGTTGGATCGAATGGTACATACAAAGATGCTCTTTGGAATAGCTAAGAAGAGATCAGCTCAACTGGGATGGAGAATAAAGGGCAAAACCAAGGACACAATATTAATACAAATGGTTGAAAATGGCAGGACTGAGTGAATCAGACAGGTGTAAGTTTAGCCAGGTAGGAAAAAAGCACGAGTCAGAGTCACCTCATATCGGATGTAAAAAAACTTATGTCAGAAGAGCAATACATACAAAGGCACAACAGAGTATGTGGAGTAATACACTGGAACATCTGCAAAAAAAATTCAATCTCCCAGTTCCAAAAAAACTCATGGAATCATGAACCAAAGGTATCTGTTGAAAACAAGGAAAAAATGTCACGTCTGACCTGATATCCCATCAAGCGAGAACATTGAAAACAAAGCATTGTGACCGAAATAGCACTTAGGCAGTGTTCGGAAATAGTACTTTGGCAGTGCTCGGCACTTACAGTTTTGAGGGCATTGAACAGGGCAACCATTAAAAAAATTTTGGTTGCCTGGAAAAATAAGTCAATTTTTTCATGTGTTTCTGAATTACTTTCAGTGCAACAAATAAGCCTGATATTGGCTTAACAGTAAAGGTGGCTGGCTTAAGATCTTAGGGTCCCGAGTTCGAGCCACGTCCGCCGTTAATTAAACACCAGGTGGGTGACCCTGCCGGTCATACCTTCCGAGGATGACAAAATGGATGCCAATGTATCGGTAATGAGGGCATTACATCAGTGCTACAGGCAAGTACAGGCATGCTGCCCAGAGCATGATGCAACCAGCAGCCACAAGCTACACACAAAATAATAATAAAAAGTGCAACAAAAGGATAATTTAACATGCTACCAGCTGTAAAATACATATTATATTATATATATATATATATATATATATATATATATATAATATATATATATATATTACATATATATACATACACATACACACGCACACACACACACACCCTTTGCCTCGATTTGTTTGTTCATTCAAATGCAGCGCAAGGCTGCAGGGATGCATCACTATCTGAGAGTGCCACTGTGCCAAGATATCGTAGCCTCTGCCCTTGAGACAGTATTTGTAATTTGTTCATTCATACCAAAGATAGCTCACCTACTCTTCACAAAGACACCATGGGATCCACCAACAAATGCAAGCAGGCAGACTCTCATTAATGTCTCTCCAAGGACAGCACCCACATTGATGAATCACCGTGCCTGTGAAACAACAGTACGATAGTTTAAAGCTGCGTCAGGATTCAAACTCAGGCTTGACAGCGCTCAAAGCGAGTTGCTTACCTCAAGGCCATCCTGCCAGCCCGAAAGAGATTCATTAAGACAACAAATGCTTATTTCTAAAGAACATGTCCAACGTTTATTTACAGTTTCAACTTGGCAAGTAAAAGTAAAGGAATGAATAACAGTTAGCTTACACAGGAACACAAAGCAGTTAAGGTTACAATGGTAGAAAATCCACATCTTGATGAGAGAACTCACCATTGGTTAAAAGGCAGAAAGACATACAAGTATGAGAAGAAAGAGACATTAAGAAAAAGTGACATTCTTCCAAACCAATAAACATATATAAAAAAGAGAGAAAGAGGGGGAAAAGAGAGAAAGAGAGAAAGAGAGAAGAAGAGAAGAAGAGAAAGAGAGAAGAGAGAAAGAGAGAAACTTTTGTATCTTTTTATTATAAAAATAGAAAAGAAAGCCCCCAAATGGGAGTTACATTTTTCATTTCAGAGAAAGAAGGAAAACCAAGAAACATATTCTGAAGAAAGGAAAGGAGAGTCGGGTGGATTATATACGAAACATTTCACAAAAGGATAAACATTCCTCTCGGACTTTGCAAATAACTTCTTTTATACACCATTTTGATTCGACCTGTGATAATCTTCCAGTAACTGAAAAGAAAGAAAAATCCAATTTAACACGACGTATTACAAGGTTTTGGAACAAAAACAAAGCATCTTCATCATTTACTCCAACACCGTCAAGTTATCTTTTCCTTGACTTATACTGCCATCTTTGCCTGAGCAAGCAGGAAATTGGCCAACACAGCATTGAATTTTTGTGTGGATATCCAATCCGTGAGATGAACACACAAGTGTTAAAAATCAAACCAAACCTCACAAAACAATTCCGAAGTAAAATAAATAAAGGTGCCACCGTTGGCATTCAACATAGATGTGAAAAAGGTTTTCAGATTTCTTACAAAAAGGACATTCATCTACAAGCAGATTTGAAAAACGTGTAATAAGTGATTAGAAGGAAGGATCCAGTTACTAGTCTCCATTGGAGGTCGCCATGTCGTGGTGGTACAGAGGGTGAATAAAACCTTTCCAGTTAGGAAAATAAGGGGAGAACAAGTAAGAGCTCTCCATCGAACCTTCTGCTGTTTATTTGCCGTTGCGAAAGAAAATTTTACACAACCCAAATAAAGGTTCTTTTGTTTGGAAGGCCATTGCGCCTACGCAAAAAGGGGGACAAGGAAGAGGGCTGGCAAGAGAAAAAGCACATACGAGTTCAGGAAAGGTAGAGAGAGAGAAGGTATTGATGTGCACAGTTATTCATTGCTTTGGTGGTCCTGCTCCCAAGCAGTGCAAGCTGTGTGTATGTCCAAAGCACACTACATATATGCGTGCCACGATTCGAGAGGATCGCACACCGACCAGTCTACCAATGCATGAGCTCCGATCCAGCTGGCGTTTGGCTGAGAAGATCTGCGACAGATTTAACGCCCTTGTCGGTAAAGCGTTGAATAAACACCGATCAGAAGGCATGTCATGGAAAAAGGAGTTGTAGAACAAAGGTTCTTCCAGAAACATCTGTTTCGTGTAAGAATGTGTAGCTCTCGTTATTGTCAGAGCTTGCCATGCATTGAGCATGCTTTGATAGAACCAGAGAGGGGGATCTGTCGATTTTGGAAAGCATCAGAAAAAGAGTGGTCATAGCCTAGCCTCCCAGCCCATTGCAAAAGTGACAAGCGACGTTGACCCATGGTGGAGAGGGTCGCATGTATAGCATGCGAAGAGCAACCGAGACGATAGGCCATTAGCCGGCTCTTTATGTCGACCAGGCCTTGTCTTCCATCGGTCAGTGGTAAACTGAGGACCCCAGGTCGCAGCCAGTGTTTTCCGTCCCAGAAAAAGGACACGAAGCACTTCTGGAGCTGTTGAAGCAACACGCCTGGAGGATGCAGCACGAAGAACCTGTGCCATAAGGTGGAGGCCACCAGTGTGTTGATGACCAAGACGCTTCCACGTATGACAGTTGTGTGATCAGACCTTTCCATTTTGCAGTTTACCCTCAACAAACTCCAGCAGACCAGCCCAATTTTTTGCTACTGTGGTATTATTACCTAAGAACACTCCAAGGTACTTCACACAATCATTGCCCATGACAGTGGAGCAGGAAGTCTTGGCACCAAGTAGCACAATGGACCGAGCCAAAGGGTGCTCGTTTTGTTCCAATTTACTTTGCTGAAGAAGCCTTTTCAAGTAGGACAAACAATAACGAACGATGTTAACGTCATTGATAATCTTGTCGAATACACATATGTCATCGGCGTATGCCAGTACCTTGATGCGTTCAAGCTGGACAAACTAACCCCGTTAGTCTACAGCACAAAGAAACCAGTAGGGTTTCGATGGAGAGAGCATAAAGCAACCCGGAAAGAGGGCACCTTGTCTAATTCCCTGTTAATAGACAAAGGTGTAACAAGTTCATTGTTTATCTTAAGCACACTATAAATATTATTGTATAGTATTTTAATATAAGAGATGAAGGTTCAACCAAGTCCAAACCGCTCAGTACTTCGAAAAGGTACCGATGGTCAACACGGTCAAAGGCTTTCTCCTGATCAA
>CM068958.1:18051112-18063137 GCA_035128595.1 Eptatretus atami | reverse complement strand
CAAGGAGAAGAAGTCCTAAATCTTTAGGGTTTTCCTTGCACAGTTCAATGATGTCCCTCACAAGGGAGATATTGTCATAGATGGAACGATTTGGGACACAGTAACATTGGTCTTCTTTCAACAATGAGGATAAGTAAGGAGTAAGTCGTGATGCCAGGGCTTTTGGAAATATCTTATAGTCCGTACATAACAGGGAGATAGGACGCCAATTTTCAATCCTCAGCATGTCTCCCTTTTCTCCGAAAGACGATCTGGAATCCCCCCACCCCCCCCAACTACTTTCTCAACATTCCTCTTGAAGAAGTCCTTTCATTCAAGCTTCTGGATCTCACTATTGCCATGATCTTCCCTGTGAAAACCACATTTCCAAGCTGGCCTCCAAAGCCAGTCCGCCGACTGAGAATCTCCATCGTGCAAAGTCCTCCCTTGCACACAGCTCATGACCACATACAAAGCTTTTGTCCACAGCGTGATGGAGTACTGCTCCCCCACTGGGCTGGTGCTCCCACCTCTCACCTTTCTCGGCTTCCATGATGGTCCATGGCATTTAGGTTCAATGGTATCTCCTACGATGAGGCTGAGCCTTTGGGTCTCCCACTTTCTCACGCACAGGCAAGTCGGTGGTGTTTCTGTCTTCTACCCATCTTTTCTCTGGCCTCCCCCCCCCCCTTGCTCTGAGATATGTCCCTCCCATAATTCCACAGGGTGCTCAATATCCACCAGCAACCCCCTTCTGGTGAAACTACCAAAATCAAGAATCGCTGCTCACCTTCACTCTTCCATTCCTCTTTTTTCCTGCCTTTGGAACAAACTCCCACTCTTCCCTCCAGGTCTTCAAAACAGCTGTTCACCACCATCTCTTGTCTTACCCCATCCAAAACCACGATCTTTTCTACCCCTGCTAATGCACCCCAAACCACCTCCTTCAAATTCCCTCCTTTCCTTTCTGAAAGTCCCTGTCGTGTAAGGACCTGAAAGTTCCTGTCGTGTCCATCTTGTTTACCCCGTGTTCCTCACCCCATCCCTCACCCTTCCACAGATCTCCTAATGTCTCTGTTCCCCACCGTTTTGTCCTTCCTCTCCCACCCTCTTGTCTCCTGCTCCCCTTATTGTACATTCTGTGTGTTAGCTCTTATACGAGTCTCGACATTGTATACAAAAAATAAAAATAAAAAAGTGCTGCATTTACAATTGCTATCATCGTTATCAATGAAGCACACTGTTAAAAGAGTGTCAGTGACTTCGGATATATACTGGGTGGTTTGCGCGTCGCCTTCCCGGCAGTCAATTTTTGTCATCTGGTTCGGGTGCCGGCGATAACTTGCTGATTTCACAAAAGGCACCATACGATCTAATATCCACCACCTAGCAGTTTTGCAGGGATTTGGCTGAGTACCGGCACACAGTGGATTGTTCAATTTTTACCACACTTGTGGTGTCATGTAAGAGTATCTGCTTTGAATCTGCATGGTCAGCGGCCAAGCCAAGCCAAGCCAGCAGCTTGGCTGAACCCCAGCCAAGCCATACAAAGACTTTTAAAATGGTATGTACTGCTTCCTAGCTTGGTGGATATTTAAAAGGGATAGAGCATGGACAAGCAACCATATGTTGACAACCATGCGCAAGCCTGACGGTCCTATTGGTCCACTCCTACATTGCACATTAAACTGAAATTAAATTTTCATTGCTGATATCCACAGGATAATGTCCAGGAGCAAATGTAACTTGGCATGCGTGCGGTATGCCAGTGCTACACACATACAGTGTACGGAATGTGGAAATTAATGAATGTATTGTGACGGAGAAAACATGGTGGGCAACTGTGGCTCGGACATATGACCAAACTTTATGATAATTAAAGTTCACGTTGACAAAAACCAAAATGTCGAGAGCACTTGTGTTCTCGTTAGGGTGATCTATATTTATTACAATTTCCAATTACAAGCTTCACAGGACAGAGCTTTTAACAATGCAGACCTTGATCACCAGAGTAGATCTGAGAATGAACGATTAGTATCAAAGATGTATTGAAGTGGATATGCATGTGGACTCACACACTCACTGGCACACAGCAATGTTACAATAGCTTCTGCCTTCGTTTCAGGGAAAGGCAATGCTAACTAAGCGTGATCGGAGAATCTCTTTATCTCTCATATCAAAGTGATACCAGGAACTGAGGGTGAGAGAAGGTGAAGGTAGAAAGGCAAGGTATGTGGCAGATGTGCACCTCCACTGCACGTGTACACAAGGGGCACAGGCAGTTGGGTCGGTGCTTGAACAGACCGAACGTAAGTCCCATCCACGTACCTAGTAGGAAGAGGAGCTCGTGCAGCATGAGAATCCTGAGGCGCTTCATAGTCTGTCTTCCTCACGAATGTGAATCTCACTCCAGACAATCAGGTTTTCTTCGCTCTTCTCTTCTGCATTAAGAGGTGTCAAACTGTCCTCGTCCAAATCACACGTTATTTTTCACTTCCAGGGTTCAGCGAAACTGCCCAAATCACCTTTCCCAGACGGCGGCACGTCTTTCTTCGGCGCTTTGAGTTTACTTGCGAGTTTTATCTGCTCATGGACTATTAAACTGTGATTCCGCTCAGCATTTCGATGTGTCGATGACATTAGTCATTTTGTTTGTGAGGAAAGTGAATAAAAAGAGAGGTTTGGCAGGCAAACTGCTGGACACGCGCCACGACGACGCAGCTTTGCGTCCCTTTGAGATTAAAACACAGAAAAGGAACAGATGGAGGAAAGCTAAACATACAATGGAGGGGAGAAGGACATTAGGGTCAAGGAAAAGGTTTGTATGGTCATGGCAAGTGGGGTGTCATACGTTATTTCTCAGGGATGTCGAGGCTGCACGTGACTTGGAACGCCCTACGGACGGACACAGTTAACGAAGCTGGGAATAGCCCACCCAGCCGATAGTCCTACCAGCACTCCTGACACAAAGCAGTGCCGTTTAATCTGTGTGGCATATGCTGGTGGTTGACAGCATGCAGGTACGAAGGAAGTATGCAGTAGTAGGTACAATCATACACACCGGTTTTTCATGTCAGTTACCCACAAATCTACTTATATGTTGAACAGTAAAGGATATTCCTAAAGCATGATGTCAACGTTTAAGGATGCTGTAAATTATACTAATTCAACATAAACTCAACTTCAATAAAACTTTCCGATAGCATAGGCCATAGGGAAGGCTGATTACTGTTGTAGGTTTTGTTTTCCAATTGGAGCCCCCAATTTTTAATGGTACCACATAGTTTCTTCGACCCCAGGGGTACCCAACAACCATTTAGAATTTTTTTTCTTCTACTGCACTCTCAACATCAAAAATTTCCAAACTATCTATTTCGAGCTGTATCTCAGATCTGGCTGGGAATTTCGGAATGAAATTTTCCATCAATAATGGGAATAAAATGTACGTGGTTAATCTACTTTTTGACTTTGACCTCATTTTCGGTCTTACCTATTATAGACATTTTAGCATTATTTTTTTCAGCAACCTCGACTAAGGCTTGTTCGATCAGAGCAAATTGCCCTTTAGTAGCACAAAAGCATAAAGCAAGCCGCATTTAAACTTAATTTCCAACATACCCCTGATTTAAAGGTCAAAGTCAAATGTCACTGAAAAAAGTTACGCTTTTTTGTCATCACTCAATTTTGCCAATGTGGAATCTCAAAGTCTTCTTGGCCTTCCAAGATGTTTTTGCAACATAATAGCGTTCCTGCACTGAAGTTGTGCAACTGATATTTGATTTGTGTGCGTGACCTCCTTTTTGTCAGATTGTGACTGAATTAACAAAAAACACATTTTTGATCATAACTTGAATAATTTCCTCCGATTTTCATGATGTTAGTTTTATGACAGACTGTACGTGAGGCCACATTTTGTTTTTCAACACTCTTTCCCTAAATGTTGAAGGTGAAGGTCATATGGTAGTTCAAACAAAATATGGTCATCATTGGATTGCGGGCTAAGGGTAAGTTGCGGGCTATCGCCGAGGATAAGCCTCCGCCAGTGGGGGGAGGCTTACTCTTAGCGATCGCTTTGTGATCGCAGATATCTTGTTTTAATTGCAAACCTTGAAATGGTTGTTTACCTCAATTAGTTCTGAGCAATTGATATATTTTCACACCACCTAGATCCTCAGCTGGGCTCCTTCTTCCTGGAAGTTTCATATTTTCATTCTAGAATCTCTCCAATTACAGATCCACATTAGTCCACACCCTCAGCTTTGTAGAGTCAGTTAACTTAACAATACCACCTCACTATTCAAACTTTCTACCTTGAATATAATTGGACAGACACACACACACACACCATACTAAATCTGTCGCAAAACAATTACGAAAGAATACCAACATAGAATGATTGTAGTCGGACACCGACATTCGCGGCGATACGTTCCTAAAAAATGCCGCAAATGTCAAAACTGCGAATGTCAGGCATTGCTTCAAATGGAAAAGGGGGATAGGTTCCAAGCAGTTTAAGAATCATAATGGGAAATCAAAAATCCTGCTAAAAACCTAGAATACACCCACAAAAAAACGCAAATATACAAAGCACACGACCATGAATGTCGAATCTGTGAATGATGGACCATTGGTTCAATGGTAAGAAGGGGAATGGGTTTCTGGCAGTTCGTGATTTTTAAGGAAAAAAAATTACATTTACGAACACGAATGCACATGATTACAGTTTCATTAAAAATGCTTGCAAATGAGAGAACAACAACAACAACAGCATGTACTCTTTCCAATTTTTAATGAAAATATGGTCCAGTATCATGTAACTTTTGATGATGACGATTTAAAATCTAGTGAAATCAGTGGAGTCCTCTGAAGAGGATGTCAGTGAGGTGCTGGTGCATCACGTACCGAAGGGGATGCAGGTGAGGACATCTAAGGTGTTGATGTGGAGGAGCGGGGATGAAAAAAAATGGGTGATGGCGAGCTGCTTTGCTGAGTGCTGCAGGTTTCTGTGCAGTTCTTTGTACGGCAGCAAAACATCAACAAACCCCTGTTGAACCAGAGGGATTACTTCATTACTGGGTCAGCATCTTATAACCTGTCAGCAACCTGTCATCTCCTGCAGCACCTCAGCCAGGAACTTGACGGTCAGGTTGGGCCTCGCCACCTCTTCACTGCTGCCTCCTCTCCTCCTCCTCCCTCCTCCTCCTCCCGAAGCCTAATGATGGCCTCCAACTCCTCCCCAGTCAGTTCCTCACCATGCGAGGCAATGACTGCTACAATTCTTCCACTCCATATCCCCGAAGCCTTCCCTCCACCTCCCATGCAAACCCAACAATTTCCGCCTCTCCTCAGTGTTGTCAGAATATCTTTGAAGATGATGACTGCCTGTGCCATAGATTGTGCCAGCAAGCATTGATGGTGGAGGCTTTTACCTAGTCCAGCGAGTCTTTGATGGAGCTGATGCAGCGCACTATGTTGAAATCCTTCGAACATTCCATGACGGTAAGTGGAAAGTTGAACTCCATGGCATCCATGATGCGGCAGAAGGTGTGGCGGGTGTAATACGTTTTAAATGTTGGTCGAGTGGTTGGATTAGGGAGTGGTACTGGGTGGCAGGAAGATGACCGCGACATTGGCATGAGCCAACTTCAGCTGCTCGGAATGGCCAGGAGTATTGTCTACCAGCAGGATAACTTTGAAAGAGAGGTTCTTGTCTGCTAGGTACCTCTCCACTTGAAGGACAAAATAATTGTGGAACCAATCCATAAAGATTGTAGCTGTTACCAGGCCTTTATGTTGGCCCTCCAAATACGATCAGTTTGTTTGTTTTGTCCTTAAGAGCACGTGAGTTGAGGGATGATCCAACATCATGGATTTGATCATGCAGCCCCCTTTGGCCTTGTGCAGAAAGAAAAGATACCCGGTCCTTCACAGCATTGAAGCCTGATTCTGTTCTCTCTTGCTTTGAGATGAAAGTTCTCGTGGGCATTTTTTTTCCAGAACAGGCAGGACTCGTCTTCATTGAAGACCTGCTCTGGTACATACCCCTTCTACTCGATGAGCTGCGTGAGTCGAGAAGGGAAAGTTCTAGCTGCCTCCTGATCCGCTGAGCCACCTGGAGCTTTTCATTATGGAGACTCTACTGCCTCTTGAAGCGGTGAAACCATTCACTGCTGACTTGAAAGAAATTCCTACTTGCTTCACTCGCACCCACATTACTCGTGCCTGCATTGCTCATGTTTGCAGCAACACCCATGCCAGCCAGATGACCGTAAATGCGCTTTGCATTTTCCTGAATCAGTGGTCCACTTGAAGGTTTGTTTCTCTGGCATTGTCCTCAACCCACACATTCAATGCCTTTCTCCATTAATTTGATGTGCACGTTCCTGACCTGGGTAACCACTTTGGTGCTGGGTACTATGCTCACCGCAACACTTCCGCGAATTGCCTTATCCTTCTTCTTTATGTAGCACACAGTAGACTTGTTCACACCATAATGCCTGCCACAGATGTCGCATTCTCACCCCGTTGTAGTCAGTCAAGCAGCTCCACTTTCTGGCTCAAGCTCATGACATTTTTTCTGCCTCTATGGGCAAATTGATCTCCTGCACAACTCGTACACTTCGGACCCTTGATTGAACAATGAGCGCAAAAGTTGATGAACGCGAGGTGTCACAGAAGGTCAAGATAGCAAGATGAACGGTGAGCGCAAAAAGAATGAAACCCAGGATACGCTCATACAAGTAGCAATGCAGGGGTTGTGGGTAGATGCAGAATTGGTCGGTTGTGTGACCATTGTTTGAGAGGGATGGTGGGGGGATAGTTTGTATGTGGCTCATGGAAGATGGTTTTACAACTGTGATATTCTTGCAGTTGGTGGTAGATGGTTGGTTAGAGCTGCTTTGTGTTTATGTATGGCTTGTGGAAGATGGTTTTAGAAATAGTTTATTCTGGCTGGTGGGAATTTTTTTGTGCCCGCAAAAAAACTGTGCATACGTGAAGCACAAGACCGCAAATGTAGAAACAGGTCGCATTTTGTTGGCCGTGAATATGCAGGGTTTGCGACTCGCAGAACTGTGAATGTTGGGTCCGACTGTACATCGGACGACTGAACAAGGATGATCATGAAAACACAAAAATCAAACAAAAATCAAAGCCATAAACATCTCGAGTACCACTGTTCCAATACAGCTATGGAATGAATATATAAACTGTCCACAATCATTGATAAACCAGATATCAAAACAAGGAAACTCTGATCCACAAACTGGTCCACCAAAATCAATGCATCCCAAGAATGTCCCGACCGGGACGAGAAGCGGTAACGGCCTGATCGAATGCAACCAAGTGCACAGAATGATAACTGTAGGATTGGCTGAGTACGTGATAAGTGGGGTTACCAAATCCAATTTGTAAGCAAACAGGAAGACAACAAACCAGAGACGGTATCACTACCCCACCTTGAAAAAAATTCCAAAGACAGTTGCAAATGGAACATGTCACACATGAAACTGAAACAGCAATGAATACAACCCAAACTATTGCATAAAAAGATAAAAGAAAAATGCAAGAGGAAATATGACCAGATACACACCGCCAACTGTGAGAACAAAAGGGTAGGAAGATATGAAAAAAACAAGTTGGATCGAATGGGTACATACAAAGATGGCTCTTTGGAATAGCTAAGAAGAGATCAGCTCAACTGGGATGGAGATAAAGGGCCAAACCAAGGACACAATATTAATAACAATGGTTGAAAATGGCAGGACTGAGTGAATCAGACAGGTGTAAGTTTAGCCAGGTAGGAAAAAAAGCACGAGTCAGAGTCACCTCATATCGGATGTAAAAAAACTTATGTCAGAAGAGCAATACATACAAAGGACAACAGAGTATGTGAGTAATACACTGGAACATCTGCAAAAAAAATTCAATCTCCCAGTTCCAAAAAAACTCATGGAATCATGAACCAAAGGTATTCGTTGAAAACAAGGAAAAATGTTCACGTCTGACCTGATGATCCCATCAAGCGAGAACATTGAAAACAAAGCATTGTGACCGAAATAGCACTTAGGCAGTGTTCGGAAATGTACTTTGGCAGTGCTCGGCACTTACAGTTTTGAGGGCATTGAACAGGGCAACCATTAAAAAATTTTGGTTGCCTGGAAAAATAAGTCAATTTTTTCATTTGTTTTCTGAATTACTTTCAGTGCAACAAATAAGCCTGATATTGGCTTAACAGTAAAGGTGGCTGGCTTAAGATCTTAGGGTCCCGAGTTCGAGCCACGTCCGCCGTTAATTAAACCCAGGTGTGGTTGACCCTGCCGGTCATACCTTCCGAGGATGACAAAATGGATGCCAATGTATCGGTAATGGGCATTACATCAGTGCTACAGGCAAGTACAGGCATGCTGCCAGAGCATGATGCAACCAGCAGCCACAAGCTACACACAAAATAATAATAAAAGTGCAACAAATGGATAATTTAACATGCTACCAGCTGTAAAATACTATATATATATATTATATATATATATATATATATTATATATATATATATATATATATATATTATCATATAATACATACACATACCACGCACAACACACACACCCTTTGCATCGATTTGTTTGTTCATTCAAATGCAGCGCAAGGCTGCAGGGATGCATCACTATCTGAGAGTGCCCCTGTGCCAAGATATCGTAGCCTCTGCCCTTGAGACAGTATTTGTAATTTGTTCATTCATACCAAAGATAGCTCACCTACTCTTCACAAAGGACACCATGGGATCCACCAACAAATGCAAGCAGGCAGGACTCTCATTTAATGTCTCTCCAAGGACAGCACCCACATTGATGAATCACCGTGCCTGTGAAACAACAGTACGATAGTTTAAAGCTGCGTCAGGATTCAAACTCAGGCTTGACAGCTTCAAAGCGAGTGTGCTTACCTCAAGGCCATCCTGCCAGCCCGAAAGAGATTCATTAAGACAACAAATGCTTATTTCAAAGAACATGTCCAACGTTTATTTACAGTTTCAACTTGGCAAGTAAAAGTAAAGGAATGAATAACAGTTAGCTTACACAGGAACACAAAGCAGTTAAGGTTACAGGTGTTGGTAGAAAATCCACATCTGATGAAGAGAACTCACCATTGGTTAAAAGGGCAGAAGAACATACAAGTATGAGAGAAAAGAGACATTAAGAAAAAGTGACATTCTTCCAAACCAATAAACATATATAAAAAAGAGAGAAAGAGGAAGAAGAGAAAGAGAGAAAGAGAGAAGAAGAGAGAAAAGAGAGAAAGAGAGAAAGAGAGAAAGAGAGAACTTTTGTATCTTTTTTATAAAAAATAGAAAAGAAAGCCCCCAAATGGGAGTTCATTTTTCATTTCAGAGAAAGAAGGAAAACCAAGAAACATTTCTGAAGAAAGGAAAGGATGAGTCGGGTGGATTTTATACGAAACATTTCACAAAAGGATAACATTCCTCTCGGACTTTGCAAATAACTTCTTTTATACACCATTTTGATTCGACCTGTGATAATCTTCCAGTAACTGAAAAGAAAGAAAAATCCAATTTAACACGACGTATTACAAGGTTTTGGAACAAAAACAAAGCATCTTCATCATTTACTCCAACACCGTCAAGTTATCTTTTCCTTGACTTATTACTGCCATCTTTGCCTGAGCAAGCAGGAAATTGGCCAACACAAGCATTGAATTTTTGTGTGGATACCAATCCGTAGATGAACACACAAGTGTTAAAAATCAAACCAAACCTCACAAAACAATTCCGAAGTAAAATAAATAAAGGTGCCACCGTTGGCATTCAACATAGATGTGAAAAAGGTTTTCAGATTTCTTACAAAAAGGACATTCATCTACAACAGATTTGAAAAACGGTGTAATAAGTGATTAGAAGGAAGGATCCAGTGTACTAGTCTCCATTGAGGTCGCCATGTCGTGGTGGTACAGGAGGGTGATAAAAACCTTTCCAGTTAGGAAAATAAGGGGGAACAAGGTAAGAGGTCTCTCCATCGAACCTTCTGCTGTGTTATTTGCCGTTGCGAAAGAAATTTTACACAACCCAAATAAAGGTTCTTTTGTTTGGGAAGGCCATTGCGGCTACGCAAAAAGGGGGACAAGGAAGAGGGCTGGCAAGAGAAAAAGCACATACGAGTTCAGGAAGGTAGAGAGAGAGAAGGTATTTGATGTGCATGTTATTCATTGCTTTGGTGGTCCTGCTCCCAAGCAGGTGCAAGCTGTGTGTATGTCCAAAGCACACTACAAATATGCGTGCCACGATTCGAGAGGATCGCACACCGACCAGGCTTACCAATGCATGAGCTCCGATCCAGCTGGCGTTTGGGCTGAGAAGATCTGCGACAGATTTAACGCCCTTGTCGGTAAAGCGTTGAATAAAACACCGATCAGAAGGCATGTCATGGAAAAAGGAGTTGTAGAACAAAGGTTTCTTCCAGAAACATCTGTTTCGTGTAAGAATGTGTAGCTCTCGTTATTGTCAGAGCTTGCCATGCATTGAGCATGCTTTGATAGAAACCAGAGAGGGGGATCTGTCGATTTTGGAAAGGTCCATCAGGAAAAGAGAGTGGTCATAGCCTAGCCTCCCAGCCCATTGCAAAAGGTGACAAGCGACGTTGACCCATGGTGGAGAGGGTCGCATGTATAGCTGCGAAGAGCAACCGAGAGTCGATAGGCCATTAGCCGGCTCTTTATGTCGACCAGGCCTTGTCTTCCATCGGTCAGTGGTAAACTGAGGACCCCAGGTCGCAGCCAGTGTTTTCCGTCCCAGAAAAAGGACACGAGCACTTCTGGAGCGTTGAAGCAACACCGCTGGAGGATGCAGCACGAAGAACCTGTGCCATAAGGTGGAGGCCACCAGTGTGTTGATGACCAAGACGCTTCCACGATATGACAGTTGTGTGATCAGACCTTTCCATTTTGCAGTTTACCCTCAACAAACTCCAGCAGACCAGCCCAATTTTTTGCTACTGTGGTATTATTACCTAAGAACACTCCAAGGTACTTCACACAATCATTGGCCCATGACAGTGGAGCAGGAAGTCTTGGCACCAAGTAGCACAATGGACCGAGCCAAAGGGTGCTCGTTTTGTTCCAATTTACTTTGGCTGAAGAAGCCTTTTCAAGTAAGGACAAACAATAACGAACGATGTTAACGTCATTGATATCTTGTACGAATACACATATGTCATCGGCGTATGCCAGTACCTTGATGGGCCGTTCAAAACTAACCCCGTTAGTCTACAGCACAAAGAAACCAGTAGGGTTCGATGGAGAGAGCATAAAGCAACCCGGAAAGGAGGGCAACCTTGTCTAATTCCCTTGTTAATAGACAAAGGTGTAACAAGTTCATTGTTTATCTTAAGCACACTATAATATTATTGTATAGTATTTTAATAAAGAGATGAAGGTTCAACCAAGTCCAAACCGCTCAAGTACTTCGAAAAGGTACCGATGGTCAACAACGGTCAAAGGCTTTCTCCTGATCAAGGAAGAAGAAGTCCTAAATCTTTAGGGTTTCCTTGCACAGTTCAATGATGTCCCTCACAAGGGAGATATTGTCATAGATGGAACGATTTGGGACACAGTAACATTGGTCTTCTTTCAACAATGAGGATAGTAAGGAGTAAGTCGTGATGCCAGGCTTTTGGAAATATCTTATAGTCCGTACATAACAGGGGATAGGACGCCAATTTTCAATCCTCAGCATGTCTCCCTTTTTTGGGATGAGGGTAAGAAGAGCTCGTCGGCAACTCTGAGGTAGCTCTCCAAGCTGGCAGCTTGCGTTCAAGGTGTTAATGAGTTCTGGACCCAATAAGTGCCAAAACTTCTTGTAAAATTCGGTTGTGAGTCCATCCAATCCAGATGCTTTCCCAATGGCAAGGCGTGCAGGCAGTGCCAAGTTCATCCAAAGTAATGGGTCTTTCCAGTTAGGAACGCCCATCTTCACACAACACTGGCAGGCCTACGGAGATAGAGGCGACACTGACAGGATTTATTTGCTCTAAAT
>CM068958.1:18032746-18051087 GCA_035128595.1 Eptatretus atami | reverse complement strand
ATATTTTCGAAAAGTATTCCTTCACTAAAAGTTTGATTTCTGATTGTGTAAAGGTAATGGATGAATCTGCTAATCGCAGCTGAGAAAGCTGTTTACAGGGAAGACGTTTCTCTAAGGAAAAGAAGTACTTGGTTTGGTACGTCTGCCTCATTCAGGTGTCGCACCCTTTCACAGATTGTTTCAAAAATCTATTACATCAAGCTTGTCCCTTCAAAATAGTTTCCCGTCCAGTCTCACACACTTGTCGCATCCTCTTCTTTCATGCTTCGATGGCCTCAGAAGGCTTCTTCTGGAATCCTTCGGAAACTCGTCGTCACGCCCTTTTGATGTCCTCACCTCAGGAACCGGGTCCCTTTGTCATCCCTTTTGAGCTTGGGAATAGGGAAAAAATCAAAGGGGCAAGTCTGGTGAATACGGGTTGCTTCAGGAGGTTGGCACGTCTCTCCGCCAGAAACTGTCGGATGCT
This sequence comes from Eptatretus atami, assembly GCA_035128595.1. NCBI lineage: Eukaryota > Metazoa > Chordata > Myxini > Myxiniformes > Myxinidae > Eptatretus > Eptatretus atami. The sequence goes on along the minus strand of CM068958.1, from coordinate 18,050,621 downwards.
CAGGGCACCTGTGAGCAGGACGTGTCAAGGATAGCAGCACCTATGCGTTTGTTCTCCTATATCCTCCTCTGTCCGGACTGATCTCATGAGCGCCCGGAGGATCTCCTTGTACACGTATGTTCATGTTTGACACCTGGAAGTAGAACTCGAATTGGACGATGGCCTTGATGTCAAAAACGTCATGAGCATCACCTTGACTATCGATTTGCGACATCCTTGCTTTCTTTCGTCTTGTGATTGCCGGACATTTCCACTGACGACTCTGGCCTTGTCTTGGGATCGTATCGAATATTCACGATCATCACCAGTAATGCTCTCCCAAAGTCAGGTCTGGACGTCCTCGAGCGCGGCTCGATTATGTCTTGAAGACAGTGACTCTGTGCTGTTTCTGGTCCTCGAACAACAGCTTGGGGACAATCTTTGCGCACACCTTGCGCCTTTCGAGTACTTTCAGTTGATGATGCTTCAGACGTGTCTTGTTGATGGAATAAGTTCCTCAGTCTTAATATCCGACACCGTGAGTCGATGAATCTGCGGCACCATCGTGCTTACATGCTCGATGCTTGTCGCTGTTCTGCTAGTTGAAGTCTTTCAGACCGTGGATCATCTTTAACTCCTCCCGTCCCTCTTTGAACCTCTTGTGCCTTCAAATACACGTGTACGTGACATTGTTTCTTCCCTGTTGACTTGCTGCAGCATTACGAAGGATTCGGAAGTGTTTTGCCAAGCTTCGCAAGAAACTTCAGATTGGCTCTCTGCTCATGACTCATCCGTGACGACTCAAACTCGACAATGTGTAAAGCACCTGTAAAAAGTCACAATGAGCGCAGTCAACCATCACAATCAATATACATTGCTGGAATGTTGCGAAAGACTGCGACGCAACCCATTCATTCAAGTTGTGTAAGTGGAGCAGACAGCTGGCTCAGTCCAGTTTACTTTTTAGACAGACTTCGTTATATATTCTTGAACCCCTAAATTGATGCGGTAGCAAGGCACAGGTCGAGTTATAACAGCAAATGCTGCAAGACATGATACACACACATGTGTGCTGTAATATTATATAATATATATATGTTTGGAGGACAAGCAAACATACATATACACCAATAAGGCTAACACCTCCAAAGTTTGTTGGCTTTTTAGTCATGGCCCATCCCTCCCAAGAGCTTCGCCAATGTAATATATTAAAACTCCCTTCCGTCGACAGCTTTAACTTTTTCATGGTTTACCATCAGGGATTCCCTCAATACACAAATTGCGGTAATTACAAATCAATTAATATCAACAATCCTTGTAAGCACCTCTTGTTATTTCATAACTCGTCCTCATTTGATCGAGAATATGTGATGTCCAGCAGAAAGCAACCGCATTGGGATTTGCAAATAAAATTGATCTAGAAAATTGTTTCACCCTCCATTGTACTGTAATGCAACAAATGTGTGGAAAGAGAAACAACATCAGATACCTCCATGTTCGTATAACCATACTCCACAAGCGTCATCATCAATATTAATAACTCCACAGAGAGATGAGAGTTCGAGTGTTTGAGGAGAAGCAAGTTGAGATTCCTTCTCTCAAGATGTAGATAGATGAGTTTTGTCGTCCAAGGAAGAAACCTAAACTGTCTTTGAGTTTGTGTCACCTGTTTTGCCCTTCTGAGAGAAACACTTATTGATGCATCCCAGGTTCAAATGCCAAAGTAGCCCACTGAAGGTTAGCATATTACTGTCCTCTCTAAATGTACATGTCATATTCATACAAACGTACATCGATTTATTGTCAGCTCATTGCTGCATGTTATCTGCATAAAAGGCACACGAGCTTTCAACACCGATAGAAAACACCAAAAAGGGTTGTGCTATGTTCACTGACTCATCCATCAGATGGGGTTGGAGTGACTCACTAAACTGTTTTATTGATACTTTTCAAGGGATATCACAATTTCGAAGACATCACAAAACCAAATCAGTGAAAGTAGATCATTCCTTTGCATTGCCGAAGGATTTTCTTCTCTGTGCACTTTATTTAATCACCAAGTCTGTGTAATCCAGATTGCAACAAAATTAGGCCCCGTGTTGCTAAAGTATATTTAAAGGTTGTTTTTTGTAGATAATGTTTTGTTACATACTATCACCACCAAAAGGCTGACAGGATGACCTAGAGGTAGGCACACGCTCCTCTGAGCTGTCGAGTCTGGGTTTAAAGCCCAACCAGCTATAACTGTCTTCCTGGTGTTTCAACAGGCAGCAGAATTCATCAATGTCTGTGCCGTCCTGTCTGCCAGCATTTGTTGGTGGACATCAAAGATCCCACGGTGTCCTTTACAAAAGAATAGGCAAGATACCGTAGCCGGGAAAAGTATTCACCCCAACCAATAATGCCACATTTAGATGAATTGTGAATACGTAGAATTTTTTTTCACATTATCATGCTTATTCATAACTACAGAAGATCAAACTCAAACTTATAGTTGAAGGAGTTACATGTCAGGATTCCATTCCATTCATGGACCATACTCTGTGCAGAGCATTGGTGCTGCCTAAGCAGTCTCCTTGCTATTGGACCAATCCTGGACGGGTCGCCACTCCGACACAGTATACCAGCATGCTGGCACTCATTTTGCCGACCTCGGAAGGATGACAGGCAGATCAACCCCACATGGTATTAATTCAACAGCGAGTAGGATTTGAACTCAGGATGCTAGAATCCCAAGCCCACCAGCCTAACCATTAAGCCAACACCAGGCTATTCAGGAATACCTGAAAAAAACTTGTACAAATCAAAATTCACTGGTTGCAAAAGTATTCAGCCCTTAAGTTAGTACTTGGTGGAAGCACCTTTTTCAGCAATGACTGCTACGAGTCTTTTTGGGTCGGTCTCTACCAGCTTTGCAGGTGGTAGATGGTGAATGTTTGCCCATTCTTCACGTGAAAATTGCTCTAGTTCTGTCAAGTTTGATGAGGATTGTCGATGGACGAAATCTTCCAGTCTCACTGTAAATGCTCAATTGGGTTCAAATGTCAGGACTTGATTCAGTCACTCAAGAACATTTATTTTCTTCTTATTCAACCATTTCAGTGTTGCTTTAGCTTTGTGCTTCAGATGATTGTCCTGCTGAAATGTGAATCTCCTACCCAGGTTCAGATTCATGATGACTCAAGGGTTTTCATCAAGGATTCTCCTGTACTCCTGCACGTTGCACCGTCCATTGTCCCTTATATCCTGACCCAGCTTGCCAGTCCCTGCTGATTAAAACCAGCCCCATAACATGATGCTGCCACCACCGTTCTGACAGTCAGGATGTGTTGATCTGGTTGTGGCAGTGTTTGGCTTCTGCCAGACATAACGCTTTGAATTTAGACCGAAAAGTTAATTTTGTTCTCATCTGACAATAAACGTTTTCTCACATGCCTGCAGTATCATTAAGATGCTTTTCACAATCTCCATTCAAGCCTTCAGATGCGTTTTTTTATTTGTCAGTAATGGCTTCCTTCTTACCACATGACCATGTGGGCCAGCTTTGTGAAGGGACGTGATATTTTTGATTGTATGAACACTGATCCCCATCTCAGACATAGAGCCTTGCAGATCTTGCAAAGTATTGATGGATTTACAGTGACATCCCAAACCAGTTTCCTGCTTGCCCGGCAGCTGAGTTTGAATGGGCGACCTGATCTGGGTGGAGTCTCGATAGTATGATACTCTTCCACTTCTCTAATGATGAATTTCATTTTACTCAAAGGGATAATGAGTGACTTTGAAATCTCTTATAACCCCTCCTGAACGGTGTTCTCCACCACTTTATGTCTGACTTCTTTGGAAAACTCATTGGTTTTCATGTTTGCCTTGTTGGTTGACTGAGTTGCACATTAAAACTCCTTGGATAAGTTGGGGAGATTATTTTTAAGTTGAACCACCAATTACATACAGGTGGAGAGCGACTACAATTATTTTATAACCTTTCAAAAAAAATTTTCTTCTTCAGTGATTTGGGGTTAATTCGGCAAAGGGTTTGTCATCTTATGTAACTGAGAATCATCTGACTTTCACTGTGAATCAAACTTATTCACATTTTATCTGAATTTTTTTGGCTTTATCACTTTGGAGTAGTTTGTGAAGACTCTATATATTAAGTTTGATTTGAAAGCATCATGAAATAAGCTGAGGTGGTATCAGAATATGAACTTTGGAGGGGGTGAATACTTTTGCATGCCACTGAATCTCCAACACCCTCAACAAATTCCAAATTTCTACTCTAACCAGCAGAAGGCATCAGTGGCAGGAGCCGCACTCTCAGCCAATGATGCTACCCCTCCACCTTGTGCTGCATAAAGAATGAAGAAGAACCACCAAAATTGCACTTCGTAAATGAAATCCATCTCTTCTGGATCTGATTTTGACCAATTTCCCTAAATATCTGCTGGTCTTCCTCCACTCTAATCGGTTCATCTGACCACATGCTTGTCAAAGTCGACATCTCTCTGGCTGGTATTAGAGAACCACCTCAGTGCCGTTGAGTATGCATTTCAGTCAGGCCGACTGGCAGGACTTCAAGCAGGCAACACACTTCTAGCCTAGTCTCCCATCTCTACTTTCTCCAAAATCACTTGTCCTGGGAATTTTTTCAAAGAAACTTGCTCTCTCTCATGCACAGATTTATCCCATCTCGTCTTCAGTTGTCCTTCCCATCCTCCCGCCCATGGTTCATTGAAGTATATGGCGAGGCAGTTGTCCTGAAACAACATGCCTTCACCTCATGGAAGGCAAATCCAACTGAAGGCAATCTCAGTTCCTTCCACAAAGCTCAGAACAAGCATGCGACTCCCTCAGGAGAGCCAAAAAACATCTTTCCAGTCTCAAGTCTGAAGTCCCAAACCTGTCGCCCTCCTCAAATTGTGGTGGCATCTAGATAAGTCTGTTTCTGTTGTATGTTCCCTCCATCCCCTCCTTACACCAAATGCCCTACAGCTGATGCTGCATGTGAAAGGCTGAATGCCGAAACTCCGTGTTTGCTTCTAATATTGTGTCTAAACTCATTGCTTTCTGTATCCACCTTACCCAGTCACACCGAGCTGTTCCTGGACTCTGTGTCCTTTTCTACTACAAGGTTGAGAGCTTTGCTGTTAAACCTCGACTCTCATTCTGTAACCGGTCTAGACGACATCAGCCCACGTTTCTAAAAACCTGCTCTGCTGCTCTATTTGATTCACCCTCACATTTGCTCAAGGTCATCTGCCATCTGCTGGAAAATAGCAAACATTACGCTCTGCATAAAAAGGTGCAAAAACAAATCCTGTAACTACAGACCAATCAGCAAGGTTATGGAATCCATTATGCTTTGGACATTAAATCCTTCCTCTCTCCAATGGCTTGATTTACGATCATCAATTTGGATTCAGAACAGGTCACCCACTGGACATGCTGCTTCTGCTCCCCCAACAATGGATGAAGATCCTCAATGGCAGACATGAAATCGAGGCCATCTCCCTAGACATATTGGTGTGTTTTGACGCGGTCTGGCACCCTGCCCTGTTCACGAAACTTCTTTCCCATGGTATCAAGGCCATCTCCACTCATGGCTCGCAACTTCCTCTCCTGTCGCAGCCAATGAGTGGCCTAAAAGGAGTCTCTCATCTCCACTTCCTGTCCAGCTGGAGTTCCTCAAGGCAGTGCTCTGTGCCCTCTTCTTATTCTGGTTTTCATCAATGATCTCTCTGACTCTCTGGAAAGTATTCTTTATCTCTTTGCTGAGACTACATCCTTTGCAAGTACCATTTGTCATCCCTCAGATTGGCAAGCAGCCTCTTCCCTCTCTGCAGATGTGGATAAAACCACAGCTGGTCCAACACGTGGAACATGTCTTACCCTGACAAATTTCACACTCTAATTATGTCTCTCCGAAAGGACGATCTGGAATCCCCCACCCCCCCCCAACTACTTTCTCACATTCCTCTTGAAGAAGCCTTTCATTCAAGCTTCGGATCTCACTATCTGCCATGATCTTCCCTGTGAAAACCACATTTCCAAGCTGGCCTCCAAGCCAGTCGCCGACTGAGCATCCTCCATCGTGCAAAGTCCTCCCTGGCACACAGCTCATGACCACATACAAAGCTTTTGTCCACAGCGTGATGGAGTACTGCTCCCCCACTGGGCTGGTGCTCCCACCTCTCACCCTTCTCGGCTTATGATGTGGTCCATGGCATTTAGGTTCAATGGTATCTCCTACGATGAGGCTGAGCCTTTGGGTCTCCCACTTTCTCACGCACAGGCAAGTCGGTGGTGTTTCCTGTCTTCTACCATCTTTTCTCTGGCCTCCCCCCCCCCCTGCTCTGAGATATGCCTCCCATAATTCCACAGGTGTCCAATATCCACCAGCAACCCCCTTCTGGTGAAACTACCAAAATCAAGAATCCCTGCTCACCTTCACTTTCCATTCCTCTTTTTTCCTGCCTTTGGAACAAACTCCCACTCTTCCCTCCAGGTCTTCAAAACAGCTGGTTCACCACCATCTCTTGTCTTACCCCATCCAAAACCACGATCTTTTCTACCCCTGCTAATGCACCCCAAACCCACCTCCTTCAAATTCCCTCCTTTCCTTTCTGAAAGTCCCTGTCGTGTAAGACCTGAAAGTTCCTGTCGTGTCCATCTTGTGTTACCCCTGTTCCTCACCCCATCCCTCACCCTTCCACAGATCTCCATTGTCTCTGTTCCCCACCGTTTTGTCCTTCCTCTCCCACCCTCTTGTCTCCTGCTCCCCTTATTGTACATTCTGTGTGTTAGCTCTTATACGAGTCTCGACATTGTATACAAAAAATAAAAAATAAAAGTGCTGCATTTACAATTGCTATCCATCGTTATCAATGAAGCACACTGTTAAAAGAGTGTCAGTGCACTTCGGATATATACGGGTGGTTTGCCGTCGCCTTCCCGGCAGTCAATTTTTGTCATCTGGTTCGGGTGGCCGGCGATAACTTGCTGATTTCCAAAAAGGCACCATACGATCTAATATCCACCACCTAGCAGTTTTGCAGGGATTTGGCTCGATACCGGCACACAGTGGATTGTTCAATTTTTACCACACTTGGTGTGTCATGTAAGAGTATCTGCTTTGAATCTGCATGGTCAGCGGCCAAGCCAAGCCAAGCCAGCAGCTTGGCTGAACCCAGCCAAGCCATACCAAAGACTTTTAAAATGGTATGTACTGCTTCCTAGCTTGGTGGATATTTAAAGGAATAGAGCATGGACAAGCAACCATATGTTGACAACCATTGCGCAAGCCTACGGTCCTATTGGTCCACTCCTACATTGCACATTAAACATGAATTAAATTTTCATTGCTGATATCCACAGGATAATGTCCAGGAGCAAATGAACTTGGCATGCGTGCCGTATGCCAGTGCCTACAACATACAGTGTACGGAATGTGAAATATGAATGTATTGTGACGGAGAAAACATGGTGGGCAACTGTGGCTCGGACATATGACCAAACTTTATGATAATTAAATTCACGTTGACAAAAACCAAAATGTCGAGAGCACTTGTGTTCTCGTTAGGGTGATCTATATTATTACAATTTCCAATTACAAGCTTCACAGGACAGAGCTTTTAACATGCAGACCTTGATCACCAGAGTAGATCTGAGAATGAACGATATGTATCAAAGATGTATTGAAGTGGATATGCATGTGGACTCACACACTCACTGGCCACAGACAATTACAATAGCTTCTGCCTTCGTTTCAGGGAAAGGCAATGCTAACTAAGCGTGATCGGAGATCTCTTTATCTCCATATCAAAGTAGTGATACCAGGAACTGAGGGTGAGAGAAGGTGAAGGTAGAAAGGCAAGGTATGTGGCAGATGTGCACCTCCACTGCACGTGTACACAAGGGCACAGGCAGTTGGGTCGGTGCTTGAACAGACCGAACGTAAGTCCCATCCACGTACCTAGTAGGAAGAGGAGCTCGTGCAGCATGAGAATCCTGAGGCGCTTCATGTCTTGTCTTCCTCACGAATGTGAATCTCACTCCAGACAATCAGGTTTTCTTCGCTTTTCTTCTGCATTAAGAGGTGTCAAACTGTCCTCGTCCAATCACACGTTATTTTTCACTTCCAGGTTCAGCGAAACTGCCCAAATCACTTTTCCCACGACGGCGGCACGTCTTTCTTCGGCGCTTGTGAGTTTACTTGCGAGTTTTATCTGCTCATGGACTATTAAACTGTGATTCCGCTCAGCATTTCGATTGTCGATGACATTAGTCATTTTGTTTGTGAGGAAAGTGAATAAAAAGAGAGGTTTGGCAGGCAAACTGCTGGACACGCGCCACGACGACGCAGCTTTGCGTCCCTTTGAGATTAAAGCACAGAAAGGAACAGATGGAGAAAGCTAAACAATACAATGGAGGGAGAGAAGGACATTAGGGTCAAGGAAAAGGTTTGTATGGTCATGGCTGCAAGTGGGTGTCATACGTTACTCTCAGGGATTCGAGGCTGCACGTGACTTGGAACGCCCTCACGGACGGCACAGTTAACGAAGCATGGGAATAGCCCACCCAGCCGATAGTTCTACCGCACTCCTGACACAAAGCAGTGCCGTTTAATCTGTGTGGCATATGCTGGTGGTTGACAGCATGCAGGTACGAAGGAAGTATGCAGTAGTAGGTACAATCATACACACCGGTTTTTCCATGTCAGTTACCCCAAATCTACTTATATGTTGAACAGTAAAGGATATTCCTAAGCATGATGTCAACGTTTAAAGATGCTGTAAATTATACTAATTCAACATAAACTCAACTTCAATAAAACTTTCCCGATAGCATAGGCCATAGGGAAGGCTGATTACTGTTGTAGGTTTGTTTTCAATTGGAGCCCCCAATTTTAATAATGTACCACATAGTTTCTTCGACCCCAGGGGTACCACAACCATTTAGAATTTTTTTTCTTACTGCACTCTCACACTCAAAAATTCCAAACTATCTATTTCGAGCTGTATCTCAGATCTGGCTGGGAATTTCGGAATGAAATTTTCCATCAATAATGGGAAAAATGTACGTGGTTATCTACTTTTTGACTTTGACCTCATTTTCGGTCATTACCTAATTATAGACATTTTAGCATTATTTTTTTCAGCAACCTCGACTAAGGCTTGTTCGATCAGAGCAATTGCCCTTTAGTAGCACAAAGCATAAAGCAAGCCGCATTTAAACTTAATTTCCAACATACCCCTCTTATTTAAAGGTCAAAGTCAAATGTCACTGAAAAAAGTTACGCTTTTTTTGTCATCACTCATTTGCCAATGTGGAATCTCAAGTCTTCTTGGCCTTCCAAGATGTTTTTGCAACATAATAGCGTTCCTGCACTGAAGTTGTGCAACTGATATTTGATTTGTGTGCGTGCCTCTTTTTTGTCAGATTGTGACTGAATTAACAAAAAAAACACATTTTTGATCATAACTTGAATAATTTCCTCCGATTTTCATGATGTTGAGTTTTATGACAGACTGTACGTGAGGCCACATTTTGTTTTTCACACTCTTTCCCTAAATGTTGAAGGTGAAGGTCATATGGTAGTTCAAACAAAATATGGTCCTCATTGGATTGCGGGCTAAGGGTAAGTTGCGGGCTATCGCCGAGGATAAGCCTCCGCCAGTGGGGGGAGGCTTACTCTTAGCGATCGCTTTGTGATCGCAGATATCTTGTTTTAATTGCAAACCTTGAATGGTTGTTTACCTCAATTAAGTTCTGAGCAATTGATTTTTCACACCACCTAGTCCTCAGCTGGGCTCCATTCTTCTGGAGTTTCTATTTTCATTCTAGAATCTCTCCAAACTAACAGATCCACATTAGTCCACACCTCCAGCTTTGGAGAGTCAGTTAACTTACACAATACCACCTCACTATTCAACTTTCTACCTTGAATATAATTGGACAGACACACACACACACAACCATACTAAATCTGTCGCAAAACAATTACGAAAATACCAACATAGAATGATTGTAGTCGGACACCGACATTCGCGGCGATCTGTTCCTAAAAAAATGCCGCAAATGTCAAAAACTGCGAATGTCAGGCATTGCTTCAATGGGAAAAGGGGGATAGGTTCCAAGCAGTTTAGAGAATCATAATGGGAATCAAAAATCCTGCTAAAAACCTAGAATACACCCACAAAAAACGCAAAATATCAAAGCACACGACCATGAATGTCGAATCTGTGAATGATGGACCATTGGTTCAATGGTAAGAAGGGGAATGTGGTTTCTGGCAGTTCGGTGATTTTTAAGAAAAAAAAATTACATTTTACGAACACGAATGCACATGATTACAGTTTCATTAAAAATGCTTGCAAATGAGAGAACAACAACAACAACAGCATGTACTCTTTCCAATTTTTAATGAAAATATGGTCCAGTATCATGTAACTTTTGATGATGACGATTTAAAATCTAGTGAAATCGTGGAGTCCTCTGAAGAGGATGTCAGTGAGGTGCTGGTGCATCACGTACCGAAGGGGATGCAGTGAGGACATCTAGGTGTTGATGTGGAGGAGCGGGGAGAAGAAAAAAAATGGGTGATGGCGAGCTGCTTTGCTGAGTGCTGCAGGTTTCTGTGCAGTTCTTTGTACGGCAGCAAAACATCAACCAAACCCCTGTTAACCAGAGGGATTACTTCATTACTGGGTCAGCCTTTATAACCTGTCAGCAACCTGTCATCTCCTGCAGCACCTCAGCCAGGAACTTGACGGTCAGGTTGGGCCTCGCCACCTCTTCACTGCTGCCTCCCTCCTCCTCTCCTCCTCCTCCTCCTCGGAAGCCTAATGATGGCCTCCAACTCCTCCCCAGTCAGTTCCTCACCATGCGAGGCAATGAGCTGCTACAATTCTTCAACTCCATATCCCGAAGGCCTTCCCTCCACCTCCCATGCAAACCCAACAATTTCCGCCTCTCCTCGAGTGTTGTCAGAATATCTTTGAAGATGATGACTGCCTGTGCCATAGATTGTGCCAGCAAGCATTGATGGTGGAGGCTTTTACCTAGGTCCACAGCGAGTCTTTGATGGAGCTGATGCAGCGCACTATGTTGAAATCCTTCGAACATTCCATGACGGTAAGTGGAAAGTTGAACTCCATGGCATCCATGATGCGGCAGAAGGTGTGGCGGGTGTAATACGTTTTAATGTTGGTCGAGTGGTTGGATTAGGGAGGTGGTACTGGGTGGCAGGATGACCGCGACATTGGCATGAGCCAACTTCAGCTGCTCGGATGGCCAGGAGTATTGTCTACCAGCAGGGTAACTTTGAAAGAAGAGTTCTTGTCTGCTAGGTACCTCTCCACTTGAAGGACAAAATAATTGTGGAACCAATCCATAAAGATTGTAGCTGTTACCAGGCCTTTATGTTGGCCCTCAAATACGATCAGTTTGTTTGTTTTGTCCTTAAGAGCACGTGAGTTGAGGGAATGATCCAACATCATGGATTTGATCATGCAGCCCCTTTGGCCTTGTGCGAGAAAGAAAAGATACCCGTCGCTTCACAGCATTGAAGCCTGATTCTGTTCTCTCTTGCTTTGAGATGAAAGTCTCGTGGGCATTTTTTTTCCAGAACAGGCAGGACTCTCTTCATTGAAGACCTGCTCTGGTACATACCCCTTCTACTCGATGAGCTGCGTGAGTCGAGAAGGGAAAGTTCTAGCTGCCTCTGATCCGCTGAGCCACTGTGAGCTTTTCATTATGGAGACTCTACTGCCTCTTGAAGCGGTGAAACCATTCACTGCTGACTTGAAAGAATTCCTACTTGCTTCATCGCACCCACATTACTCGTGCCGCATGCTCATGTTTGCAGCAACACCCATGCCAGCCAGATGACCGTAAATGCGCTTTGCATTTTCCTGAATCAGTGTCCACTTGAAGGTTTGTTTCTCTGGGCATTGTCCTCAACCCACACATTCAATGCCTTCTCCATTAATTTGATGTGCACGTTCCTGACCTGGGTAACCATTTGGTGCTGGGTACTTGCTCACCGCAACACTTCGCGAATTGCCTTATCCTTCTTCTTTATGTAGCACACAGTAGACTTGTTCACACCATAATGCCTGCCCACAGATGTCGCATTCTCACCCCGTTGTAGTCAGTCAAGCAGCTCCACTTTCTGGCTCAAGCTCATGACATTTTTTCTGCCTCTATGGAGCAAATTGATCTCCTGCACAACTCGTACACTTCGGACCCTTGATTGAACAATGAGCGCAAAAGTTGATGAACGCGGAGGTGTCACAGAAGGTCAAGATAGCAAGATGAACGGTGAGCGCAAAAAGAATGAAACCCAGGATACGCTGCATACAAGTAGCAATGCAGGGGTTGGTAGATGCAGAATTGGTCGGTTGTGTGACCATTGTTTGAAGGGATGGTGGGGGGATAGTTTGTATGTGGCTCATGGAAATGGTTTTACAACTGTGATATTCTTGCAGTTGGTGGTAGATGGTTGGTTAGAGCTGCTTTGTGTTTATGTATGGCTTGTGAAGATGGTTTAGAAATATGTTTATTCTGGCGGTGGAATTTTTTTGTGCCCGCAAAAAAAAACTGTGCATATACGTGAAGCACAAGACCGCAAATGTAGAAACAGGTCGCATTTTGTTGGCCGTGGATATGCAGGGTTTGCGACTCGCAGAACTGTGAATGTTGGGTCCGACTGTACATCGGACGACTGAAAACAGGATGATCATGAAAACACAAAAATCAAACAAAAATCAAAGCCATAAACATCTCGCAGTACCACTGTTCCAATACAGCTATGGAATGAATAATAAACTGTCACACAATCATTGATAAACCAGATATCAAACCAGGAACTCTGATCCACAAACTGGTCCACCAAAATCAATGCATCCCAGAATGTCCCGACCGGGACGAGAAGGCGTAACGGCCTGATCGAATGCAACCAAGTGCACAGAATGATAACTGTAGATTGGCTGATACGTGATAGTGGGGTTACCAAATCAATTTGTAAGCAAACAGGAAGAAAAAAACCAGAGACGGTATCACTAACCCACCTTGAAAAAAATTCCAAGACATGGCAATGGAACATGTCACACATGAAACTGAAACAGCAATGATACACCCAACTATTGCATAAAAAGATAAAAGAAAAATGCAGAGGAAATATGACCAGTACACACCGCCAACTGTGAGAACAAAAGGGTAGGAAGATATGAAAAAAAAACAAGTTGGATCGAATGGGTACATACAAAGATGGCTCTTGGATAGCTAAGAAGAGATCAGCTCAACTGGGATGGAGAATAAAGGGCCAAAACCAAGGACACAATATTAATACAAATGGTTGAAATGGCAGGACTGAGTGAATCAGAGCAGGTGTAAGTTTAGCCAGGTAGGAAAAAAAGCACGAGTCAGAGTCACCTCATACGGATGTAAAAAAACTTATGTCAGAAGAGCAATACATACAAAGGCCAACAGAGTATGTGGATAATACACTGGAACATCTGCAAAAAAAATTCAATCTCCCAGTTCCAAAAAAACTCATGGAATCATGAACCAAAGGTATTCGTTGAAACAAGGAAAAATGTTCCGTCTGACCTGATGATCCCATCAACGAGGAACATTGAAAACAAAGCATTGTGACCGAAATAGCACTTAGGCAGTGTTCGGAAATAGTACTTTGGCAGTGCTCGGCACTTACAGTTTTGAGGGCATTGAACAGGGCAACCATTAAAAATTTGGTTGCCTGGAAAAATAAGTCAATTTTTCATTTGTTTTCTGAATTACTTTCAGTGCAACAAATAAGCCGTGTATTGGTTAACAGTAAAGGTGGCTGGCTTAAGATCTTAGGGTCCCGAGTTCGAGCCACGTCCGCCGTTAATTAACACCAGGTGTGGTTGACCCTGCGGTCATACCTTCCGAGGATGACAAATGGATGCCAATGTATCGGTAGAGGGCATTACATCAGTGCTACAGGCAAGTACAGGCATGCTTCCAGAGCATGATGCAACCAGCAGCCACAAGCTACACACAAAATAATAATAAAAGTGCAACAAATGGATAATTTAACATGCTACCAGCTGTAAAATATATATATTATATATATATATATATATATATATATATATATATATATATATATATATATATATATTACATATATATACATACACATACACGCACACACCACAACACCCTTTGCATCATGTTTGTTTGTTCATTCAAATGCAGCGCAGGCTGCAGGGATGCATCACTATCTGAGAGTGCCACTGTGCCAATATTCGTAGCCTCTGCCCTTGAGACAGTATTTGTAATTTGTTCATTCTACAAAGATAGCTCAACTACTCTTCACAAGGACACCATGGGATCCACAACAAATGCAAGCAGGCAGGACTCTCATTTAATGTCTCTCCAAGGACAGCACCCACATTGATGAATCACCGTGCCTGTGAAACAACAGTACGATAGTTTAAGCTGCGTCAGGATTCAAACTCAGGCTTGACAGCTTCAAAGCGAGTGTGCTTACCTCAAGGCCATCCTGCCAGCCCGAAAGAGATTCATTAAGACAACAAATGCTTATTTCTAAAGAACATGTCCAACGTTTATTTACGTTTCAACTTGGCAAGTAAAAGAAAGGAATGAATAACAGTTAGCTTACACAGGAACACAAAGCAGTTAAGGTTACAGGTGTTGGTAGAAATCCACATCTGATGAGAGAACTCACCCATTGGTTAAAGGGCAGAAGAACATACAAGTATGAGAGAGAAAAGACATTAAGAAAAAGTGACATTCTTCCAAACCAATAAACATATATAAAAAAGAGAGAAAGAGGAGAAAGAAGAGAAAAGAGAGAAAGAGAGAAGAGAGATGAGAAGAGGAGAAAGAGAGAAGAAAGAGAAACTTTTGTATTTTTATTATAAAAATAGAAAGAAAGCCCCCAAATGGGAGTTACATTTTTCATTTCAGAGAAAGAAGGAAAACCAAGAACAATTTCTGAAGAAAGGAAAGGATGAGTCGGGTGGATTATATACGAAACATTTCACAAAAGGATAACATTCCTCTCGGACTTTGCAAAATAACTTCTTTTATACACCATTTTGATTCGACCTGTGATAATCTTCCAGTAACTGAAAAAGAAGAAAAATCCAATTTAACACGACGTATTACAAGGTTTTGGAACAAAAACAAAGCATCTTCATCATTTACTCCAACCGTCAAGTTATTTCTTTTCCTTGACTTAATACTGCCATCTTTGCCTGAGCAAGCAGGAAATTGGCCAACACAGCATTGGAATTTTTGTGTGGTATCCAATCCGTAGATGAACACACAAGTGTTAAAAATCAAACCAACCTCACAAAACAATTCCGAAGTAAAATAAATAAAGGTGCCAACCGTGGCATTCAACATAGATGTGAAAAAGGTTTTCAGATTTCTTACAAAAAGGACATTCATCTACAAGCAGATTTGAAAAACGGTTATAAGTGATTAGAAGGAAGGATCCAGTACTAGTCTCCATTGAGGTCGCCATGTCGTGGTGGTACAGGAGGGTGATAAAACCTTTCCAGTTAGGAAAATAAGGGGGAGAACAAGTAGAGGTCTCTCCATCGAACCTTCTGCTGTGTTATTTGCCGTTGCGAAAGAAATTTTTACAACAACCAATAAAGGTCTTTTTGTTTGGGAAGGCCATTGCGCCTACGCAAAAAGGGGGACAAGGAAAGAGGGCTTGGCAAGAGAAAAGCACATACGAGTTCAGAAGGTAGAGAGAGAGAAGGTATTTGATGTGCATGTTATTCATTGCTTTGGTGGTCCTGCTCCCAAGCAGGTGCAAGCTGTGTGTATGTCCAAAGCACACTACTAAATATGCGTGCCACGATTCGAGAGGATCGCACACCGACCAGGCTTACCAATGCATGAGCTCCGATCCAGCTGGCGTTTGGGCTGAGAAGATCTGCGACAGATTTAACGCCCTTGGTCGGTAAAGCGTTGAATAACACCGATCAGAAGGCATGTCATGGAAAAAGGAGTTGTAGAACAAAGGTTCTTCCAGAAACATCTGTTTCGTGTTAGAATGTGTAGCTCTCGTTATTGTCAGAGCTTGCCATGCATTGAGCATGCTTTATAGAACCAGAGAGGGGATCTGTCGATTTTGGAAAGGTCCATCAGGAAAAGAGAGTGGTCATAGCCTAGCCTCCCAGCCCATTGCAAAAGGTGACAAGCGACGTTGACCCATGGTGGAGAGGGTCGCATGTATAGCATGCGAAGGCAACCGAGAGTCGATAAGGCCATTAGCCGGCTCTTTATGTCGACCAGGCCTTGTCTTCCATCGGTCAGTGGTAAACTGAGGACCCCAGGTCGCAGCCAGTGTTTTCCGTCCAGAAAAAAGGACACGAAGCACTTCTGGAGCGTTGAAGCAAACACCGCTGGAGGATGCAGCACGAAGAACCTGTGCCATAAGGTGGAGGCACCAGTGGTTGAAGACCAAGACGCTTCCACGATATGACGTTGTGTGATCAGACCTTTCCATTTTTGCAGTTTACCTCAACAAACTCCAGCAGACCAGCCCATTTTTTGCTACTGTGGTATTATTACCTAAGAACACTCCAAGGTACTTCACCCAATCATTGGCCATGACAGTGAGCAGGAAGTCTTGGCACCAAGTAGCACAATGGACCGAGCCAAAGGGTGCTCGTTTTGTTCCAATTTACTTTGCTGAAGAAGCCTTTTCAAGTAAGACAACAATAACGAACGATGTTAACGTCATGTGATATCTTGTACGAATACACATATTCATCGGCGTATGCCAGTACCTTGATGGGCCGTTCAAGCTGGGACAACTAACCCCCGTAGTCTACAGCACAAAGAAACCAGTAGGGTTCGATGGAGAGACATAAAGCAACCCGGAAAAGGCAACCTTGTCTAATTCCCTTGTTAATAGACAAAGGTGTACAAGTTCATTGTTTATCTTAAGCACACTATAATATTATTGTATAGTATTTAATATAAGAGATGAAGGTTCAACCAAGTCCAAACCGCTCAAGTACTTCGAAAAGGTACCGATGGTCAACACGGTCAAAGGCTTTCTCCTGATCAAGGAGGAGAAGTCCTAAATCTTTAGGGTTTTCCTTGCACAGTTCAATGATGTCCCTCACAAGGGAGATATTGTCATAGATGGAACGATTTGGGACACAGTAACATTGGTCTCTCTTCAACAATGAGGATAGTAGAGAGTAAGTCGTGATGCCAGGCTTTTGGAAATATCTTATAGTCCGTACATAACAGGGAGATAGGACGCCATTTTCAATCCTCAGCATGTCTCCCTTTTTTGGGATGAGGGTAAGAGAAGAGCTCGTCGGCAACTCTGAGGTAGCTCTCCAAGCTGGCAGCTTGCGTTCAAGTGTTAATGAGTTCTGGACCCAATAAGTGCCAAAACTTCTTTGTAAAATTCGGTTGTGAGTCCATCCAATCCAGATGCTTTCCCAATGGCAAGGCCGTGCAGGGCAGTGCCAAGTTCATCCAAAGTAATGGGTCTTTCCATAGGAACGCCCATTTCACACACAACTGGCAGGCCTACGGAGATAGAGGCGACACTGACAGGATTTATTTGCTCTTAATATATTTTCGAAAAGTATTCCTTCACTAAAAAGTTTGATTTCTGATGTGTAAAGGTAATGGATGAATCTGCTAATCGCAGCTGAGAAAGCTGTTTACAGGGAAGACGTTTCTCTAAGAAAAGAAGTACTTGGTTTGGTACGTCTGCCTCATTCAGGTGTCGCACCCTCATCCGAACTAAGGCACCACGTGCATTCCTCTTGGTTATTTCCTTTAATAAGACTGCTTCTCAGTTAAGGTTTTTTGTATGTTACTATTATTTGTCCGATGAGCC
>CM068958.1:18011398-18031953 GCA_035128595.1 Eptatretus atami | reverse complement strand
AAGAATAAGATCAGAAGTGGGATAATTGATTAGGATGCCTTTTCGCCTTGGCAATCAGTTTTTTTAAGCGGTGACAGTGTGTCTGGTGGAAACCGAATAACTCAGGCTTACGTACGATAGCCTGAGCAGAGAGAGATTGCCCTTGTGATCCATCCCCGTCAACACGGTGGGACGGAGGTGGATGTCATGAATCACGGGGACGGAAGGTTCTTCTTCCTCTTCGCAGAAGAGGGGAGGGACGTCTCCATTGTGTGGGATCTCTTAACTATTAATTTAAATTCACGCAGCTGCACGTAATCGATTTCTATCATTAACAATGAAGTGGCTATCTAGGGAACAAGCACTTTCGACATAAGCTGACTAAAGGAACCTGTATGTTGTGTGCAATCGAATTCCGAATTCATAACAAAATATATAGAGGTCCGTACCGGGCCGTACTGGCGTGCGCCTGTAATCCGGCTACTAGGAGGCTTGGGGTTGGAGGATCGCTTGAGGACGGGAGCTCTGCAAGGGGCCACGCTCTGAGAGGGTGTAGGCGCAGCCCGGAATCGTGAGAAACCCAATCTATCCTGTGTCGTAGAGGTGACAGGGTTGGTCCGGAAGGGCATCCGCGTAAACCTATGCCAAATCAGCGGATCAAACGATGATCCGCTGTGGTGACCCCTAACGGACAGCTCAAAGTACACACAACATAATATATGAGGTCCGTCTAAAAGAGTAACTGACTGAATTCAAACAGAAATTTTGTTCCAAAAATATATTGAAATCACAGCTTGTCCCTTCAAAATAGTTTCCGATCCAAGTCTCACACACTTGTCCATCCTCTTCTTAATGCTTCGATGTCAGAAGGCCTTCTTCTGGAATCCTCGGGAACTCCGTCGTCACGGCCCTTTTGATGTCCTCCACCTTCAGGAACCGGGTCCCCTTTGATCATCCCTTTTGAGCTTGGGGAATAGGGAAAAAATCAAAGGGGCCAAGTCTGGTGAATACCGGGTTGCTTCAGAGTTGGCACGTTCCTCTCCGCCAGAAACTGTCGGATGCTCAGGGCACTGTGAGCAGGGACGTGTCAAGGATAGAGCACCTATGCGTTTGTTCTCCATAGTCCTCCTCTGTCCGGACTGATCTCATGAGGCCCGGAGGATCTCCTTGTACACCGTATTGATCACTGTTTGACACCTGGAAGTAGAAACTCGAAGTGGACGATGCCCTTGATGTCAAAAAACGTATGAGCATCACTTGACCTTCATTTGCGACATCCTTGCTTCTTTGTCTGGTGATTGCGGACTTTCCACTGACGACTCTGGCCTGCTGGTCTTGGGATCGTATCGAATTATTCCACGATCATCACAGTAAATGACTCTCCCAAAGTCAGGTCTGGACGTCCTCGTATGCGCTCGATTATTGTCTGACAGACAGTGACTCTTTGCTGTTTTCTGGTCCTCGAACAACAGCTTGGGGACAATCTTTGCGCACACCTTGTTCGCCTTTCGAGTACTTTCAGTTTGATGGATGCTTCCGACAGTGTCTTGTTGATGGATAAGTTCCTCAGTCTTAATATCCGACACCGTGAGTCGAATGAATCTGCGTGCACCATCGTGCTTCACATGCTCGATGCTTGTCCGCTGTTTCTGGGCTAGTTGAAGGTCTTCAGACCGTGCGATCATCTTTAACCTCTTCCCGTCCTCTTTGAACCTCTTGTGCCATTCAAATACCACGTGTACGTGACATTGTTCTTCCCTGTAGACTTGCTGCAGATTACGAAAGGACTTCGGAAGTGTTTTGCCAGCTTCGCAAGAAACTTCAGATTGCTCTCTGCCTCATGATCATCGCGACCGTGACGACTCAAACTCGACAATGTGTAAAGCCGACTGTAAAAAGTCACACAATGAGCGCAGTCAACCATACAATCAATATACATTGCTGGAATGTTGCGAAAAGACTGCGACGCAACCCATTCATTTCAAGTTGTGTAAGTGGGCAGACAGCTGGCTCAGTCCAGTTTACTTTTTAGACAGACTTCGTATATATATCTTACCCCTAAATTTGAGCACGGTAGCAAGGCAACAGGTCGAGTTTTGATAACAGCAAATGCTGCAAGACATGATGACACACACATGTGTGCTGTAAATATATATATATATATATTATTTTGAGGACAAGCAAACATACATATACACCAATAAGGCTACACACCTCCCAAAAGTTTGTTGGCTTTTTTAGTCATGGCCCATCCCTCCCAAGAGCTTCGCCGAATGTAATATATTAAAACTCCCTTCCGTCGACAGTTTAATTTTTCATGTTTACCATCAGAGGATTCCCTCAATACACAAATTGCGGTAATTACAAATCAATTAATATCAACAATCCTTGTAAGCACCTCTTGTTATTTCATCAACTCGTCCTCATTTGATCGAGAATATGTGAGTCAGCAGAAAGCAACCGCATTGGGATTTGCAAATAAAATTGATCTAGAAAATTGTTTCACCCTCCATTGTACTGTAATGCAACAATGTGTGAAAAGAGAAAACAACATGCAGATACCTCCATGTTCGTATAACCATACTCCACAAGCGTCATCATCAATATTACATAACTCCACAGAGAGATGAGAGATTCGAGTGTTTGAGGAGAAGCAAGTTGAGATTCCTTCTCTCAAGATGTAGATAGATGAGTTTTGTCGTCCAAGGAAAGAACCTACCTGCTTTGAGTTTGTGTCACCTGTTTTGCCTTCTGAGAGAAAACACTATTGATGTCATCCCAGGTTCAAATGCAAAGTAGCCCACTGAAGGTTAGCATATACTGTCCCTCTCTAAATGTACATGTCATATTCATACAAACGTACATCGATTATTGTCAGCTCATTGTCCTGCATGTTATCTGCATAAAAAGGGCACACGAGCTTTCAACACGATAGAAAACACCAAAAAGGGGTTGTGCTATGTTCACTGACTCATCCATCAGATGGGGTTGAGTGACTCACTAAACTGTTTTTTATGGATACTTTTCAAGGGATACACATTTCGAAGAACATCACAAACAAATTCAGTTGAAAGTAGATCATTCCTTTGCATGCCGAAGGATTTTCTTTCTGTGCACTTTATTTAATCACCAGTCTGTGTAATCCCAGATTGCAACAAAATTAGGCCCAGTTGTTGCTAAAGTAATATTTAAAGTTTGTTTCTTGTAGATAATGTTTTGTTACATACTATCACCACCAAAAGGCTGACAGGATGACCTAGAGGTAGGCACACGCTCCTCTGAAGCTGTCGAGTCTGGGTTAAAGCCCAACCAGCTATTAACTGTCTTCCTGGTGTTTCAACAGGCAGCAGAATCATCAATGTCTTGCCGTCCTGTCTGCCAGCATTTGTTGGTGGACATCAAAGATCCCACGGTGTCCTTACAAAGAATAGGCAAGTACCGTAGCCGGGAAAAGTATTCACCCCAACCAATAATGCCACATTTAGATGAATTGTGAATTACGTAGAATTTTTTTCCAAATTATCATGCTTATTCATAACTACAGAGATCAAACTCAAAACTTATAGTTGAAAGGAGGTTACATGTCAGGAATTCCATTCCATTCCATGGGACCATACTCTGTGCAGAGCATTGTGCTGCCTAAGCAGTCTCCTTGCTATTGGACACAATCTGGACGGTCGCCACTCCGACACAGTATACCAGCATGCTGGCACTCATTTTGCCGACCTCGGAAGGATGACAGGCAGAGTCAACCCCACATGGTATTAATTCAACAGCCGAGTAGGATTTGAACTCAGGATGCTAGAATCCCAAGCCCACCAGCCTAACCATTAAGCCAACACCAGGCATATGTCAGGAATACCTGCAAAAAACTTGTACAAATCAAAATTCACTGGTTGCAAAAGTATTCAGACTTAAGTTAGTACTTGGTGGAAGCACCTTTTTCAGCAATGACTGCTTACGAGTTTTTTGGGTCGGTCTCTACCAGCTTTGCATGGTGAGATGGTGAAATGTTTGGCCCATTCTTCACGTGAAAATTGCTCTAGTTCTGTCAAGTTTGATGAGGATTGTCGATGGACTGAAACTTCCAGTCTCATGTAAATGCTCAATTGGGTTCAAAATGTCAGGACTTTGATTCAGATCACTCAAGAACATTTATTCTTCTTTATTCAACATTTCAGTGTTGCTTTAGCTTTGTTTCAGATGATGTCCTGCTGAAATGTGAATCTCCTACCCAGGTTCAGATTCATGGATGACTCAAGTGGGTTTTCATCAAGGATTCTCCTGTACTCCTGCACGTTGCACCGTCCATTGTCCCTTATATCCTGACCAGCTGCCAGTCCCTGCTGATTAAAACCGCCCCATAACATGATGCTGCCACCACCGTTCTTGACAGTCAGGATGGTTGACTCGGTGATGTGCAGTGTTTGGCTTCTGCCAGACATAACGCTTTGAATTTAGACCGAAAAGTTAAATTTTGTCTCATCTGACAATAAAACGTTCTCTCTACATGCCTGCAGTATCATTAAAGATGCTTTTTCACAACTCCATTCAAGCCTTCAGATGCGTTTTTTTATTTTGTCAGTAATGGCTTCCTTCTTACCACATGACCATTGAGGCCAGCTTTGTGAAGGGAACGTGATATTTTTGATTGTATGAACACTGATCCCCATCTCAGACATAGAGCCTTGCAGATCTTGCAAAGTCATTTGATGGATTTACAGTGACATCCAAACCAGTTTCCTGCTGCCCGGCAGCTGAGTTTGAATGGCGACCTGATCTGGGTGGAGTCTCGATAGTAATGATACGTTCTTCCACTTCTTAATGATGAATTTCATTTTACTCAAAGGATAATGAGTGACTTTGAAATCTTCTTATAACCCTCTCCTGAACGGTGCTTCTCCACCACTTTATGTCTGACTTCTTGAAAACCATTGGTTTTCATGTTTGCCTTGTTGGTTGGACTGAGTTGCACATTAAAACTCCTTGGATAAGTGGGGGAGATTATTTTTAAGTTGAACCACCAATTACATACAGGTGAAGCCGACTACCAATTATTTTATAACCTTTCAAAAAAAATTTTCTTCTTCAGTGATTTGGGGTTAATTCGGCAAAGGGTTTGGAATCATTATGTAATGAGATCATCTGACTTTCACTGTGAATCAAACTTATTCACATTTTATCTGAATTTTTTTGGCTTTATCACTTTGGAGTAGTTTGTGAAGACTCTATATATAAGTTTGATTTGAAAGCATCATGAAATAAGCTGAGGTGGTATCAGAATATGAAAACTTTGGAGGGGGGTGAATACTTTTGCATGCCACTGAATCTCCAACACCCTCAACAATTCCAAATTTCTACTCTAACCAGCAGAAGGCATCAGTGGCAGAGCCGCACTCTCAGCCAATGATGCTACCCTCCACCTTGTGCTGCATAAGAATGAAGAAGAACCACCAAAAATTGCACTTCTAAAATGACATCCATCTCTTCTGGATCTGATTTTGACCAATTTCCCTAAAAATATCTGCTGGTCTTCCTCCACTCTAATCGGTTCATCTGACCACATGCTTGTCAAAGTCGACATCTCTCTGGCTGGTATTAGAGAACCACTCAGTGCCGTTGAGTATGCATTTCAGTCAGGCCGACTGCAGGACTTCAAGCAGGCACACACTTCTAGCCTAGTCTCCCATCTCTACTTTCTCCAAAATCAACTTGTCCTGGGAATTTTTTCAAAGAAACTTGCTCTCTCTCATGCACAGATTTATCCCATCTCGTCTTCAGTTGTCCTTCCCATCCTCCGCCCATGGTTTCATTGAAGATTATGGCGAGGCAGTTGTCCTGAAACAAACATGCCTTCACCTCATGGAAGGCAAATCCAACTGAAGGCAATCTCAGTTCCTTCCACAAAGCTCAGAACAAGCATGCGACTCCCTCAGGAGAGCCAAAAAACATCTTTCCAGTCTCAATCTGAAGTCCCAAACCTGTCGCCCTCCTCCAAATTGTGGTGGCATCTAGATAAGTCTGTTTCTGTTGTATGTTTCCCCTCCATCCCCTCCGTTACACCAAATGGCCATACAGCTGATGCTGCATTGTGAAAAGGCTGAATGCCGAAACTCCGTGTTTGCTTCTAATATTGTGTCCTAAACTCATTGCTTTCTGTATCCACCTTACCCAGTCACACCGAGCTGTTCCTGGACTCTGTGTCCTTTTCTACTGACAAGGTTGAGAGCTTTGCTGTTAAACCTCGACTCTCATTCTTAACCGGTCTAGACGACATCAGCCCACGTGTCCTAAAAACCTGCTCTGCTGCTCTATTTGATTCACCCTCACATTTGCTCAAGGTCATCTTGCCATCTGCTGGGAAATAAGCAAAAATTTACCGCTCTGCATAAAAAGGTGCAAAAACAAATCCCTGTAACTACAGACACCATCAGCAAGGTAATGGAATCCATCATTGCTTTGGACATTAAATCCTTCCTCTCTCCAATGGCTTGATTTACGATCATCAAATTTGATTCAGAACCAGGTCACTCCACCCTGGACATGCTGCTTCTGCTCCCCCAACAATGGATGAAGATCCTCAATGCAGACATGAAATCAGAGCCACTCCCTAGACATATTGTGTGATTTTTGACGCGGTCTGGCACCCTGCCCTGTTTCACGAAACTCTCTTCCCATGGTATCCAAGGCCATCTCCACTCATGGCTCGCAGACTTCCTTCTCCTGTCGCAGCCAATGAGTGGCCTAAAAGGAGTTCTCTCATCTCACTTCCTGTCCAGCTGGAGTCCTCAAGGCAGTGCTCTGTGCCCTCTTCTTATTCTGGTTTTTCATCAATGATCTCTCTGACTCTCTGGAAAGTATTCTTTATCTCTTGCTGATGACTACATCCTTTGCAAGTACCATTTGTCATCCCTCAGATTGGCAAGCAGCAGCCTCTCCTCTCTGCAGATTGGATAAAACCACAAGCTGGTCCAACACGTGGAACATGTCTTTCAACCCTGACAAATTTCACACTCTAATTATGTCTCTCCGAAAGACGATCTGGAATCCCCCACCCCCCCAACTACTTTCTCACATTCCTCTTGAAGAAGTCCTTTCATTCAAGCTTCTGGATCTCACACTATCTGCCATGATCTTCCCTGTGAAAAACCACATTTCCAAGCTGGCCTCCAAAGCCAGTCGCCGACTGAGCATCCTCCATCGTGCAAAGTCCTCCCTTGGCACACAGCTCATGACCACATACAAAGCTTTTGTCCACAGCGTGATGGAGTACTGCTCCCCCACTGGGCTGGTGCTCCCACCTCTCACCTTTCTCGGCTTCATATGTGGTCCATGGCATTTAGGTTCAATGGTATTCCTTACGATGAGGCTGAGCCTTTGGGTCTCCGCACTTTCTCACGCACAGGCAAGTCGGTGTGTTTCTGTCTTCTACCATCTTTTCTCTGGCCTCCCCCCCCCCCTGCTCTGAGATATGTCCCTCCCATAATTCCACAGGGTCTCAATATCCACCAGCAACCCCCTTCTGGTGAAACTACCAAATCAAGAATCGCTGCTCACCTTCACTTTCCATTCCTCTTTTTTCCTGCCTTTGGAACAAATCCCACTCTTCCCTCCAGGTCTTCAAAACAGCTGTTCACCACCATCTCTTGTCTTACCCCATCCAAAACCACGATCTTTTCTACCCCTGCTAATGCCACCCCAAACCCACCTCCTTCAAATTCCCTCCTTTTCCTTCTGAAAGTCCTGTCGTGTAAGACGCTGAAAGTTCCTGTCGTGTCCATCTTGTTTACCCCGTGTTCCTCACCCCATCCCTCACCTTCCAACAGATCTCCTAATGTCTCTGTTCCCCACCGTTTTGTCCTTCCCTCTCCCACCCTCTTGTCTCCTGCTCCCCTTATTGTACATTCTGTGTGTTAGCCTTATACGAGTCTCGACATTGTATACAAAAAAATAAAAATAAAAAAGTGCTGCATTTACAATTGCTATCATCGTTATCAATGAAGCACACTGTTAAAAGAGTGTCAGTGCACTTCGGATATATACTGGGTGGTTTGCCGTCGCTTCCCGGCAGTCAATTTTTGTCATCTGGTTCGGGTGCCGGCGATAACTTGCTGATTTCACAAAAGGCACCATACGATCTAATATCCAACCACCTAGCAGTTTTGCAGGGATTTGGCTCGAGTACCGGCACACAGTGGATTGTTCAATTTTACAACACTTGGTGTGTCATGTAAGAGTATCTGCTTTGAATCTGCATGGTCAGCGGCCAAGCCAAGCCAAGCCAGCAGCTTGGCTGAACCCCAGCCAAGCCATACCAAAGACTTTTAAAATGGTATGTACTGCTTCCTAGCTTGGTGGATATTTAAAAGGGATAGAGCATGGACAAGCAACCATATGTTGACAACCATGCGCAAGCCTGACGGTCCTATTGGTCCACTCCTACATTGCACATTAAACTGAAATTAAATTTTCATTGCTGATATCCACAGGATAATGTCCAGGAGCAAATGTAACTTGGCATGCGTGCCGTATGCCAGTGCCTACACACATACAGTGTACGGAAGTGGAAATTAATGAATGTATTGTGACGGAGAAAACATGGTGGGCAACTGTGGCTCCGGACATATGACCAAACTTTTATGATAATTAAGTTCACGTTGACAAAAACCAAAATGTCGAGAGCACTTGTGTTCGTTAGGGTGATCTATATTTATTACAATTTTCCAATTACAAGCTTCACAGGACCAGAGCTTTTACAATGCAGACCTTGATCACCAGAGTAGATCTGAGAATGAACGATTAGTATCAAAGATGTATTGAAGTGGATATGCATTGGACTCACACACTCACTGGCACACAGACAGATTACAATAGCTTCTGCCTTCGTTTCAGGAAAGGCAATGCTAACTAAGCGTGATCGGAGAATCTTTTATCTCTCATATCAAGTGATACCAGGAACTGAGGGTGAGAGAAGGTGAAGGTAGAAAGGCAAGGTATGTGGCAGATGTGCACCTCCACTGCACGTGTACACAAGGGCACAGGCAGTTGGGTCGGTGCTTGAACAGACCGAACGTAAGTCCCATCCACGTACCTAGTAGGAAGAGGAGCTCGTGCAGCATGAGAATCCTGAGGCGCTTCATAGTCTTGTCTTCCTCACGAGATGTGAATCTCACTCCAGACATCAGGTTTTCTTGCTCTTCTCTTCTGCATTAAGAGGTGTCAAACTGTCCTCGTCAAATCACACGTTATTTTTCAACTTCCAGGGTCAGCGAAAACTGCCAAATCACCTTTTCCCAGACGGCGGCACGTCTTTCTTCGCGCTTTGAGTTTACTTGCGAGTTTTATCTGCTCATGGCTATAAACTGTGATTTCCGCTCAGCATTTCGATGTGTCGATGACATTAGTCATTTTGTTTGTGAGGAAAGTGAATAAAAAGAGAGGTTTGGCAGGCAAACTGCTGGACACGCGCCACGACGACGCAGCTTTGCGTCCCTTTGAGATTAAAAGCACAGAAAGGAACAGATGGAGGAAAAGCAAACAATACAATGGAGGGGAGAAGGACATTAGGGTCAAGGAAAAGGTTTGTATGGTCATGGCTGCAAGTGGGGTTCATACGTTACTCTCAGGGATGTCGAGGCTGCACGTGACTTGGAACGCCCTCACGACGGACACAGTTAACGAAGCATGGGAATAGCCCACCCAGCCGATAGTCCTACCAGCACTCCTGACACAAAGCAGTGCCGTTTAATCTGTGTGGCATATGCTGGTGGTGACAGCATGCAGGTACGAAGGAAGTATGCAGTAGTAGGTTACAATCATACACACCGGTTTTCCATGTCAGTTACCCACAAATCTACTATATGTTGAACAGTAAGGATATTCCTAAAGCATGATGTCAACGTTTAAAGATGCTGTAAATTATACTAATTCAACATAAACTCAACTTCAATAAAACTTTCCCGATAGCATAGGCCATAGGGGAAGGCTGATTACTGTTGTAGGGTTTGTTTTCAATTGGAGCCCCCAATTTTTAAGGTGACCACATATTCTTCGACCCCAGGGGTAACCCAAAAACCATTTAGAATTTTTTTTCTCTACTGCACTCTCAACACTCAAAAATTTCCAAATATCTATTTCGAGCTGTATCTCAGATCTGGCTGGGAATTTCGGAATGAAAATTTCCCATCAATAATGGGAATAAAATGTACGTGGTTAATCTACTTTTTGACTTTGACCTCATTTTCGGTCATTACCTAATTATAGACATTTTAGCATTATTTTTTCAGCAACCTCGACTAAGGCTTGTTTCGATCAGAGCAAAATTGCCCTTTAGTAGCACAAAAGCATAAAGCAAGCCGCATTTAAACTTAATTTCCAACATACCCCTCTGATTTAAAGGTCAAAGTCAAATGTCACTGAAAAAAGTTACGCTTTTTTGTCAATACTCAATTTTGCCAATGTGGAATCTCAAAGTCTTCTTGCTTCCAAGATGTTTTTGCAACATAATAGCGTTCCGCACTGAAAGTTGTGCAACTGAATATTTGTTGTGTGCGTGACCTCCTTTTTGTCAGATTGTGACTGAATTAACAAAAAAACAACATTTTTGATTCATAACTTGAATAATTTCCTCCGATTTTCATGATGTTGAGTTTTATGACAGACTGTACGTGAGGCCACATTTTGTTTTTCAACACTCTTTCCCTAAATGTTGAAGGTGAAGGTCATTGGTAGTTCAAAACAAAATATGGTCATCATTGGATTGCGGGCTAAGGGTAAGTTGCGGGCTATCGCCGAGATAAGCCTCCGCCAGTGGGGGGAGGCTTACTCTTAGCGATCGCTTTGTGATCGCAGATATCTTGTTTTAATTGCAACTTGAAATGGTTGTTTACCTCAATTAAGTTCTGAGCAATTGATATATATTTCACACCACCTAGATCCTCAGCTGGGCTCCATTTTCCTGAAGTTTCATATTTTCATTCTAGAATCTCTCCAAACATACAGATCCACATTAGTCCACACCCTCAGCTTTGTAGAGTCAGTTACTTAACAACCACCCTACTATTCAAACTTTCTACCTTGAATATAATTGGACAGACACACACACACACAACCATACTAAATCTGTCGCAAAACAATTACGAAAGAATACCAACATAGAATGATTTGTAGTCGGACACCGACATTCGCGGGCGATACGTTCCTAAAAAATGCCCGCAAATGTCAAAAACTGCGAATGTCAGGCATTGCTTCAATGGAAAAAGGGGGATAGGTTCCAAGCAGTTTAGAGAATCATAATGGAATCAAAAATCCTGCTAAAAACCTAGAATACACCCACAAAAAAACGCGAATATACAAAGCAACACGACCATGAATGTCGAATCTGTGAATGATGGACCATTGGTTCAATGGTAAGAAGGGGAATGGGGTTTCTGGCAGTTCGTGATTTTTAAAGGAAAAAAAATTACATTTACGAACACGAATGCACATGATTACAGTTTCATTAAAAATGCTTGCAAATGAGAGAACAACAACAACAACAGCATGTACTTTTCCAATTTTTAATGAAAATATGGTCCAGTATCATGTAACTTTTGATGATGACGATTTAAAATCTAGTGAAATCAGTGGAGTCCTCTGAAGAGGAGTCAGTGAGGGTGCTGGTGCATCACGTACCGAAGGGGATGCAGGTGAGGACATCAAGGTGTTGATGTGGAGGAAGCGGGGATGAAAAAAAAATGGGTGATGGCGAGCTGCTTTGCGAGTGCTGCAGGTTTCTGTGCAGTTCTTTGTACGGCAGCAAAACATCAACCAAACCCCTGTTGAACCAGAGGGATTACTTCATTACTGGGTCAGCATCTATAACCTGTCAGCAACCTGTCATCTCCTGCAGCACCTCAGCCAGGAACTTGACGGTCAGGTTGGGCCTCGCCACTCTTCACTGCTGCCTCTCTCCTCCTCCTCCTCCTCCTCCTCCTCCTCGGAAGCCTAAATGATGCCTCCAACTCCTCCCCAGTCAGTTCCTCACCATGCGAGGCAATGAGCTGCTACAATTCTTCAACTCCATATCCCGAAGCCTTCCCTCCACCTCCCATGCAAACCCAACAATTTCCGCCTCTCCTCAGTGTTGTCAGAATATCTTTGAAGATGATGACTGCCTGTGGCCATAGATTGTGCCAGCAAGCATTGATGGTGGAGGCTTTTACCTAGTCCAAGCGAGTCTTTGATGGAGCTGATGCAGCGCACTATGTTGATCCTTCGAACATTCCATGACGGTAAGTGGAAAGTTGAACTCCATGGCATCCATGATGCGGCAGAAGGTGTGGCGGGTGTAATACGTTTTAAATGTTGGTCGAGTGGTTGGATTAGGGAGGTGGTACTGGGTGGCAGGAAGATGACCGCGACATTGGCATGAGCCAACTTCAGCTGCTCGGGATGGCCAGGAGTATTGTCTACCAGCAGGATAACTTTGAAAGAGGGTTCTTGTCTGCTAGGTACCTCTCCACTTGAAGGACAAAATAATTGTGGAACCAATCCATAAAGATTGTAGCTGTTACAGGCCTTTATGTTGGCCCTCCAAATACGATCAGTTTGTTTGTTTTGTCCTTAGAGCACGTGAGTTGAGGGAATGATCCAACATCATGGATTTGATCATGCAGCCCCTTTGGCCTGTGGCAGAGAAGAAAAGATACCCGGTCTTCACAGCATTGAAGCCTGATTCTGTTCTCTCTTGCTTTGAGATGAAAGTTCTCGTGGGCATTTTTTTTCCAGAACAGGCAGACTCGTCTTCATTGAAGACCTGCTCTGGTACATACCCCTTCTACTCGATGAGCTGCGTGAGTCGAGAAGGGAAAGTTTCTAGCTGCCTCTGATCCGCTGAGCCACCTGTGAGCTTTTCATTATGGAGACTCTACTGCCTCTTGAAGCGGTGAACCAGTTCACTGCTGACTTTGAAAGAAATTCCTACTTGCTTCACCGCACCCACATTACTCGTGCCTGCATTGCTCATGTTTGCAGCAACACCCATGCCAGCCAGATGACCGTAAATGCCGCTTTGCATTTTCTGAATCAGTGGTCCACTTGAAGGTTTGTTTCTCTGGGCATTGTCCTCAACCCACACATTCAATGCCTTCTCCATTAATTTGATGTGCACGTTCCTGACCTGGGTAACCACTTTGGTGGGGGTACTATGCTCACCGCAACACTTCGCGAATTGCCTTATCCTTCTTCTTTATGTAGCACACAGTAGACTTGTTCACACCATAATGCCTGCCCACAGATGTCGCATTCTCACCCCGTTTGTAGTCAGTCAAGCAGCTCCACTTTCTGGCTCAAGCTCATGACATTTTTTCTGCCTCTATGGAGCAAATTGATCTCCTGGCACAACTCGTACACTTCGGACCCTTGATTGAACAATGAGCGCAAAAGTTGATGAACGCGAGGTGTCACAGAAGGTCAAGATAGCAAGATGAACGGTGAGCGCAAAAAGAATGAAACCCAGGATACGCTGCATACAAGTAGCAATGCAGGGTTGTGGGTAGATGCAGAATTGGTCGGTTGTGTGACCATTGTTTGAGAGGGATGGTGGGGGGGATAGTTTTGTATGTGGCTCATGGAAGATGGTTTTACAACTGTGATATTCTTGCAGTTGGTGGTAGATGGTTGGTTAGAGCTGCTTTGTGTTTATGTATGGCTTGTGGAATGGGTTTAGAAATATGTTTATTCTTGGCTGGTGGTGATTTTTTTGTGCCCCGCAAAAAAAAAACTGTGCATACGGCAAGACACAAGCGCAAATGTAGAAACAGGTCGCATTTTGTTGGCCGTGAATATGCAGGGTTTGCGACTCGCAGAACTGTGAATGTTGGGGTCCGACTGTACATCGGACGAACTGAACAAGGATGATCATGAAAACACAAAAATCAAACAAAATCAAAGCCATTAAACCATCTCGCAGTACCAACTGTTCCAATACAGCTATGGATGAAATAATAAACTGTCCCACAATCATTGATAAACCAATATCAAAACAAGGAAACTCTGATCCACAACTGGTCCACCAAAATCAATGCATCCCAAGAAATGTCCGACCGGGACGAGAACGGCGTAACGGCCTGATCGAATGCAACCAAGTGCACAGAATGATAACTGTAGGATTGGCTGAGTACGTGATAAGTGGGGTTACCAAATCAATTTGTAAGCAAACAGGAAGACAAACAAACCAGAGACGGTATCACTAACCCACCTTGAAAAAATTCCAAAGACAGTTGCAAATGGAACATGTCACACATGAAACTGAAACAGCAATGAATACAACCCAACTATTGCATAAAAAGATAAAGAAAAAATGCAAGGAAATATGACCAGATACACACCGCCAACTGTGAGAACAAAAGGGTAGGAAGATATGAAAAAAAAACAAGTTGGATCGAATGGGTACATACAAAGATGCTCTTTGGAATAGCTAAGAAGAGATCAGCTCAACTGGATGGAGAATAAAGGGCCAAAACCAAGGACACAAATATTAATACAAATGGTTGAAATGGCAGGACTGAGTGAATCAGACAGGTGTAAGTTTAGCCAGGTAGGAAAAAAGCACGAGTCAGAGTCACCTCATATCGGATGTAAAAAAACTTATTCAGAAAGACAATACATACAAAGGCACAACAGAGTATGTGGAGTAATACACTGGAACATCTGCAAAAAATTCAATCTCCCAGTTCCAAAAAAACTCATGGAATCATGAAACCAAGGTATTCGTTGAAAACAAGGAAAAAATGTTCACGTCTGACCTGATGATCCCATCAAGCGAGAACATTGAAAACAAAGCATTGTGACCGGAAAATAGCACTTAGGCAGTGTCGGAAATAGTACTTTGGCAGTGCTCGGCACTTACAGTTTTGAGGGCATTTGAACAGGCAACCATTAAAAAATTTTGGTTGCCTGGAAAAATAAGTCAATTTTTTCATTTGTTTTCTGAATTACTTTCAGTGCAACAAATAAGCCTGATATTGGCTTAACAGTAAAGGTGGCTGGCTTAAGATCTTAGGGTCCCGAGTTCGAGCCACGTCCGCCGTTAATTAACACCAGGTGTGGTTGACCCTGCCGGTCATACCTTCCGAGGATGACAAAATGGATGCCAATGTATCGGTAATGGAGGGCATTACATCAGTGCTACAGGCAAGTACAGGCATGCTGCCAGAGCATGATGCAACCAGCAGCCACAAGCTACACACAAAATAAATAATAAAAGTGCAACAAATGGATAATTTAACATGCTACCAGCTGTAATACTATATATAATATATATATATATATATATATATATATATATATATATATATATATATATATATATTCATATATAACATACACATACACACGCACACACACACACACCTTTGCATCGATTTGTTTGTTCATTCAAATGCCAGCGCAAGGCTGCAGGATCATCACTATCTGAGAGTGCCACTGTGCCAAGATATCGTAGCCTCTGCCCCTTGAGACAGGTATTTGTAATTTGTTCATTCATACAAAGATAGCTCACCTACTCTTCACAAAGGACACCATGGGATTCCACCAACAAATGCAAGCAGGCAGGACTCTCATTTAATGTCTCTCCAAGGACAGCACCCACATTGATGAATCACCGTGCCTGTGAAACAACAGTACGATAAGTTTTAAAGCTGCGTCAGGATTCAAACTCAGGCTTGACAGCTTCAAAGCGAGTGTGCTTACCTCAAGGCCATCCTGCCAGCCCGAAAGAGATTCATTAAGACAACAAAATGCTTATTTCTAAAGAACATGTCCAACGTTATTTTACAGTTTCAACTTGGCAAGTAAAAAGTAAAGGAATGAATAACAGTTAGCTTACACAGGAACACAAAGCAGTTAAGGTTACAGGTGTTGGTAGAAATCCACATCTGATGAAGAGAACTCACCATTGGTTAAAAGGGCAGAAGAACATACAAGTATGAGAGAAGAGACATTAAGAAAAAGTGACATTCTTCCAAACATAAACATATATAAAAAAGAGAGAAGAGAGAAAGAGAGAAAGAGAGAGAGAGAAAGAGAGAAAAGAGAAAGAGAGAAAGAGAGAAAGAGAGAAACTTTTGTATCTTTTTATTATAAAAATAGAAAAGAAAGCCCCCAAATGGGAGTTACATTTTTCATTCAGAGAAAGAAGGAAAACCAAGAACAATTTCTGAAGAAAGGAAAGGATGAGTCGGGTGGATTATATACGAAACATTTCACAAAAGGATAAACATTCCTCTCGGACTTTGCAAAATAACTTCTTTTATACACCATTTTGATTCGACCTGTGATAATCTTCCAGTAACTGAAAAGAAAGAAAAAATCCAATTTAACACGACGTATTACAAGGTTTTGGAACAAAAACAAAGCATCTTCATCATTTACTCCAACACCGTCAAGTTATCTTTTCCTTGACTATATATCTGCCATCTTTGCCTGAGCAAGCAGGAATTTGGCCAACAACAGCATTGAATTTTGTGTGGGATATCCAATCCGTAGATGAACACACAAGTGTTAAAAATCAAACCAACCTCACAAAACAATTCCGAAGTAAAAATAAATAAAGGTGCCAACCGTTGGCATTCAACATAGATGTGAAAAAGGTTTTCAGATTTCTTACAAAAAGGACATTCATCTACAACAGATTTGAAAAACGGTGTAATAAGTGATTAGAAGAGAAGGATCCATGTGTACTAGTCTCCATTGGAGTCGCCATGTCGTGGTGGTACAGGAGGGTTGAATAAAACCTTCCAGTTAGGAAAATAAGGGGGAGAACAAGGTAAGAGGTTCTCCATCGAACCTTCTGCTGTGTTATTTGCCGTTGCGAAAGAAATTTACACAACCCAAATAAAGGTCTTTTTGTTTGGGAAGGCCATTGCGGCCTACGCAAAAAGGGGGACAAGGAAGAGGGGCTGGCAAGAGAAAAAGCACATACGAGTTCAGGAAGGTAGAGAGAGAGAAGGTATTTGATGTGCATGTTATTCATTGCTTTGTGGTCCTGCTCCCAAGCAGGTGCAAGCTGTGTGTATGTCCAAAGCACACTACATAAATATGCGTGCCACGATTCGAGAGGATCGCACACGACCAGGCTTACCAATGCATGAGCTCCGATCCAGCTGGCGTTTGGGCTGAGAAGATCTGCGACAGATTTTAACGCCCTTGTCGGTAAAGCGTTGAATAAAACACCGATCAGAAGGCATGTCATGGAAAAAGGAGTTGTAGAACAAAGGTTCTTTCCAGAAACATCTGTTTCGTGTAAGAATGTGTAGCTCTCGTTATTGTCAGAGCTTGCCATGCATTGAGCATGCTTTGATAGAAACCAGAGAGGGGGATCTGTCGATTTTGGAAAGGTCCATTCAGGAAAAGAGAGTGTCATAGCCTAGCCTCCCAGCCCATTGCCAAAAGGTGACAAGCGACGTTGACCCATGGTGGAGAGGGTCGCATGTATAGCATGCGAAGAGCAACCGAGAGTCGATAGGCCATTAGCCGGCTCTTTATGTCGACCAGGCCTTGTCTTCCATCGGTCAGTGGTAAACTGAGGACCCCAGGTCGCAGCCAGTGTTTTTCCGTCCCAGAAAAAGGACACGAAGCACTTCTGGAGCTGTTGAAGCAACACCGCTGGAGGATGCAGCACGAAGAACCTGTGCCATAAGGTGGAGGCCACAGTGTGTTGATGACCAAGACGCTTCCACGATATGACAGTTGTGTGATCAGACCTTTCCATTTTTGCAGTTTACCCTCAACAAACTCCAGCAGACCAGCCCAATTTTTTGCTACTGTGGTATTATTACCTAAGAACACTCCAAGGTACTTCAACCAATCATTGGCCCATGACAGTGGAGCAGGAAGTCTTGGCACCAAGTAGCACAATGGACCGAGCCAAAGGGTGCTCGTTTTGTTCCAATTTACTTTGGCTGAAGAACCTTTTCAAGTAAGGACAAACATAACGAACGATGTTAACGTCATTGAATATCTTGTACGAATACACATATGTTCATCGGCGTATGCCAGTACCTTGATGGGCCGTTCAAGCTGGGACAAACTAACCCCCGTTGTCTACAGCACAAAGAAACCAGTAGGGTTCGATGGAGAGAGCATAAAGCAACCCGGAAAGAGGGCAACCTTGTCTAATTCCTGGTTAATAGACAAAGGTGTAACAAGTTCATTGTTTATCTTAAGCACACTATAAATATTATTGTATAGTATTTTAATATAAGAGATGAAGGTTCAACCAAGTCCAAACCGCTCAGTACTTCGAAAAGGTACCGATGGTCAACACGGTCAAAGGCTTTCTCCTGATCAAGGAGAAGAAGTCTAAATCTTTAGGGTTTTCCTTGCAACAGTTCAATGATGTCCTCACAAGGGAGATATTGTCATAGATGGAACGATTTGGGACACAGTAACATTGGTCTTCTTTCAACAATGAGGATAGTAAGGAGTAAGTCGTGATGCCAGGCTTTTGGAAATATCTTATATCCGTACATAAACAGGGAGATAGGACGCCAATTTTCAATCCTCAGCATGTCTCCCTTTTTGGGATGAGGGTAAGAAGAGCTCGTCGGCAACTCTGAGGTAGCTCTCCAAGCTGGCAGCTTGCGTTCAAGGTGTTAATGAGTTCTGGACCCAATAAGTGCCAAAACTTCTTGTAAAATTCGGTTGTGAGTCCATCCAATCCAGATGCTTTCCCAATGGCAAGGCCGTGCAGGGAGTGCCAAGTTCATCCAAAGTAATGGTCTTTCCAGTTAGGAACGCCCATCTTTCACACAACACTGCAGGCCTACGGAGATAGAGGCGACACTGACAGGATTTATTTGCTCCCTTGAATATATTTTCGAAAAGTATTCCTTCACTAAAAGTTTGATTTCTGATGTGTAAGGTAATGGATGATCTGCTAATCGCAGCTGAGAAAGCTGTTTACAGGGAAGACGTTTCTCTAGAAAAGAAGTACTTGGTTTGGTACGTCTGCCTCATTCAGGTGTCGCACCCTCATCCGAACTAAGGCACCACGTGCATTCCTCTTGGTTATTTCCTTTAATAAGACTGCTTCTCAGTTATAGGTTTTTTGTATGTTACTATTATTTTTGTCCGATGACCGTTGGAGATGTAAAATCTCTAACTGTAATATTTTCTTTACTTCATGGTCAGCCCTGTTGAGAAAAAAAAACGATACTTTTGACAGAACCCTTTAATTGGGTTTTTACTAAATCCCACATATCAACGGTTAACGAAGCAGCTTAACTTCTGTTCTAGAGAAGCCGTCCAGAAGGATTCAAAGACCTGAATGAAGTTGAGGTTTTCTAGTAAACTGTTATTGAATTTCCAATGAGAGCTCCTGGACGTGGTTTAGAGAGTTGAATAAAGACTCGACTAGGAATGGTCAGAGAAACCAGAAGGCACGATATCGGATTTATAACTCCATGTAATAAATGAGAATTTACATAGATGCGATCAAGCCTCGCAAGTGAGATGTGGTTGTTAAACAATGACACCATGTGTAAGACTGATCAGAAGGGTGCTGCACGCGCCAAATATCATGGAGATTATATTTCGCATGATGTTTGCAAAACGTTTGCGGTACATGGTTGGGGTTCCGGCCCGTTCCGGTCAATGAAGCATTAACAGTACGGTTAAAATCGCCACATAATTAGACAAGTCTGCAAATCCAGTGTTTGCAGGAA
The DNA here is from genome assembly GCA_035128595.1 of Eptatretus atami. Lineage (NCBI taxonomy): Eukaryota > Metazoa > Chordata > Myxini > Myxiniformes > Myxinidae > Eptatretus > Eptatretus atami. The sequence continues at coordinate 18,012,268 of CM068958.1, read as the reverse complement.
TTTTCTCAGTTCAGCAAAAAAAGGAGATCTGCTCGTCATTTTTGCTTGGAGCGTACACATTGAGATTGTGAACTTGACCTGATCGATAGAGAAGGTCACAGAGGCAAGGTGTCCATAATAATACTCATAAATTTAAGGCAGGACGGATGGAAATGTTTCCCTAAGACAAACATCATGCCTGCTTCACGTGGAGTTGTTACTGAAGAAACATTCCTTGTCCATAAATAGTTGCTACTGAGCCTGAACAGATCAGACAGCATGGGTCTCTTGTAACAAAGCTATGTCAAGACCGTTGACCTCTACCAACTGTTAATTTGGATCTTGCAGAGCGGACTTCCACCACCATTAACATTTATCGTTCCAATCTTGAAACTGGCATGAGGAAGATAATAGTTTCTAAAGAATAAGATCAGAAGTGGGATAATTGATTAGGAAGCCTTTTCGCCTTGGCAATCAGTTTTTTTAAGCGGTGACAGTGTGTCTGGTGAAACCGAATAACTCAGGCTTACGTACGATAGCCTGAGCACACTCAAGGGAGGACGGTAGATCTGGAAAGTATTCCGTCAGGTTTATATTGCGTTTCCTGTATGTATTTTAAGAAGAGTCGTATTTGTTCAGGGGGGTAGGACCTGACTGGTCAGCTTCTCCACCTTTTCCACCTGACTGTTCTATTTGCTTCCTCCAGGTCAGATTCGTCAGAGTCGGTTTTGTTTCCGAGTCACACAAGCTTGTAATGTCCTGCATATCGATACTGGTGTCAGTATTGACACACGGATCTGTACTGGTTACCACGTCTATGTGCTCTTCCATTGTGGGAACATCTCCTGGTGAAGTAACGGAAATAATCGGGGGAGTTGATGAAACAGAAAC
>CM068958.1:17989739-18010272 GCA_035128595.1 Eptatretus atami | reverse complement strand
TTCGGAGATCAGTGTCTGATTCTTCAGGAAACGAGGAGCGTTCGAGATAATGACCTCCACGGCCGGTGTGTCCAGAGGTGAGACGAGCACGAAATGTCCCTCATCTGTTGATAGTCCGGTCGATACGATTTCGTGAACCAGTTCTGTCTGGTTGTCCGCTGTTCTGGGCTAGTTGAAGGTCTTTCAGACCGTGCGATCATCTTTTAACCTCTCCCGTCCTGCTTGAACCTCTGTGCATTCAAATACACGTGTACGTGACATTGTTTCTTCCCTGTAGACTTGCTGCAGATTACGAAGGATTCGGAAGGTGTTTTGCCAAGCTTCGCAAGAAACTTCAGATTTGCTCTCTGCTCATGATCATGCAGACCGTGACGACTCAAACTCGACAATGTGTAAACGCACGACTGTTAAAAAGTCACAATGAGCCAGTCAACCATACCAATCATATACATTGCTGGAATGTTGCGAAAACTGCGACGCAACCCATTCATTCAAGTTGTGTAAGTGGCAGCAGACAGCTGCTCAGTCCAGTTTACTTTTAGACAGACTTCGTAATATATATCTTGAACCCCTAAATTTGAGCACGGTAGCAAGGCAACAGGTCGAGTTTTGATAACAGCAAATGCCTGCAAGACATGATACACACACATGTGTGTGTAATATATATATATATATATATGTATTGAGGACAAGCAAACATACATATACACCAATAAGGCTACACACTCCCAAAGTTTGTTGGCTTTTTTAGTCATGGCCCATCCCTCCCAAGAGCTTCGCCGAATGTAATATATTAAAACTCCCTTCCGTCGACAGCCTTTAACTTTTTCATGGTTTACCATCAGAGGATTCCCTCAATACACAAATTGCGGTAATTACAAATCAATTAATATCAACAATCCTTGTAAGCACCTCTTGTTATTTCATCAACTCGTCCTCATTTGATCGAGAATATGTGTGTCCAGCAGAAAGCAACCGCATTGGGATTTGCAAATAAAATTGATCTAGAAAATTGTTTCACCCTCCATTGTACTGTAATGCAACAAATGTGTGAAAGAGAGAAAACAACATGCAGATACCTCCATGTTCGTATAACCATACTCCACAAGCGTCATCATCAATATTACATAACTCCACAGAGAGATGAGAGATTCGAGTGTTTGAGGAGAAGCAAGTTGAGATTCCTTCTCTCAAGATGTAGATAGATGAGTTTTGTCGTCCAAGGAAAGAACCTAAACTGCTTTGAGTTTGTGTCACCTGTTTTGCCTTCTGAGAGAAAACACTATTGATGTCATCCCAGGTTCAAATGGCAAAGTAGCCCACTGAAGGTTAGCATATACTGTCCTCTTCTAAATGTACAGTCATATTCATACAAAACGTACATCGATTTATTGTCAGCTCATTGTCCTGCATGTTATCTCATAAAAAGGGCACACGAGCTTTCAACACGATAGAAAACACCAAAAAGGGGTTGTGCTATGTTCACTGACTCATCCATCAGATGGGGTTGGAGTGACTCACTAAACTGTTTTTTTGATACTTTTCAAGGGATATCACATTTCGAAGAACATCACAAACCAAATCAGTTGAAAGTAGATCATTCCTTTGCATTGCCGAAGGATTTTCTTTCTGTGCACTTTATTTAATCACCAGTCTGTGTAATCCCAGATTGCAACAAAATTAGGCCCAGTGTTGCTAAAGTAATATTTAAAGTTTGTTTCTTGTAGATAATGTTTTGTTACATACTATCCCACCAAAAGGCTGACAGGATGACCTAGAGGTAGGCACACGCTCCTTCTGAAGCTGTCGAGTCTGGGTTTAAAGCCCAACCCAGCTATTAACTGTCTTCCTGGTGTTTCAACAGGCAGCCAGAATCATCAATGTCTTGCCGTCCTGTCTGCCAGCATTTGGTTGGTGGACATCAAAGATCCCACGGTGTCCTTTACAAAGAATAGGCAAGATACCGTAGCCGGAAAAGTATTCACCCCAACCAATAATGCCACATTTAGATGAATTGTGAATTACGTAGAATTTTTTTCCAAATTACATGCTTATTCATAACTACAGAGATCAAACTCAAAACTTATAGTTGAAGGAGGTTACATGTCAGGAATCCATTCCATTCCATTGGACATACTCTGTGCAGAGCATTGGTGCTGCCTAAGCAGTCTCCTTGCTATTGGACACAATCCTGGAACGGTCGCCACTCCGACACAGTATACCAGCATGCTGGCACTCATTTTGCCGACCTCGGAAGGATGACAGGCAGAGTCAACCCCACATGGTATTAATTCAACAGCCGAGTAGGATTTGAACTCAGGATGCTAGAATCCCCAAGCCCACCAGCCTAACCATTAAGCCAACACCAGGCAATGTCAGGAATACCTGACAAAAAACTTGTACAAATCAAAAATTCACTGGTTGCAAAAGTATTCAGCCCTTAAGTTAGTACTTGGTGGAAGCACCTTTTTCAGCAATGACTGCTTACGAGTCTTTTTGGGTCGGTCTCTACCAGCTTTGCATGGTGAGATGGTGAAATGTTTGCCCATTCTTCACGTGAAAATTGCTCTAGTTCTGTCAAGTTTGATGAGGATTGTCGATGGACTGAAATCTTCCAGTCTCACTGTAAATGCTCAATTGGGTTCAAAAGTGTCAGGACTTTGATTCAGGCACTCAAGACATTTAATTTTCTTCTTTATTCAACACATTTCAGTGTTGCTTTAGCTTTTGCTTTCAGATGATTGTCCTGCTGAAATGTGAATCTCCTACCCAGGTTCAGATTCATGGATGACTCAAGTGGGTTTTCATCAAGGATTCTCCTGTACTCCTGCACGTTGCACCGTCCATTGTCCCTTATATCCTGACCAGCTGCCAGTCCCTGCGATTAAAACCAGCCCCATAACATGATCTTGCCACCACCGTTCTGACAGTCAGGATGGTTGACTCGGTGATGTGCAGTGTTTGGCTTCTGCCAGACATAACGCTTTGAATTTAGACCGAAAAGTTAAATTTTGTCTCATCTGACAATAAACGTTCTCTCTACATGCCTGCAGTATCATTAAGATGCTTTTTCACAATCTCCATTCAAGCCTTCAGATGCGTTTTTTTATTTGTCAGTAATGGCTCCTTCTTACCACATGACCATTGAGGCCAGCTTTGTGAAGGGAACGTGATATTTTTGATTTGATGAACACTGATCCCCATCTCAGACATAGAGCCTTGCAGATCTTGCAAAGTCATTGATGGATTTACAGTGACATCCAAACCAGTTTCCTGCTGCCCGGCAGCTGAGTTTGAATGGCGACCTGATCTTGGGTGGAGTCTCGATAGTATGATACGTCTTTCCACTTCTTAATGATGAATTTCATTTTACTCAAAGGATAATGAGTGACTTTGAAATCTTCTTATAACCCTCTCCTGAACGTGCTTCTCCACCACTTTATGTCTGACTTCTTGTGAAAACTCATTGGTTTTCATGTTTGCCTTGTTGGTTGGACTGAGTTGCACATTAAAACTCCTTGGATAAGTGGGGGAGATTAATTTTTAAGTTGAACCACCAATTACATACAGGTGAAGCCGACTACAATTATTTTATAACCTTTCAAAAAAAATTTCTTCTTCAGTGATTTGGGGTTAATTCGGCAAAGGGTTTGGAATCATTATGTAATGAGATCATCTGACTTTCACTGTGAAATCAAACTTATTCACATTTTTATCTGAATTTTTTTGGCTTTATCACTTTGGAGTAGTTTGTGAAGACTCTATATATTAAGTTTGATTTGAAAGCATCATGAAATAAGCTGAGGTGGTATCAGAATATGAAAACTTTGGAGGGGGTGAATACTTTTGCATGCCACTGAATCTCCAACACCCTCAACAAATTCCAAATTTCTACTCTAACCAGCAGAAGGCATCAGTGGCAGAGCCGCACTCTCAGCCAATGATGCTACCCCTCCACCTTGTGCTGCATAAGAATGAAGAAGAACCACCAAAAAATTGCACTTCGTAAATGACATCCATCTCTTCTGGATCTGATTTTGACCAATTTCCCTAAAAATATCTGCGTCTTCCTCCACTCTAATCGGTTCATCTGACCACATGCTTGTCAAAGTCGACATCTCTCTGGCTGGTATTAGAGAACCACCTCAGTGCCGTGAGTATGCATTTCAGTCAGGCCGACTGGCAGGACTTCAAGCAGGCAACACACTTCTAGCCTAGTCTCCCATCTCTACTTTCTCCAAAATCAACTTGTCCTGGGAATTTTTTCAAGAAAACTTGCTCTCTCTCATGCACAGATTTATCCCATTCTGTCTTCAGTTGTCCTTCCCATCCTCCCGCCCATGGTTCATTGAAGATTATGGCGAGGCAGTTGTCCTTGAAACAACATGCCTTCACCTCATGGAAGGCAAATCCAACTGAAGGCAATCTCAGTTCTTCCACAAGCTCAGAACAAGCATGCGACTCCCTCAGGAGAGCCAAAAAACATCTTTCCAGTCTCAAGTCTGAAGTCCCAAACCTGTCGCCCTCCTCCAAATTGTGGTGGCATCTAGATAAGTCTGTTTCTGTTGTATGTTTCCCCTCCATCCCCTCCGTTACACCAAATGGCCATACAGCTGATGCTGCATGTGAAAGGCTGAATGCCGAAACTCGTGTTTGCTTCTAAATATTGTGTCCTAAACCATTGCTTTCTGTATCCACCTTACCCAGTCACACCGAGCTGTTCCTGGACTCTGTGTCCTTTTCTACTGACAAGGTTGAGAGCTTGCTGTTAAACCTCGACTCTCATTCTGTAACCGGTCTAGACGACATCAGCCCACGTGTCCTAAAAACCTGCTCTGCTGCTCTATTTGATTCACCCTCACATTTGCTCAAGGTCATCTGCCATCTGCTGGGAAATAAGCAAACATTACCGCTCTGCATTAAAAAGGTGCAAAAACAAATCCCTGTAACTACAGACCAATCAGCAAGGTTATGGAATCCATCATTGCTTTGGACATTAAATCCTTCCTCATCTCCAATGGCTTGATTTACGATCATCAATTTGGATTCAGACCAGTCACTCCACCCTGGACATGCTGCTCTGCTCCCCCAACAATGGATGAAGATCCTCAATGCAGACATGAAATCAGAGCCATCTCCCTAGACATATTGTGTGATTTTTGACGCGGTCTGGCACCCTGCCCTGTTCACGAAACTCTCTTCCATGGTATCCAAGGCCATCTCCACTCATGGCTCGCAGACTTCCTCTCCTGTCGCAGCCAATGAGTGGCCCTAAAAGGAGTTCTCTCATCTCACTTCCTGTCCAGCTGGAGTTCCTCAAGGCAGTGCTCTGTGCCCTCTTCTTATTCTGGTTTTCATCAATGATCTCTCTGACTCTCTGGAAAGTATTCTTTATCTCTTTGCTGATGACTACATCCTTGCAAGTACCATTTGTCATCCCTCAGATTGGCAAGCAGCAGCCTCTTCCTCTCTGCAGATGTGGATAAAACCACAGCTGGTCCAACACGTGGAACATGTCTTTCAACCCTGACAAATTTCACACTCTAATTATGTCTCTCCGAAAGACGATCTGGAATCCCCCACCCCCCCCCAACTACTTTCTTCACATTCCTCTTGAAGAAGTCCTTTCATTCAAGCTTCTGGATCTCAACTATCTGCCATGATCTTCCCTGTGAAAACCACATTTCCAAGCTGGCCTCCAAAGCCAGTCGCCGACTGAGCATCCTCCATCGTGCAAAGTCCTCCCTTGGCACACAGCTCATGACCACATACAAAGCTTTTGTCCACAGCGTGATGGAGTACTGCTCCCCCACTGGGCTGGTGCTCCCACCTCTCACCTTTCTCGGCTTCATATGTGGTCCATGGCATTTAGGTTCAATGGTATCTCCTACGATGAGGCTGAGGCCTTTGGGTCTCCCACTTTCTCACGCACAGGCAAGTCGGTGGTGTTCTGTCTTCTACCATCTTTCTCTGGCCTCCCCCCCCCCCTGCTCTGAGATATGTCCCCCCATAATTCCACAGGGTGCTCAATATCCACCAGCAACCCCCTTCTGGTGAAACTACCAAAATCAAGAATCGCTGCTCACCTTCACTCTTCCATTCCTCTTTTTTTCCTGCCTTTGGAACAAACTCCCACTCTTCCCTCCAGGTCTTCAAAACAGCTGTTCACCACCATCTCTTGTCTTACCCCATCCAAAACCACGATCTTTCTACCCCTGCTAATGCACCCCAAACCCACCTCCTTCAAATTCCCTCCTTTCCTTCTGAAAGTCCTGTCGTGTAAGGACCTGAAGTTCCTGTCGTGTCCATCTTGTTTACCCCGTGTTCCTCACCCCATCCCTCAACCCTTCCACAGATCTCCTAATGTCTCTGTTCCCCACCGTTTTGTCCTTCCCTCTCCCACCCCTCTTGTCTCCTGCTCCCCTTATTGTACATTCTGTGTGTTAGCTCTTATACGAGTCTCGACATTGTATACAAAAAATAAAAATAAAAAAGTGCTGCATTTACAATTTGCTATCATCGTTATCAATGAAGCACACTGTTAAAAGAGTGTCAGTGCACTTCGGATATATACTGGTGGTTTCCGTCGCCTTCCCGGCAGTCAATTTTGTCATCTGGTTCGGGTGCGCGGCGATAACTTGCTGATTTCACAAAAGGCACCATTACGATCTAATATCCAACCACCTAGCAGTTTTGCAGGGATTTGGCTCGAGTACCGGCACACAGTGGATTGTTCAATTTTACCACACTTGGTGGTCATGTAAGAGTATCTGCGTTTGAATCTGGCATGGTCAGCGGCCAAGCCAAGCCAAGCCAGCAGCTTGGCTGAACCCCAGCCAAGCCATACCAAAGACTTTTAAAATGGTAGTACTGCTTCCTAGCTTGGTGGATATTTAAAAGGGATAGAGCATGGACAAGCAACCATATGTTGACAACCATGCGCAAGCCTGACGGTCCTATTGGTCCACTCCTACATTGCACATTAAACTGAAATTAAATTTTCATTGCTGATATCCACAGGATAATGTCCAGGAGCAAATGTAACTTGGCATGCGTGCCGTATGCCAGTGGCCTACACACATACAGTTACGGAATGTGGAAATTAATGAATGTATGTGACGGAGAAAACATGGTGGGCAACTGTGGCTCCGGACATATGACCAAACTTTATGATAATTAAAGTTCACGTTGACAAAAACCAAAATGTTCGAGAGCACTTGTGTCTCGTTAGGTGATCTATATTTATACAATTTTCCAATTACAAGCTTCACAGGACCAGAGCTTTTAACAATGCAGACCTTGATCACCAGAGTAATCTGAGAATGAACGATTAGTATCAAAGAATGTATTGAAGTGATATGCATGTGGACTCACACACTCACTGGCACACAACAGATTACAATAGCTTCTGCCTTCGTTTCAGGGAAAGGCAATGCTAACTAAGCGTGATCGGAGAATCTCTTTATCTCTCATATCAAGTGATACCAGGAACTGAGGGTGAGAGAAGGTGAAGGTAGAAAGGCAAGGTATGTGGCAGATGTGCACCTCCACTGCACGTGTACACACAAGGGGCACAGGCAGTTGGGTCGGTGCTTGAACAGACCGAACGTAAGTCCATCCACGTACCTAGTAGGAGAGGAGCTCGTGCAGCATGAGAATCCTGAGGCGCTTCATAGTCTTGTCTTCCTCACGAATGTGAATCTCACTCCAGACATCAGGTTTTCTTCGCTCTTCTCTTCTGCATTAAGAGGTGTCAAACTGTCCTCGTCCAAATCACACGTTATTTTTCCAACTTCCAGGGTCAGCGAAACTGCCAAATCACCTTTTCCACGACGGCCGCACGTCTTTCTTCGCCGCTTTGAGTTTACTTGCGAGTTTTATCTGCTCATGACTTTAAAACTGTGATTTCCGCTCACATTTCGATGTGTCGATGACATTAGTCATTTTGTTTGTGAGGAAAGTGAATAAAAAGAGAGGTTTGGCAGGCAAACTGCTGGACACGCGCCACGACGACGCAGCTTTGCGTCCCTTTGAGATTAAAAGCACAGAAAGGAACAGATGGAGGAAAAGCTAAACAATACAATGGAGGGGAGAAGGACATTAGGGTCAAGGAAAAGGTTTGTATGGTCATGGCTGCAAGTGGGTGTCATACGTTACTCTCAGGGATGTCGACGGCTGCACGTGACTTGGAACGCCCTCACGACGGACACAGTTAACGAAGATGGGAATAGCCCACCCAGCCGATAGTCCTACCGCACTCCTGACACAAAGCAGTGCCGTTTAATCTGTGTGGCATATGCTGGTGGTGACAGCATGCAGGTACGAAGGAAGTATGCAGTAGTAGGTTACAATCATACACACCGGTTTTCCATGTCAGTTACCACACAAATCTACTTATATGTTGAACAGTAAAGGATATTCCTAAAGCATGATGTCAACGTTTTAAAGGATGCTGTAAATTATACTAATTCAACATAAATCAACTTCAAATAAAACTTTCCCGATAGCATAGGCCATAGGGAAGGCTGATTACTGTTGTAGGGTTTTTTTCAATTGGAGCCCCAATTTTTAATGGGTACCACATAGTTTCTTCGACCCCAGGGGTAACCCAAAACCATTTAGAATTTTTTTTTCTTACTGCACTCTCAACACTCAAAATTTCCAAACATCTATTTCGAGCTTATCTCAGATCTGGCTGGGAATTTCGGAATAAAATTTTCCATCAATAATGGGAATAAAATGTACGTGGTTAATCTACTTTTTGACTTTGACCTCATTTTTCGGTCATTACCTAATTATAGACATTTTTAGCATTATTTTTTTCAGCAACCTCGACTAAGGCTTGTTTCGATCAGAGCAAAATTGCCCTTTAGTACACAAAAGCATAAAGCAAGCCGCATTTAAACTTAATTTCCAACATACCCCTCTGATTTAAAGGTCAAAGTCAATGTCACTGAAAAAAGTTACGCTTTTTTGTCAATCACTCAATTTTGCCAATGTGGAATCTCACAAGTCTTCTTGCCTTCCAAGATGTTTTTGCAACATAATAGCGTTCCTGCACTGAAGTTGTGCAACTGATATTTGATTTGTTGTGCGTGACCTCCTTTTTGTCAGATTGTGACTGAATTAACAAAAAAACAACATTTTTGATCATAACTTGAATAATTTCCTCCGATTTTCATGATGTTGAGTTTTATGACAGACTGTACGTGAGGCCACATTTTGTTTTTCAACACTCTTCCCTAAATGTTGAAGGTGAAGGTCATATTGGTAGTTCAAAACAAAATATGGTCATCATTGGATTGCGGCTAAGGGTAAGTTGCGGGCTATCGCCGAGGATAAGCCTCCGCCAGTGGGGGGAGGCTACTCTTAGCGATCGCTTTGTGATCGCAGATATCTTGTTTTAATTGCAAACTTGAAATGGTTGTTTACCTCAATTAAGTTCTGAGCAATTGATATATATTTCACACCACCTAGATCCTCAGCTGGGCTCCATTTTCTGGAAGTTTCATATTTTCATTCTAGAATCTCTCCAAACTACAGATCCACATTAGTCCCAACCCTCAGCTTTGTAGAGTCAGTTAACTTAACAATACCACCTCACTATTCAAACTTTCTACCTTGAATATAATTGACAGACACACACACACACACCATACTAAATCTGTCGCAAAACAATTACGAAGAATACCAACATAGAATGATTGTAGTCGGACACCGACATTCGCGGGCGATACGTTCCTAAAAAATGCCCGCAAATGTCAAAAACTGCGAATGTTCAGGCATTGCTTCAATGGAAAAAGGGGGATAGGTTCCAAGCAGTTTAGAGAATCATAATGGAAATCAAAAATCCTGCTAAAAACCTAGAATACACCCACAAAAAAAACGCCAATATACAAAGCACACGACCATGAATGTCGAATCTGTGAATGATGGACCATTGGTTCAATGGTAAGAAGGGGAATGGGTTTCTGGCAGTTCGTGATTTTTAAAGGAAAAAAAATTACATTTACGAACCCGAATGCACATGATTTACAGTTTCATTAAAAATGCTTGCAAATGAGAGAACAACAACAACAACAGCATGTACTCTTTCCAATTTTTAATGAAAATATGGTCCAGTATCATGTAACTTTTGATGATGACGATTTAAAATCTAGTGAAATCAGTGGGAGCCTCTGAAGAGGAGTCAGTGAGGGTGCTGGTGCATCACGTACCGAAGGGGATGCAGGTGAGGACATCTAAGGTGTTGATGTGGAGGAGCGGGGATGAAAAAAAAATGGGTGATGGCGAGCTGCTTTGCTTGAGTGTGCAGGTTTCTGTGCAGTTCTTTGTACGGCAGCAAAACATCAACCAAACCCCTGTTGAACCAGAGGGATTACTTCATTACTGGGTCAGCATCTTATAACCTGTCAGCAACCTGTCATCTCCTGCAGCACCTCAGCCAGGAACTTGACGGTCAGGTTGGGCCTCGCCACCTCTTCATGCTGCCCTCTCCTCTCCTCCTCTCCTCCTCCTCCTCGGAAGCCTAAATGATGCCTCCAACTCCTCCCCAGTCAGTTCCTCACCATGCGAGGCAATGAGCTGCTACAATTCTTCAACTCCATATCCCGAAGCCTTCCCTCCACCTCCCATGCAAACCCAACAATTTTCCGCCTCTCCTCAGTGTTGTCAGGAATATCTTTGAAGATGATGACTGCCTGTGCCATAGATTGTGCCAGCAAGCATTGATGGTGGAGGCTTTTACCTAGTCCAAGCGAGTCTTTGATGGAGCTGATGCAGCGCACTAATGTTGAAATCCTTCGAACATTCCATGACGGTAAGTGGAAATGTGAACTCCATGGCATCCATGATGCGGCAGAAGGTGTGGCGGTGTAATACGTTTTAAATGTTGGTCGAGTGGTTGGATTAGGGAGGTGGTACTGGGTGGCAGGAAGATGACCGCGACATTGGCATGAGCCAACTTCAGCTGCTCGGATGGCCAGGAAGTATTGTCTACCAGCAGGATAACTTTGAAAGAGAGGTTCTTGTCTGCTAGGTACCTCTCCACTTGAAGGACAAAATAATTGTGGAACCAATCCATAAAGATTGTAGCTGTTACAGGCCTTTATGTTGCCCTCCAAATACGATCAGTTTGTTGTTTTGTCCTTAAGAGCACGTGAGTTGAGGGAATGATCCAACATCATGGATTTGATCATGCAGCCCCTTTGGCCTGTGCAGAGAAGAAAAGATACCCGGTCTTCACAGCATTGAAGCCTGATTCTGTTCTCTCTTGCTTTGAGATGAAAGTTCTCGTGGGCATTTTTTTTCCAGAACAGGCAGACTCGTCTTCATTGAAGACCTGCTCTGGTACATACCCCTTCTACTCGATGAGCGCGTGAGTCGAGAAGGGAAAGTTCTAGCTGCCTCTGATCCGCTGGAGCCACCTGTGAGCTTTTCATTATGGAGACTCTACTGCCTCTTGAAGCGGTGAAACCATTCACTGCTGACTTTGAAAGAAATTCCTACTTGCTTCACTCGCACCCACATTACTCGTGCCTGCATTGCTCATGTTTGCAGCAACACCCATGCCAGCCAGATGACCGTAAATGCGCTTTGCATTTTCTGAATCAGTGGTCCACTTGAAGGTTTGTTTCTCTGGGCATTGTCCTCAACCCACACATTCAATGCCTTCTCCATTAATTTGATGTGCACGTTCCTGACCTGGGTAACCACTTTGGTGGGGGTACTATGCTCACCGCAAACACTTCCGCGAATTGCCTTATCCTTCTTCTTTATGTAGCACACAGTAGACTTGTTCACACCATAATGCCTGCCCACAGATGTCGCATTCTCACCCCGTTTGTAGTCAGTCAAGCAGCTCCACTTTCTGGGCTCAAGCTCATGACATTTTTTCTGCCTCTATGGAGCAAATTGATCTCCTGCACAACTCGTACACTTCGACCCTTGATTGAACAATGAGCGCAAAAGTTGATGAACGCGAGGTGTCACAGAAGGTCAAGATAGCAAGATGAACGGTGAGCGCAAAAAGAAATGAAACCCAGGATACGCTGCATACAAGTAGCAATGCAGGGTTGTGGGGTAGATGCAGAATTGGTCGGTTGTGTGACCATTGTTTGAGAGGGATGTGGGGGGATAGTTTTGTATGTGGCTCATGGAAGATGGTTTTACAACTGTGATATTCTTGCAGTTGGTGGTAGATGGTTGGTTAGAGCTGCTTTGTGTTTATGTATGGCTTGTGGAATGATGGTTTAGAAATATGTTTTATCTTGGCTGTGGTATTTTTTTGTGCCCGCAAAAAAAAAACTGTGCCATACGTGAAGCACAAGACCGCAAATGTAGAAACAGGTCGCATTTTGTTGGCCGTGAATATGCAGGGTTTGCGACTCGCAGAACTGTGAATGTTGGGGTCCGACTGTACATCGGACGACTGAACAAGGATGATCATGAAAACACAAAAATCAAACAAAAATCAAAGCCATTAAAACATCTCCAGTACCACTGTCCAATACAGCTATGGAATGAAATAATAAACTGTCCACAATCATTGATAAACCAATATCAAAACAAGGAAACTCTGATCCACAAACTGGTCCACCAAAATCAATGCATTCCAAGAAATGTCCCGACCGCGGACGAGAAGCGCGTAACGGCCTGATCGAATGCAAACAAGTGCACAGAATGATAACTGTAGGATTGGCTGAGTACGTGATAAGTGGGGTTACCAAATCAATTTGTAAGCAAACAGGAAGACAACAAAACAGAGACGGTATCACTACCCACCTTGAAAAAAATTCCAAAGACAGTTGCAAATGGAACATGTCACACATGAAACTGAAACAGCAATGAATACAACCCAACTATTGCATAAAAAGATAAAGAAAAAATGCAAAGGAAATATGACCAGATACACACCGCCAACTGTGAGAACAAAAGGGTAGGAAGATATGAAAAAAAAACAAGTTGGATCGAATGGTACATACAAAGATGGCTCTTTGGAATAGCTAAGAAGAGATCAGCTCAACTGGATGGAGAATAAAGGGCCAAAACCAAGGACACAATATTAATAACAAATGGTTGAAATGCAGGACTGAGTGAATCAGACAGGTGTAAGTTTAGCCAGGTAGGAAAAAAGCACGAGTCAGAGTCACCTCATATCGGGATGTAAAAAAACTTATGTCAGAAGAGCAATACATACAAAGGCACAACAGAGTATGTGGAGTAATACACTGGAACATCTGCAAAAAAATTCAATCTCCCAGTTCCAAAAAAACTCATGGAATCATGAACAAAGGTATTCGTTGAAAACAAGAAAAAATGTTCACGTCTGACCTGATGATCCCATCAAGCGAGAACATTGAAAACAAAGCATTGTGACCGGAAATAGCACTTAGCGAGGTTCGGAAATAGTACTTTGCAGTGCTCGGCACTTACAGTTTTGAGGGCATTTGAACAGGGCAACCATTAAAAAATTTTGGTTGCCTGGAAAAATAAGTCAATTTTTTCATTTGTTTTCTGAATTACTTTCAGTGCAACAAATAAGCCTGATATTGGCTTAACAGTAAAGTGGCTGGCTTAAGATCTTAGGGTCCCGAGTTCGAGCCACGTCCGCCGTTAATTAACACCAGGTGTGGTTGACCCTGCCGCGTCATACCTTCCGAGGATGACAAAATGGATGCCAATGTATCGGTAATGGAGGGCATTACATCAGTGCTACAGGCAAGTACAGGCATGCTGCCAGAGCATGATGCAAACCAGACGCCACAAGCTACACACAAAATAAAATAAAAGTGCAACAAATGGATAATTTAACATGCTACCAGCTGTAAAATACATATATATATATATATATATATATATATATATATATATATATATATATATATATATATATATATATATACATATATATACATACACATACACACGCACACACACACACACCCTTTGCATCGATTTGTTTGTTCATTCAAATGCCAGCGCAAGGCTGCAGGGATGCATCACTATCTGAGAGTGCCACTGTGCCAAGATATCGTAGCCTCTGCCCCTTGAGACAGGTATTTGTAATTTGTTCATTCATACAAAGATAGCTCACCTACTCTTCACAAAGGACACCATGGGATCCACCAACAAATGCAAGCAGGCAGGACTCTATTTAATGTTCTTCCAAGGACAGCACCACATTGATGAATCACCGTGCCTGTGAAACAACAGTACGATAGTTTTAAAGCTGCGTCAGGATTCAAACTCAGGCTTGACAGCTTCAAAGCGAGTGTGCTTACCTCAAGGCCATCCTGCCAGCCCGAAAGAGATTCATTAAGACAACAAATGCTTATTTCTAAAGAACATGTCCAACGTTTATTTACAGTTTCAACTTGGCAAGTAAAAAGTAAAGGAATGAATAACAGTTAGCTTACACAGGAACACAAAGCAGTTAAGCGTTACAGGTGTTGGTAGAAAATCCACATCTGATGAAGAGAACTCACCATTGGTTAAAAGGGCAGAAGAACATACAAGTATGAGAGAGAAAGAGACATTAAGAAAAAGTGACATTCTTCCAAACAATAAACATATATAAAAAAGAGAGAAAGAGAGAAAGACGAGAAGAGAGAAAGAGAGAAGAAGAGAAAGAGAGAAGAAGAGAAGAGAAGAGAGAAACTTTTGTATTTTTTATTATAAAATAGAAAGAAAGCCCCCAAATGGAGAGTTACATTTTTCATTCAGAGAAAGAAGGAAAACCAAGAAACAATTTCTGAAGAAGGAAAGGATGAGTCGGGTGGATTATATACGAAACATTTCACAAAAGGAAAACATTCCTCTCGGACTTTGAAAATAACTTCTTTTATACACCATTTTTGATTCGACCTGTGATAATCTTCCAGTAACTGAAAAGAAAGAAAAAATCCAATTTAACACGACGTATTACAAGGTTTTGGAACAAAAACAAAGCATCTTCATCATTTACTCCAACACCGTCAAGTTTATCTTTTCCTTGACTATATACTGCCATCTTTGCCTGAGCAAGCAGGAAATTGGCCAACACAGCATTGAATTTTTGTGTGGATATCCAATCCGTAGATGAACACACAAGTGTTAAAAATCAAACCAAACCTCACAAAACAATTCCCGAAGTAAAAAAAATAAAGGTGCCAACCGTTGGCATTCAACATAGATGTGAAAAAGGTTTTCAGATTTCTTACAAAAAGGACATTCATCTACAACAGATTTGAAAAACGGTGTAATAAGTGATTAGAAGAAGGATCCAGTGTTACTAGTCTCCATTGGAGGTCGCCATGTCGTGGTGGTACAGGAGGGTGAAAAAACCTTCCAGTTAGGAAAATAAGGGGGAGAACAAGGTAAGAGGTCTCTCATCGACCTTCTGCTGTGTTATTTGCCGTTGCGAAAGAAATTTACACAACCCAAATAAAGGTCTTTTTGTTTGGGAAGGCCATTGCGGCCACGACAAAAAGGGGGACAAGGAAGAGGGGCTGGCAAGAAAAAAGCACATACGAGTTCAGGAAAGGTAGAGAGAGAGAAGGTATTTGATGTGCATGTTATTCATTGCTTTGTGGTCCTGCTCCCAAGCAGGTGCAAGCTGTGTGTATGTCCAAAGCACACTACATAATATGCGTGCACGATTCGAGAGGATCGCACACGACCAGGCTTACCAATGCATGAGCTCCGATCCAGCTGGCGTTTGGGCTGAGAAGATCTGCGACAGATTTAACGCCCTTGTCGGTAAAGCGTTGAATAAAACACCGATCAGAAGGCATGTCATGGAAAAAGGAGTTGTAGAACAAAGGTTTTCCAGAAACATCTGTTTCGTGTAAGAATGTGTAGCTCTCGTTATTGTCAAGAGCTTGCCATGCATTGAGCATGCTTTGATAGAAACCAGAGAGGGGATCTGTCGATTTTGGAAAGGTCCATCAGGAAAAGAGAGTGGTCATAGCCTAGCCTCCCAAGCCCATTGCAAAAGTGACAAGCGACGTTGACCCATGTGGAGAGGGTCGCATGTATAGCATGCGAAGAGCAACCGAGAGTCGATAGGCCATTAGCCGGCTCTTTATGTCGACCAGGCCTTGTCTTCCATCGGTCAGTGGTAAACTGAGGACCCCAGGTCGCAGCCAGTGTTTTCCGTCCAGAAAAAGGACACGAAGCACTTCTGGAGCTGTTGAAGCAACACCGCTGGAGGATGCAGCACGAAGAAACCTGTGCCATAAGGTGGAGGCCACCAGTGTGTTGATGACCAAGACGCTTCCACGATATGACAGTTGTGTGATCAGACCTTTCCATTTTTGCAGTTTACCCTCAACAAACTCCAGCAGACCAGCCAATTTTTTGCTACTGTGGTATTATTACCTAAGAACACTCCAAGGTACTTCACACAATCATTGGCCCATGACAGTGGAGCAGGAAGTCTTGGCACAAGTAGCACAATGGGACCGAGCCAAAGGGTGCTCGTTTTGTTCCAATTTACTTTGGCTGAAGAAGCTTTTCAAGTAAGGACAACAATAACGAACGATGTTAACGTCATTGATATCTTGTACGAATACACATATGTCATCGGCGTATGCCAGTACCTTGATGGGCCGTTCAAGCTGGGACAAACTAACCCCCGTTAGTCTACAGCACAAAGAAACCAGTGGGTTCGATGGAGAGAGCATAAAGCAACCCGGAAAAGAGGGCAACCTTGTCTAATTCCTTGTTAATAGACAAAGGTGTAACAAGTTCATTGTTTATCTTAAGCACACTATAATATTATTGTATAGTATTTAATATAAGAGATGAAGGTTCAACCAAGTCCAAAACCGCTCAAGTACTTCGAAAAGGTACCGATGGTCAACACGGTCAAAGGCTTTCTCCTGATCAAGGAGAAGAAGTCTAAATCTTTAGGGTTTTCTTGCAACAGTTCAATGATGTCCCTCACAAGGGAGATATTGTCATAGATGGAACGATTTGGGACACAGTAACATTGGTCTTCTTTCAACAATGAGGATAGTAAGGAGGTAAGTCGTGATGCCAGGGCTTTTGGAAATATCTTTATATCCGTACATAAACAGGAGATAGGACGCCAATTTTTCAATCCTCAGCATGTCTCCCTTTTTGGATGAGGGTAAGAAGAGCTCGTCGGAACTCTGAGGTAGCTCTCCAAGCTGGCAGCTTGCGTTCAAGGTGTTAATGAGTTCTGGACCCAATAAGTGCCAAAACTTCTGTAAAATTCGGTTGTGAGTCCATCCAATCCAGTGCTTTCCCAATGGCAAGGCCGTGCAGGGCAGTGCCAAGTTCATCCAAAGTAATGGGTCTTTCCAGTTAGGAACGCCCATCTTTCACACAACACTGCAGGCCTACGGAGATAGAGGCGACACTGACAGGATTTATTTGCTCCCTTGAATATATTTTCGAAAAGTATTCCTTCACTAAAAGTTTGATTTCTGATTGTGTAAGGTAATGGATGAATCTGCTAATCGCAGCGTGAGAAAGCTGTTTACAGGGAAGACGTTTCTCTAAGAAAAGAAGTACTTGGTTTGGTACGTCTGCCTCATTCAGGTGTCGCACCCTCATCCGAAACTAAGGCACCACGTGCATTCCTCTTGGTTATTTCCTTTAATAAGACTGCTTCTCAGTTAAGGTTTTTGTATGTTACTATTATTTTGTCCGATGACCGTTGGAGATGTAAAATCTCTAACTGTAATATTTTCTTTACTTCATGGTCAGCCCTTGTTGAGAAAAAAAAACGATACTTTTGACAGAACCCTTTAATTTGGGTTTTTACAAATCCCACCATATCAACGGTTAACGAAACAGCTTAACTTCTGTTCTAGGAGAGACCGTCCAAGAAGGATTCAAAGACCTAATGAAGTTGAGGTTTTCTAGTAAACTGTTATTGAATTTCCAATGAGAGCTCCCTGGAGTGGTTTAGAGAGTGAATAAAGACTCGAGCTAGGAATGGTCAGAGAAACCAGAAGGCACGATATCGGATTATTTAAACTCCATGTAATAAATGAGAATTTACATAGATGCGATCAAGCCTCGCAAGTGAGATTGTGGTTGTTAAACAATGACACCATGTGAAGACTGATCAGAAGGGGCTGCACGCGCCAAATATCATGGAGATTATATTTCGCATGATGTTTGCAAACGTTTGCGGTACAGGTTGGGTTCCGGCCCGTTCCGGTAATGAAGCATTAACAGTAACGGTAAAATCGCCACCAATAATTAGACAAGTCTGCAAATCCAGTGTTTGCAGGATTTTCTCAGTTCAGCAAAAAAAGGAGATTCTGCTCGTCATTTTTGCTTGGAGCGTACACATTGAGATTGTGAACTTGACCTGATCGATAGAGAAGGTCACAGAGGCAAGGTGTCCATCAATAATACTCATAAATTTAAGGCAGGACGGATGGAAATGTTTCCCTAAGACAAACATCATGCCTCCTTCGACGTGGAGTTGTTACTGAAGAAACATTCCTTTCCATAAATAGTTGCTACTGAGCCTGAACAGATCAGACAGCATGGGTCTCTTGTAACAAAGCTATGTCAAGACCGTTGACCTCTACCAACTGTTTAATTTGGAT
Source organism: Eptatretus atami (assembly GCA_035128595.1). Lineage (NCBI taxonomy): Eukaryota > Metazoa > Chordata > Myxini > Myxiniformes > Myxinidae > Eptatretus > Eptatretus atami. The sequence continues at coordinate 17,991,700 of CM068958.1, read as the reverse complement.
CTTGCAGAGCGGATTCCACCACCATTAACATTTATCGTTCCAATCTTGAAACTGGCCATGAGGAAGATAATAGTTTCTAAGAATAAGATCAGAAGTGGGATAATTTGATTAGGATGCCTTTTCGCCTTGGCAATCAGTTTTTTTAAGCGGTGACAGTGTGTCTGGTGGAAACCGAATAACTCAGGCTTACGTACGATAGCCTGAGCACACTCAAGGGAGGACGGTTAGATCTGGAAAGTATTCCGTCAGGTTTATATTGCGTTTCCTGTATGTATTTGTAAGAAGAGTCGTATTTTTCAGGGGGGTAGGACCTGACTGCGTCAGCTTCTCCACCGTTTCCACCTGACTGTTCCTATTTGCTTTCCTCCAGGTCAGATTCGTCAGAGTCGGTTTTAGTTTCCGAGTCACACAAGCTTGTAATGTCCTGCATATCGATACTTCGTCAGTATTGACACACGGATCTGTACTGTTACCACGTCTATGTGCTCTTCCATTGTGGGAACATCTCCTGGTGAAGTAACGGAAATAATCGGGGCAGTTGATGAAACAGAAACACCATCAGCGGATGTAGCGATATCGCTTCCCTCGACCGTAACGGTGTTATCGACCTCCAACGGCTGGAGATGTGCAGTACTTTGGGTCTCTCGTAAAACATCCATTTTAACATTTTCCTGTGTTTCCAGCTTCACCACGTGATGAAATGGGAGCAGTAACAGGTTAACATTTGTTTCACTATTTCCCGCTGAGTCGCTGACCAAGATTCAGGGTTAACATTTACCGAAGTGACAGCAGGATCATCACTAGTGGTTTGTGTATCACTGTCGATGGACTTTCCAATAGGAGAGTTTTTAACGAGTGAAACAGTTTCATTTCTTAATAACAGATAAATGGTCTCTGTAACGGAGACGTCTCTGCCCTCACCGGCAAGTAGGGTAAACTTGTTGGTCGTAGGTACCGGGTCCATCCCGGGTCCATACCGGGTCCATTCCGGGTCCATACGGGTCCATACCGGGTCCATTCCGAGTCCATACCGGGTCCATTCCGGGTAGGCCTTGTCGAGTGACATCAGTCACAACTGCAGGAACATTACCGACAGATTCCTCGTTTGTAAATGCCGCCTTCTTCTGGTTAAACGCCCATCAGGTAAAGTCTTTCTCTTCCTTGATGAGACGACGGTGAAACCATCACAAACATTCGTTTTGCTGTTTAGGCTCTCGGGTTGGGAGGCCTGAGAGGCCTGGGCCTTATTACCGGACACGGATTCGCTTCCTTCACAGTCGTGGAAGAAGAAGAAGAAGAAGACGTATCTTGTTGACGAGTTGTTTCATCTTTTGACGAAGTCGCCTTTGGGCAAGATCGTTTCAAGTGTCCGAAATTACCACATTCGAAACATTTCAGGGTGTCAGGGTTACGTACACTTGGTAATCATGATTATAAATTTGAGTTTTAAAAACGATGTTCAAGGTTTCTTTCAGCGTTAGAGGGAGGAAGCACCACATAAGCTTGTCTCCGGAAAATACTCACGTGCTTCTCATCGTCCTGGCTCCGTAAAGGTCACATAGTGATTTGAAGAAACCACAAGAACATAAACGAGATAGTTCGGAGATCAGTGTCTGATTCTTCAGGAAACGAGGAGCGTTCGAGATAATGACCTCCACGGCCGGTGTGTCCAGAGGTGAGACGAGACGAAATGTCCCTCATCTGTTGATAGTCCGGTCGATACGATTTCGTGAACCAGTTCTGTCTCAGACACGAAGATAACCACACGTTTGTTCATTCGTGAGGCTGCACGAACTTTGTCAGTACGCGACTATGTTTCCTGTGGCGATAACGAGATCCTCGAACGCTGACGTCGTCGGGCGGGACACAGACGACGCCATGTTTTCTTGTTAATGCTTCAAATGCCGAATACGGGAATACGAAGTCATATTTAGGAAGGGGAGGAAGGGGTGATTACTCTC
>CM068958.1:17965917-17989714 GCA_035128595.1 Eptatretus atami | reverse complement strand
GTGCAGTAATTAAATACGAGCCGAGACAGGTTTCCAAAGGAAATAAACACAGCCTTAGTGAGGAAAAAACCGATCAGTTGAAGGGCTGGGATGGGCCGCCAACTAAAAGCTATCCACAAGAAACTGTGGGCTCTTTCTCTCTCTATCTCAGGGAAAATGTATGCGAGGAGAAAACAGGGGGATGGGGAGGGAAGGGGAAGAGATGAACCGAAGGGCAAATCGTGGAATAACAAGGACAGATGGGTGGGGTGGGGTGGGGTGACGAATGTAGGTAATTTGGTCACAGGAAATTTGGTCACGGGAAAACGGTCACAAGGTAATTTGGTCACGGGGTTGTCCGCTGTTCTGCTAGTTGAAGGTCTTTCAGACCGTGCGATCATCTTTAACCTTCCTCCCGTCCCTCTTTGAACCTCTGTGCCATTCAAATACCACGTGTTACGTGACATTGTTCTTCCCTGTAGACTTGCTGCAGCATACGAAGGATCGGAAGTGTTTTGCCAGCTTCGCAAGAAACTTCAGATTTGGCTCTCTGCCTCATGATCATCGCCAGAAGACCGTGACGACTCAAACTCGACAATGTGTTAAAGCCGACTGTTAAAAAGTCACACAATGAGCCAGTCAACCATCACCAATCATATACGATTGCTGGAATGTTGCGAAAGACTGCGACGCAACCCATTCATTTCAAGTTGTGTAAGTGGGCAGACAGCTGGCTCAGTCCAGTTTACTTTTTAGACAGACTTCGTATATATATCTTGAACCCCCTAAATTTGAGCACGGTAGCAAGGCAACAGGTCGAGTTTGATAACAGCAAATGCCTGCAAGACATGATGACACACACATGTGTGCTGTAATATATATATTATATATATGTATTGCAGGACAAGCAAACATACATATACACCCAATAAGGCTACACACCTCCAAAGTTTGTTGGCTTTTTTAGTCATGGCCCATCCCTCCCAAGAGCTTCGCCGAATTAATATATTAAAACTCCTTCCGTCGACAGCCTTTAACTTTTCATGGTTACCATCAGAGGATTCCCTCAAATACAAAATTGCGGTAATTACAAATCAATTAATATCAAACAATCCTTGTAAAGCACCTCTTGTTATTTCATCAACTCGTCCTCATTGATTCGAGAATATGTGTGTCCAGCAGAAGCAACCGCATTGGGATTTGCAAAATAAAATTGATCTAAGAAATTGTTTCACCACTACCATTGTACCTGTAATTGCAACAAAATGTGTGAAAGAGAGAAAACAACATGCAGATACCTCCATGTTCGTATAACCATACTCCACAAGCGTCATCATCAATATTACATAACTCCACAGAGAGATGAGAGATTCGAGTGTTTGAGGAGAAGCAAGTTGAGATTCCTTCTCTCAAGATGTAGATAGATGAGTTTGTCGTCCAAGGAAAGAACCTAAACTGCTTTGAGTTTGTGTCACCTGTTTTGCCTTCTGAGAGAAAACACTTATTGATGTCATCCCAGGTTCAAATGGCAAAGTAGGCCACTGAAGGTTAGCATATTACTGTCCTCTCTAAATGTACATGTCATATTCATACAAAACGTACATCGATTATTGTCAGCTCATTGTCCTGCATGTTATCTCATAAAAAGGGCACACGAGCTTTCAACACGATAGAAAACACCAAAAAGGGGTTGTGCTATGTTCACTGACTCATCCATCAGATGGGGTTGGAGTGACTCACTAAACTGTTTTTTATTGATACTTTTCAAGGGATATCACATTTCGAAGACATCACAAACCAAATCAGTTGAAAGTAGATCATTCCTTTGCATGCCGAAGGATTTTCTTTCTGTGCACTTTATTTAATCACCAAGTCTGTGTAACCCAGATTGCAACAAAATTAGGCCCAGTGTTGCTAAAGTAATATTTAAAGTTTGTTTCTTGTAGATAATGTTTTGTTACATACTATCCCACCAAAAAGGCTGACAGGATGACCTAGAGGTAGGCACACGCTCCTTCTGAAGCTGTCGAGTCTGGGTTTAAAGCCCAACCCAGCTATTAACTGTCTTCCTGGTGTTTCACAGGCAGCCAGAATCATCAATGTCTGTGCCGTCCTGTCTGCCAGCATTTGGTTGGTGGACATCAAAGATCCCACGGTGTCCTTTACAAAGAATAGGCAAGATACCGTAGCCGGAAAAGTATTCACCCCAACCAATAATGCCACATTTAGATGAATTGTGAATTACGTAGAATTTTTTTCCAAATTACATGCTTATTCATAACTACAGAAGATTCAAACTCAAAACTTATAGTTGAAGGAGGTTACATGTCAGGAATCCATTCCATTCCATTGGACCATACTCGTTGCAGAGCATTGTGCTGCCTAAGCAGTCTCCTTGCTATTGGACACAATCCTGGAACGTCGCCACTCCGACACAGTATACCAGCATGCTGGCACTCATTTTGCCGACCTCGGAAGGATGACAGGCAGAGTCAACCCCACATGGTATTAATTCAACAGCCGAGTAGGATTTGAACTCAAGGATGCTAGAATCCCAAGCCCACCAGCCTAACCATTAAGCCAACACCAGGCATATGTCAGGAATACCTGACAAAAAACTTGTACAAATCAAAAATCACTGGTTGCAAAAGTATTCAGCCCTTAAGTTAGTACTTGGTGGAAGCACCTTTTTCAGCAATGACTGCTTACGAGTCTTTTTGGGCGGTCTCTACCAGCTTTGCATGGTGAGATGGTGAAATGTTTGGCCCATTCTTCACGTGAAAATTGCTCTAGTTCTGTCAAGTTTGATGAGGATTGGTCGATGGACTGAAATCTTCCAGTCTCACTGTAAATGCTCAATTGGGTTCAAAAGTTCAGGACTTTGATTCAGTGCACTCAAGACATTTATTTTCTTCTTATTCAACCATTTCAGTGTTGCTTTAGCTTTTGCTTCAGATGATTGTCCTGCTGAAATGTGAATCTCCTACCCAGGTTCAGATTCATGGATGACTCAAGTGGGTTTTCATCAAGGATTCTCCTGTACTCCTGCACGTTGCACCGTCCCTTGTCCCTTATATCCTGACCAGCTGCCAGTCCCTGCGATTAAAACCAGCCCCATAACATGATGCTTGCCACCACCGTTCTGACAGTCAGGATGGTGTGACTCGGTGATGTGCAGTGTTTGGCTTCTGCCAGACATAACGCTTTGAATTTAGACCGAAAAGTTAAATTTTGTCTCATCTGACAATAAACGTTCTTCTACATGCCTGCAGTATCATTAAGATGCTTTTTCACAATCTCCATTCAAGCCTTCAGATGCGTTTTTTTATTTTGTCAGTAATGGCTCCTTCTTACCACATGACCATTGAGGCCAGCTTTGTGAAGGGAACGTGATATTTTTGATTTGATGAACACTGATCCCCATCTCAGACATAGAGCCTTGCAGATCTTGCAAAGTCATTGATGGATTTACAGTGACATACCAAACCAGTTTCCTGCTTGCCCGGCAGCTGAGTTTGAATGGGCGACCTGATCTTGGTGGAGTCTCGATAGTTTGATACGTCTTTCCACTTCTTAATGATGAATTTCATTTTACTCAAAGGGATAATGAGTGACTTTGAAATCTTCTTATAACCCTCTCCTGAACGTGCTCTCCACCACTTTATGTCTGACTTCTTGGAAAACTCATTGGTTTTCATGTTTGCCTTGTTGGTTGGACTGAGTTGCACATTAAAACTCCTTGGATAAGTGGGGGAGATTAATTTTTAAGTTGAACCACCAATTACATACAGGTGAAGCCGACTACAATTATTTTATAACCTTTCAAAAAAAATTTCTTCTTCAGTGATTTGGGGTTAATTCGGCAAAGGTTTGGAATCATTATGTAAATGAGAATCATCTGACTTTCACTGTGAATCAAACTTATTCACATTTTTATCTGAATTTTTTTGGCTTTATCACTTTGGAGTAGTTTGTGAAGACTCTATATATAAGTTTGATTTGAAAGCATCATGAAATAAGCTGAGGTGTATCAGAATATGAAAACTTTGGAGGGGGGTGAATACTTTTGCATGCCACTGAATCTCCAACACCCTCAACAAATTCCAAATTTCTACTCTAACCAGCAGAAGGCATCAGTGGCAGAGCCGCACTCTCAGCCAATGATGCTACCCCTCCACCTTGTGCTGCATAAGAATGAAGAAGAACCACCAAAAAATTGCACTTCGTAAATACATCCATCTCTTCTGGATCTGATTTTGACCAATTTCCCTAAAAATATCTCGCGTCTTCCTCCACTCTAATCGGTTCATCTGACCACATGCTTGTCAAAGTCGACATCTCTCTGGCTGGTATTAGAGAACCACCTCAGTGCCGTGAGTATTGGCATTTCAGTCAGGCCGACTGGCAGGACTTCAAGCAGGCAACACACTTCTAGCCTAGTCTCCCATCTCTACTTTCTCCAAAATCAACTTGTCCTGGGAATTTTTTCAAAGAAAACTTGCTCTTCTCATGCACAGATTTATCCCATTCTGTCTTCAGTTGTCCTTCCCATCCTCCCGCCCATGGTTTCATTGAAGATTATGGCGAGGCAGTTGTCCTTGAAACAAACATGCCTTCACCTCATGGAAGGCAAATCCAACTGAAGGCAATCTCAGTTCCTTCCACAGCTCAGAACAAGCATGGACGACTCCCTCAGGAGAGCCAAAAAACATCTTTCCAGTCTCAAGTCTGAAGTCCCAAACCTGTCGCCCTCTCTCCAAATTGTGGTGGCATCTAGATAAGTCTGTTTCTGTTGTATGTTTCCCCTCCATTCCCCTCCGTTACACCAAATGGCCATACAGCTGATGCTGCATGTGAAAGGCTGAATGCCGAAACTCGTGTTTGCTTCTAAATATTGTGTCCTAAACTACATTGCTTTCTGTATCCACCTTACCCAGTCACACCGAGCTGTTCCTGGACTCTGTGTCCTTTTCTACTGACAAGGTTGAGAGCTTTGCTGTTAAACCTCGACTCTCATTCTGTAACCGGTCTAGACGACATCAGCCCACGTGTCCTAAAAACCTGCTCTGCTGCTCTATTTGATTCACCCTCACATTTGCTCAAGGTCATCTTGCCATCTGCTGGGAAATAAGCAAAACATTTACCGCTCTCATTAAAAAGGTGCAAAAACAAATCCCTGTAACTACAGACCAATCAGCAAGGTTATGGAATCCATCATTGCTTTGGACATTAAATCCTTCCTCATCTCCAATGGCTTGATTTACGATCATCAATTTGGATTCAGACCAGTCACTCCACCCTGGACATGCTGCTCTTGCTCCCCCAACAATGGATGAAGATCCTCAATGCAGACATGAAATCAAGAGCCATCTCCCTAGACATATTGTGTGATTTTTGACGCGGTCTGGCACCCTGCCCTGTTCACGAAACTCTCTTCCCATGGTATCAAGGCCATCTCCACTCATGGCTCGCAACTTCCTCTCCTGTCGCAGCCAATGAGTGGCCCTAAAAGGAGTTCTCTCATCTCCACTTCCTGTCCAGCTGGAGTTCCTCAAGGCAGTGCTCTGTGCCCCTTCTTATTCTGGTTTTTCATCAATGATCTCTCTGACTCTCTGGAAAGTATTCTTTATCTCTTTGCTGATGACTACATCCTTGCAAGTACCATTTGTCATCCCTCAGATTGGCAAGCAGCAGCCTCTTCCCTCTCTGCAGATGTGGATAAAACCACAGCTGGTCCAACACGTGGAACATGTCTTTCAACCCTGACAAATTTCACACTCTAATTATGTCTCTCCGAAAGGACGATCTGGAATCCCCCCCCCCCCCCAACTACTTTCTCAACATTCCTCTTGAAGAAGTCCTTTCATTCAAGCTTCTGGATCTCACCTATCTGCCATGATCTTCCTGTGAAAACCACATTTCCAAGCTGGCCTCAAAGCCAGTCGCCGACTGAGATCCTCCATCGTGCAAAGTCCTCCCTTGGCACACAGCTCATGACCACATACAAAGCTTTTGTCCACAGCGTGATGGAGTACTGCTTCCCCCACTGGGCTGGTGCTCCCACCTCTCACCTTTCTCGGCTTCATATGTGGTCCATGGCATTTAGGTCAATGGTATCTCCTACGATGAGGCTGAGGCTTTGGGTCTCCCACTTTCTCACGCACAGGCAAGTCGGTGGTGTTCTGTCTTCTACCATCTTTTCTCTGGCCTCCCCCCCCCCTGCTCTGAGATATGTCCTCCCCATAATTCCACAGGGTGCTCAATATCCACCAGCAACCCCCTTCTGGTGAAACTACCAAAATAAGAATCGCTGCTCACCTTCACTTTCCATTCCTCTTTTTTCCTGCCTTTGGAACAAACTCCCACTCTTCCCTCCAGGTCTTCAAAACAGCTGTTCATCACCATCTCTTGTCTTACCCCATCCAAAACCCACGATCTTTTCTACCCCTGCTAATGCACCCCAAACCCACCTCCTTCAAATTCCTCCTTTCCTTTCTGAAAGTCCCTGTCGTGTAAGGACCTGAAAGTTCCTGTCGTGTCCATCTTGTTTACCCCGTGTTCCTCACCCCAATCCCTCAACCCTTCCACAGATCTCCTAATGTCTCGTTTCCCCACCGTTTTGTCCTTCCCTCTCCCACCCCTCTTGTCTCCTGCTCCCCTTATTGTACATTCTGTGTGTTAGCTCTTATACGAGTCATCGACATTGTATACAAAAAAATAAAAATAAAAAAGTGCTGCATTTACAATTTTGCTATCATCGTTATCAATGAAGCACACTGTTAAAAGAGTGTCAGTGCACTTCGGATATATACTGGGTGGTTTCCGTCGCCTTCCCGGCAGTCAATTTGTCATCTGGTTCGGGTGCGCGGCGATAACTTGCTGATTTCACAAAAGGCACCATTACGATCTAATATCCAACCACCTAGCAGTTTTGCAGGGATTTGGCTCGAGTACGGCACACAGTGGATTGTTCATTTTACCACCACTTGGTGGGTTCATGGTAAGAGTATCTGCGTTTGAATCTGGCATGGTCAGCGGCCAAGCCAAGCCAAGCCCAGCAGCTTGGCTGAACCCCAGCCAAGCCATACCAAAGACTTTTAAAATGGTATGTACTGCTTCCTAGCTTGGTGGATATTTAAAAGGGATAGAGCATGGACAAGCAACCATATGTTGACAACCATGCGCAAGCCTGACGGTCCTATTGGTCCACTCCTACATTGCACATTAAACTGAAATTAAATTTTCATTGCTGATTCCACAGGATAATGTCCAGGAGCAAATGTAACTTGGCATGCGTGCCGTATGCCAGTGGCCTACACACATACAGTTTACGGAATGTGGAAATTAATGAATGTATGTGACGGAGAAAACATGGTGGGCAACTGTGGCTCCGGACATATGACCAAACTTTTATGATAATTAAAGTTCACGTTGACAAAAACCAAAATGTTCGAGAGCACTTGTGTCTCGTTAGTGTGATCTATATTTATACAATTTTCCAATTACAAGCTTCACAGGACAGAGCTTTTAACAATGCAGACCTTGATCACCAGAGTAATCTGAGAATGAACGATTAGTATCAAAGAATGTATTGAAGTTGATATGCATGTGGACTCACACACTCACTGGCACACAACAGATTACAATAGCTTCTGCCTTCGTTTCAGGGAAAGGCAATGCTAACTAAGCGTGATCGGAGAATCTCTTTATCTCTCATATCAAGGTGATACCAGGAACTGAGGGTGAGAGAAGGTGAAGGTAGAAAGGCAAGGTATGTGGCAGATGTGCACCTCCACTGCACGTGTACACACAAGGGGCACAGGCAGTTGGGTCGGTGCTTGAACAGACCGAACGTAAGTCCATCCACGTACCTAGTAGGAGAGGAGCTCGTGCAGCATGAGAATCCTGAGGCGCTTCATAGTCTTGTCTTCCTCACGAATGTGAATCTCACTCCAGACATCAGGTTTTCTTCGCTCTTCTCTTCTGCATTAAGAGGTGTCAAACTGTCCTCGTCCAAATCACACGTTATTTTTCCAACTTCCAGGGTCAGCGAAAACTGCCAAATCACCTTTTCCACGACGGCCGCACGTCTTTCTTCGGCCGCTTTGAGTTTACTTGCGAGTTTTATCTGCTCATGGACTTTATAAACTGTGATTTCCGCTCAGCATTTCGATGTGTCGATGACATTAGTCATTTGTTTGTGAGGAAAGTGAATAAAAAGAGAGGTTTGGCAGGCAAACTGCTGGACACGCGCCACGACGACGCAGCTTGCGTCCCTTTGAGATTAAAAGCACAGAAAAGGAACAGATGGAGGAAAGCTAAACAATACAATGGAGGGGAGAAGGACATTAGGGTCAAGGAAAAGGTTTGTATGGTCATGGCTGCAAGTGGGTGTCATACGTTACTTCTCAGGGATGTCGAGGCTGCACGTGACTTGGAACGCCCTCACGACGGACACAGTTAACGAAGATGGGAATAGCCCACCCAGCCGATAGTCCTACACGCACTCCTGACACAAAGCAGTGCCGTTTAATCTGTGTGGCATATGCTGGTGGTGACAGCATGCAGGTACGAAGGAAGATGCAGTAGTAGGTACAATCATACACACCGGTTTTCCATGTCAGTTACCACACAAATCTACTTATAATGTTGAACAGTAAAGGATATTCCTAAAGCATGATGTTAACGTTTAAAGGATGCTGTAAATTATACTAATTCAACATAACATCAACTTCAAATAAAACTTTCCCGATAGCATAGGCCATAGGGGAAGGCTGATTACTGTTGTAGGGTTTTTTTCAATTGGAGCCCCAATTTTTAATGGTACCACATAGTTTCTTCGACCCCAGGGGTAACCCAAACAACCATTTAGAATTTTTTTTTCTTACTGCACTCTCAACACTCAAAATTTCCAAACATCTATTTCGAGCTATCTCAGATCTGGCTGGGAATTTCGGAATTAAAATTTTCCATCAATAATGGGAATAAAATGTACGTGGTTAATCTACTTTTTGACTTTGACCTCATTTTCGGTCATTACCTAATTATAGACATTTTTAGCATTATTTTTTTCAGCAACCTCGACTAAGGCTTGTTTCGATCAGAGCAAAATTGCCCTTTAGTACCACAAAAGCATAAAGCAAGCCGCATTTAAACTTAATTTCCAACATACCCCTCTGATTTAAAGGTCAAAGTCAAATGTCACTGAAAAAAGTTACGCTTTTTTGTCAATCACTCAATTTTGCCAATGTGGAATCTCAAAGTCTTCTTGGCCTTCCAAGATGTTTTTGCAACATAATAGCGTTCCTGCACTGAAAGTTGTGCAACTGATATTTGATTTGTGTGCGTGACCTCCTTTTGTCAGATTGTGACTGAATTAACAAAAAAAACACATTTTGATTCATAACTTGAATAATTTCCTCCGATTTTCATGATGTTGAGTTTTATGACAGACTGTACGTGAGGCCACATTTGTTTTTCAACACTCTTCCCTAAATGTTGAAGGTGAAGGTCATATGGTAGTTCAAAACAAAATATGGTCATCATTGGATTGCGGCTAAGGGTAAGTTGCGGGCTATCGCCGAGGATAAGCCTCCGCCAGTGGGGGGAGGCCTACTCTTAGCGATCGCTTTGTGATCGCAGATATCTTGTTTTAATTGCAAACTTGAAATGGTTGTTTACCTCAATTAAGTTCTGAGCAATTGATATATTTTCACACCACCTAGATCCTCAGCTGGGCTCCATTCTTCTGGAAGTTTCATATTTTCATTCTAGAATCTCTCCAAACTACAGATCCACATTAGTCCCAACCCTCAGCGTTTGTAGAGTCAGTTAACTTAACAATACCACCTCACTATTCAAACTTTCTACCTTGAATATAATTGGACAGACACACACACACACACCATACTAAATCTGTCGCAAAACAATTACAGAAGAATACCAACATAGAATGATTGTGTCGGACACCGACATTCGCGGGCGATACGTTCCTAAAAAAATGCCCGCAAATGTCAAAAACTGCGAATGTTCAGGCATTGCTTCAATGGAAAAAGGGGGATAGGTTCCAAGCAGTTTAGAGAATCATAATGGAAATCAAAAATCCTGCTAAAAACCTAGAATACACCCACAAAAAAAACGCAAATATACAAAGCACACGACCATGAATGTCGAATCTGTGAATGATGGACCATTGGTTCATGGTAAGAAGGGGAATGGGTTTCTGGCAGTTCGTGATTTTTAAAGGAAAAAAAATTACATTTACCGAACCCGAATGCACATGATTTACAGTTTCATTAAAAATGCTTGCAAATGAGAGAACAACAACAACAACAGCATGTACTCTTTCCAATTTTTAATGAAAATATGGTCCAGTATCATGTAACTTTTGATGATGACGATTTAAAATCTAGTGAAATCAGTGGAGAGCCTCTGAAGAGGAGTCAGTGAGGTGCTGGTGCAATCACGTTACCGAAGGGGATGCAGGTGAGGACATCAAGGTGTTGATGTGGAGGAGCGGGGATGAAAAAAAAATGGGTGATGGCGAGCTGCTTTGCTTGAGTGTGCAGGTTTCTGTGCAGTTCTTTGTACGGCAGCAAAACATCAACCAAACCCCTGGTGAACCAGAGGGATTACTTCATTACTGGGTCAGCATCTTATAACCTGTCAGCAACCTGTCATCTCCTGCAGCACCTCAGCCAGGAACTTGACGGTCAGGTTGGGCCTCGCCACCTCTTCACTGCTGCCTCTCCTCTCCTCCTCTTCCTCCTCCTCCTCGGAAGCCTAAATGATGCCTCCAACTCCTCCCCAGTCAGTTCCTCACCATGCGAGGCAATGAGCTGCTACAATTCTTAACTCCATATCCCCGAAGCCTTCCCTCCACCTCCCATGCAAACCCAACAATTTTCCGCCTCTCCTCAGTGTTGTCAGAATATCTTTGAAGATGATGACTGCCTGTGGCCATAGATTGTGCCAGCAAGCATTGATGGTGGAGGCTTTTACCTAGTCCAGCGAGTCTTTGATGGAGCTGATGCAGCGCACTATGTTGAAATCCTTCGAACATTCCATGACGGTAAGTGGAAATGTGAACTCCATGGCATCCATGATGCGCAGAAGGTGTGGCGGTGTAATACGTTTTAAATGTTGGTCGAGTGGTTGGATTAGGGAGGTGGTACTGGGTGGCAGGAAGATGACCGCGACATTGGCATGAGCCAACTTCAGCTGCTCGGATGGCCAGGAATATTGTCTACCAGCAGGATAACTTTGAAAGAGAGGGTTCTTGTCTGCTAGGTACCTCTCCACTTGAAGGACAAAATAATTGTGGAACCAATCCATAAAGATTGTAGCTGTTACCAGGCCTTTATGTTGGCCCTCCAAATACGATCAGTTTGTTGTTTTGTCCTTAAGAGCACGTGAGTTGAGGGAATGATCCAACATCATGGATTTGATCATGCAGCCCCCTTTGGCCTGTTGCAGAGAAGAAAAGATACCCGGTCCTTCACAGCATTGAAGCCTGATTCTGTTCTCTCTTGCTTTGAGATGAAAGTTCTCGTGGGCATTTTTTTTCCAGAACAGGCAGACTCGTCTTCATTGAAGACCTGCTCTGGTACATACCCCTTCTACTCGATGAGCGCGTGAGTCGAGAAGGGAAAGTTCTAGCTGCCTCTGATCCGCTGGACCACCTGTGAGCTTTTCATTATGGAGACTCTACTGCCTCTTGAAGCGGTGAAACCATTCACTGCTGACTTGAAAGAAATTCCTACTTGCTTCACTCTGCACCCACATTACTCGTGCCTGCATTGCTCATGTTTGCAGCAACACCCATGCCAGCCAGATGACCGTAAATGCGCTTTGCATTTTCCTGAATCAGTGGTCCACTTGAAGGTTTGTTTCTCTGGGCATTGTCCTCAACCCACACATTCAATGCCTTCTCCATTAATTTGATGTGCACGTTCCTGACCTGGGTAACCACTTTGGTGCGGGGTACTATGCTCACCGCAAACACTTCGCGAATTGCCTTATCCTTCTTCTTTATGTAGCACACAGTAGACTTGTTCACACCATAATGCCTGCCCACAGATGTCGCATTCTCACCCCGTTTGTAGTCAGTCAAGCAGCTCCACTTTCTGGGCTCAAGCTCATGACATTTTTTCTGCCTCTATGGAGCAAATTGATCTCCTGCACAACTCGTACACTTCGGACCCTTGATTGAACAATGAGCGCAAAAGTTGATGAACGCGAGGTGTCACAGAAGGTCAAGATAGCAAGATGAACGGTGAGCGCAAAAAGAAATGAAACCCAGGATACGCTGCATACAAGTAGCAATGCAGGGTTGTGGGGTAGATGCAGAATTGGTCGGTTGTGTGACCATTGTTTGAGAGGGATGTGGGGGGATAGTTTGTATGTGGCTCATGGAAGATGGTTTTACAACTGTGATATTCTTGCAGTTGGTGGTAGATGGTTGGTTAGAGCTGCTTTGTGTTTATGTATGGCGCTGTGGAAGATGGTTTAGAAATATGTTTTATCTTGGCTTGGTAATTTTTTTGTGCCCGCAAAAAAAAAACTGTGCATACGTGAAGCACAAGACCGCAAATGTAGAAACAGGTCGCATTTTGTTGGCCGTGAATATGCAGGGTTTGCGACTCGGCAGAACTGTGAATGTTGGGGTCCGACTGTACATCGGACGACTGAACAAGGATGATCATGAAAACACAAAAATCAAACAAAAATCAAAGCCATAAAACCATCTCCAGTACCACTGTCCAATACAAGCTATGGAATGAAATAATAAACTGTCCACAATCATTGATAAACCAATATCAAAACAAGGAAACTCTGATCCACAAACTGGTCCACCAAAATCAATGCAATTCAAGAAATGTCCCGACCGCGGACGAGAAGCGGTAACGGCCTGATGCGAATGCAAACAAGTGCACCAGAATGATAACTGTAGGATTGGCTGAGTACGTGATAAGTGGGGGTTACCAAATCAATTGTAAGCAAACAGGAAGACAACAAACACAGAGACGGTATCACTACCCCACCTTGAAAAAAATTCCAAAGACAGTTGCAAATGGAACATGTCACACATGAAACTGAAACAGCAATGAATACAACCCAACTATGCATAAAAAGATAAAAGAAAAATGCAGAGGAAAATATGACCAGATACACACCGCCAACTGTGAGAACAAAAGGGTAGGAAGATATGAAAAAAAAACAAGTTGGATCGAATGGTACATACAAAGATGGCTCTTTGGAATAGCTAAGAAGAGATCAGCTCAACGATGGAGAATAAAGGGCCAAAACCAAGGACACAATATTAATAACAAATGGTTGAAAATGCAGGACTGAGTGAATCAGACAGGTGTAAGTTTAGCCAGGTAGGAAAAAAAGCACGAGTTCAGAGTCACCTCATATCGGATGTAAAAAACTTATGTCAGAAGAGCAATACATACAAAGGCACAACAGAGTATGTGGAGTAATACACTGGAACATCTGCAAAAAAAATTCAATCTCCCAGTTCCAAAAAAACTCATGGAATCATGAACCAAAGGTATTCGTTGAAAACAAGAAAAAATGTTCACGTCTGACCTGATGATGCCATCAAGCGAGAACATTGAAAACAAAGCATTGTGACCGGAAATAGCACTTAGCGAGGTTCGGAAATAGTACTTTGCAGTGCTCGGCACTTACAGTTTTGAGGGCATTTGAACAGGGCAACCATTAAAAAATTTTGGTTGCCTGGAAAAATAAGTCAATTTTTCATTTGTTTTCTGAATTACTTTCAGTGCAACAAAATAAGCCTGATATTGGCTTAACAGTAAAGTGGCTGGCTTAAGATCTTAGGGTCCCGAGTTCGAGCCACGTCCGCCGTTAATTAACACCAGGTGTGGTTGACCCTGCCCGTCATACCTTCCGAGGATGACAAAATGGATGCCAATGTATCGGTAATGGAGGGCATTACATCAGTGCTACAGGCAAGTACAGGCATGCTGCCAGAGCATGATGCAAACCAGACGCCACAAGCTACACACAAAATAATAATAAAAGTGCAACAAATGGATAATTTAACATGCTACCAGCTGTTAAAATACTATATATATATATATATATATATATATATATATATATATATATATATATATATATATATATATATATATTACATATATATACATACACATACACACGCACACACACACAACCCTTTGCATCGATTTGTTTGTTCATTCAAATGCAGCGCAAGGCTGCAGGGATGCATCACTATCTGAGAGTGCCCACTGTGCCAAGATATCGTAGCCTCTGCCCCTTGAGACAGGTATTTGTAATTTGTTCATTCATACAAAGATAGCTCACCTACTCTTCACAAAGGACACCATGGGATCCACCAACAAATGCAAGCAGGCAGGACTCTTATTTAATGTTCTTCCAAGGACAGCACCCACATTGATGAATCACCGTGCCTGTGAAACAACAGTACGGTAGTTTAAAGCTGCGTCAGGATTCAAACTCAGGCTTGACAGCTTCAAAGCGAGTGTTGCTTACCTCAAGGCCATCCTGCCAGCCCGAAAGAGATTCATTAAGACAACAAATGCTTATTTCTAAAGAACATGTCCAACGTTTATTTACAGTTTCAACTTGGCAAGTAAAAAGTAAAGGAAGAATAACAGTTAGCTTACACAGGAACACAAAGCAGTTAAGCGTTACAGGTGTTGGTAGAAAATCCACATCTGATGAAGAGAACTCACCATTGGTTAAAAGGGCAGAAGAACATACAAGTATGAGAGAGAAAGAGACATTAAGAAAAAGTGACATTCTTCCAAACAATAAACATATATAAAAAAGAGAGAAAGAGAGAAAGACGAAAGAGAGAAAGAGAGAAGAAGAGAAAGAGCGAGAAAGAAGAGAAGAGAGGAGAGAGAAACTTTTGTATTTTTTATTATAAAAATAGAAAAGAAAGCCCCCAAATGGAGAGTTCATTTTTCATTCAGAGAAAGAAGGAAAACCAAGAAACAATTTCTGAAGAAGGAAAGATGAGTCGGGTGGATTATATACGAAACATTTTCACAAAAGGAAAACATTCCTCTCGGACTTTGCAAAATAACTTCTTTTATACACCATTTTTGATTCGACCTGTGATAATCTTCCAGTAACTGAAAAAGAAAGAAAAAATCCAATTTAACACGACGTATTACAAGGTTTTGGAACCAAAAACAAAGCATCTTCATCATTTACTCCAACACCGTCAAGTTATCTTTTCCTTGACTTATATACTGCCATCTTTGCCTGAGCAAGCAGGAAATTGGCCAACACAGCATTGAATTTTTGTGTGGATATCCAATCCGTAGATGAACACACAAGTGTTAAAAATCAAACCAAACCTCACAAAACAATTCCGAAGTAAAATAAAATAAAGGTGCCAACCGTTGGCATTCAACATAGATGTGAAAAAGGTTTTCAGATTTCTTACAAAAAGGACATTCATCTACAAGCAGATTTGAAAAACGGTGTAATAAGTGATTAGAAGGAAGGATCCAGTGTTACTAGTCTCCATTGGAGTCGCCATGTCGTGGTGGTACAGGAGGGTTGAAAAAACCTTTCCAGTTAGGGAAAATAAGGGGAGAACAAGGTAAGAGGTCTCTCATCGACCTTCTGCTGTGTTATTTGCCGTTGCGAAAGAAATGTTACACAACCCAAATAAAGGTCTTTTTGTTTGGGAAGGCCATTGCGGCCTACGACAAAAAGGGGGACAAGGAAGAGGGGCTGGCAAGAAAAAAGCACATACGAGTTCAGGAAGGTAGAGAGAGAGAAGGTATTTGATGTGCATGTTATTCATTGCTTTGGTGGTCCTGCTCCCAAGCAGGTGCAAGCTGTGTGTATGTCCAAAGCACACTACATAATATGCGTGCACGATTCGAGAGGATCGCACACCGACCAGGCTTACCAATGCATGAGCTCCGATCCAGCTGGCGTTTGGGCTGAGAAGATCTGCGACAGATTTTAACGCCCTTGTCGGTAAAGCGTTGAATAAAACACCGATCAGAAGGCATGTCATGGAAAAAGGAGTTGTAGAACAAAGGTTTCTTCCAGAAACATCTGTTTCGTGTAAGAATGTGTAGCTCTCGTTATTGTCAAGAGCTTGCCATGCATTGAGCATGCTTTGATAGAAACCAGAGAGGGGATCTGTCGATTTTGGAAAGGTCCATCAGGAAAAGAGAGTGTCATAGCCTAGCCTCCCAACCCATTGCCAAAAGTGAC
Organism: Eptatretus atami; assembly: GCA_035128595.1. Lineage (NCBI taxonomy): Eukaryota > Metazoa > Chordata > Myxini > Myxiniformes > Myxinidae > Eptatretus > Eptatretus atami. Next base: position 17,973,475 of record CM068958.1, on the reverse strand, counting down.
AAGCGACGTTGACCCATGTGGAGAGGGTCGCATGTATAGCATGCGAAGAGCAACCGAGAGTCGATAGGCCATTAGCCGGCTCTTTATGTCGACCAGGCCTTGTCTTCCATCGGTCAGTGGTAAACTGAGGACCCCAGGTCGCAGCCAGTGTTCCGTCCCAGAAAAAAGGACACGAAGCACTTCTGGAGCTGTTGAAGCAACACCGCTGGAGGATGCAGCACGAAGAAACCTGTGCCATAAGGTGGAGGCCACCAGTGTGTTTGATGACCAAGACGCTTCACGATATGACAGTTGTGTGATCAGACCTTTCCATTTTGCAGTTTACCCTCAACAAACTCCAGCAGACCAGCCAATTTTTTGCTACTGTGGTATTATTACCTAAGAACACTCCAAGGTACTTCACACAATCATTGGCCCATGACAGTGGAGCAGGAGTCTTGGCACCAAGTAGCACAATGGGACCGAGCCAAAGGGTGCTCGTTTTGTTCCAATTTACTTTGGCTGAAAGAACTTTTCAAGTAAGGACAAACAATAACGAACGATGTTACAGTCATGAATATCTTGTACGAATACACATATGTTCATCGGCGTATGCCGTACCTTGATGGGCCGTTCAAAGCTGGGACAAACTAACCCCCGTTAGTCTACAGCACAAAGAAACCAGTGGGTTCGATGGAGAAGCATAAAGCAACCCGGAAAAGGGGCAACCTTGTCTAATTCCTTGTTAATAGACAAAGGTGTAACAAGTTCATGTTTATCTTAAGCACACTATTATATATTTGTATAGTATTTAATATAAGAGATGAAGGTTCAACCAAGTCCAAAACCGCTCAAGTACTTCGAAAAGGTACCGATGGTCAACACGGTCAAAGGCTTTCTCCTGATCAAGGAGAAGAAGTCCTAAATCTTTAGGGTTTTCCTTGCAACAGTTCAATGATGTCCCTCACAAGGGAGATATTGTCATAGATGGAACGATTTGGGACCACAGTAACATTGGTCTTCTTTCAACAATGAGGATAGTAAGGAGGAAGTCGTGATGCCAGGCTTTTGGAAATATCTTTATAGTCCGTACATAACAGGAGATAGGACGCCAATTTCAATCCTCAGCATGTCTCCCTTTTTTGGATGAGGGTAAGAAAGAGCTCGTCGGAACTCTGAGGTAGCTCTCCAAGCTGGCAGCTTGCGTTCAAGGTGTTAATGAGTTCTGGACCCAATAAGTGCCAAAACTTCTGTAAAATTCGGTTGTGAGTCCATCCAATCCAGTGCTTTCCCAATGGCAAGGGCCGTGCAGGGCAGTGCCAAGTTCATCCAAAGTAATGGGTCTTTCCAGTTAGGAACGCCCATCTTCACACAACACTGGCAGGCCTACGGAGATAGAGGCGACACTGACAGGATTTATTTGCTCCCTTGAATATATTTTCGAAAAGTATTCCTTCACTAAAAGTTTGATTTCTGATTGTGTAAAGGTAATGGATGAATCTGCTAATCGCAGCTGTGAGAAAAGCTGTTTACAGGGAAGACGTTTCTCTAAGAAAAGAAGTACTTGGTTTGGTACGTCTGCCTCATTCAGGTGTCGCACCCTCATCCGAAACTAAGGCACCACGTGCATTCCTCTTGGTTATTTCCTTTAATAAGACTGCTTCTCAGTTAAGGTTTTTGTATGTTACTATTATTTTTGTCCGATGACCCGTTGGAGATGTAAAATCTCTAACTGTAATATTTTCTTTACTTCATGGTCAGCCCTTGTTGAGAAAAAAAAACGATACTTTTGACAGAACCCTTAATTTGGTTTTTACAAATCCCACCATATCAACGGGTTACGAACAGCTTAACTTCTGTTCTAGGAGAGCCGTCCAAGAAGGATTCAAAGACCTAATGAAGTTGAGGTTTTCTAGTAAACTGTTATTGAATTCAATGAGAGCTCCCTGCGAGTGGTTTAGAGAGTGAATAAAGACTCGAGCTAGGAATGCGTCAGAGAAACCAGAAGGCACGATATCGGATTTATTTAAACTCCATGTAATAAATGAGAATTTACATAGATGCGATCAAGCCTCGCAAGTGAGATTGTGGTTGTTAAACAATGACACCATGTGAAGACTGATCAGAAGGGGCTGCACGCGCCAAATATCATGGAGATTATATTTCGCAATGATGTTTGCAAACGTTTGCGGTACAGCGTTGGGTTCCGGCCCGTTCCGGTAAATGAAGCATTAACAGTACGGTAAAATCGCCACAATAATTAGACAAGTCTGCAAATCCAGTGTTTGCAGGAATTTTCTCAGTTCAGCAAAAAAAGGAGATTTGCTCGTCATTTTTGCTTGGAGCGTACACATTGAGATTGTGAACTTGACCTGATCGATAGAGAAGGTCACAGAGGCAAGGTGTCCATCAATAATACTCATAAATTTAAGGCAGGACGGATGGAAATGTTTCCCTAAGACAAACATCATGCCTGCCTTCGACGTGGAGTTGTTACTGAAGAAACATTTCCTTGTCCATAAATAGTTGCTACTGAGCCTGAACAGATCAGACAGCATGGGTCTCTTGTAACAAAGCTATGTCAAGACCGTTGACCTCTACCAACTGTTAATTTGGATCTTTCAGAGCGGATTCCACCACCATTAACATTTATCGTTCCAATCTTGAAACTGGCCATGAGGAAGATAATAGTTTCTAAAGAATAAGATCAGAAGTGGGATAATTGATTAGGAATGCCTTTTCGCCTTGGCAATCAGTTTTTTTAAGCGGTGACAGTGTGTCTGGTGGAAACCGAATAACTCAGGCTTACGTACGATAGCCTGAGCACACTCAAGGGAGGACGGTTAGATCTGGAAAGTATTCCGTCAGGTTTATATTGCGTTTCCTGTATGTATTTTAAGAAGAGTCGTATTTGTTCAGGGGGGTAGGACCTGACTGCGTCAGCTTCTCCACCTTTCCACCTGACTGTTTCCTATTTGCTTCCTCCAGGTCAGATTCGTCAGAGTCGGTTTTAGTTTCCGAGTCACACAAGCTTGTAATGTCCTGCATATCGATACTTTCGTCAGTATTGACACACGGATCTGTACTGTTACCACGTCTATGTGCTCTTCCATTGTGGGAACATCTCCTGGTGAAGTAACGGAATAATCGGAATGGCAGTTGATGAAACAGAAACACCATCAGCGGATGTAGCGATATCGCTTCCCTCGACCGTAACGGTGTTATCGACCTCCAACGGCTGGAGATGTGCAGTACTTTGGGTCTCTCGTAAAACATCCATTTTAACATTTCCTGTGTTTCCAGCTTCACCACGTGATGAAATGGAGCAGTAACAGGTTAACATTTGTTTCACTATTTCCCCTGAGTCGCTGACCAAGATTCAGGGTTAACATTTACCGAAGTGACAGCAGAGATCATCACTAGTGGTTTGTGTATCACTGTCGATGGACTTTCCAATAGGAGAGTTTTTAACGAGTGAAACAGTTTCATTTACTTAATAACAGATAAATGGTCTCTGTAACGGAGACGTCTCTGCCCTCACCGGCAAGTAGGGTAAACTTGTTGGTCGTAGGTACCGGGTCCATCCCGGGTCCATACCGGGTCCATTCCGGGTCCATACCGGGTCCATACCGGGTCCATTCCGAGTCCATACCGGGTCCATTCCGGGTAGGCCTTGTCGAGTGACAATCAGTCACAACTGCAGGAACATTACCGACAGATTCCTCGTTTGTAAATGCCGCCTTCTTCTGGTAAACGCCCATCAGGTAAAGTCTTTCTCTTCCTTGATGAGACGACGGTGAAACCATCACAAACATTCGTTTTGCTGTTTAGGCTCTCGGGTTTGGAGCCTGAGAGGCCTGGGCCTTATTACCGGACACGGGATTCGCTTCCTTCACAGTCGTGGAAGAAGAAGAAGAAGAAGACGTATCTTGTTGACGAGTTTGTTTCATCTTTTGACGAAGTCGCCTTTGGCAAGATCGTTTCAAGTGTCCGAAATTACCACATTCGAAACATTTCAGGGTGTCAGTGGTTACGTACACTTGGTAATCATGATTATAAATTTTGAGTTTTAAAACGATGTTCAAGGTTTCTTTCAGCGTTAGAGGGAGGAAGCACCACATAAGCTTGTCTCCGGAAATACTCACGTGCTTCCGATCGTCCTGGCTCCGTAAAGGTCACATAGTGATTTGAAGAAACCACAAGAACCATAAACGAGATAGTTCGGAGATCAGTGTCTGATTCTTCAGGAAACGAGGAGCGTTCGAGATAATGACCTCCACGGCGGTGGTGTCCAGAGGTGAGACGAGACGAAATGTCCCTCATCTGTTGATAGTCCGGTCGATACGATTTCGTGAACCAGTTCTGTCTCAGAACACGAAGATAACCACACGTTTGTTCATTCGTGAGGCTGCACGAACTTTGTCAGTACCGACTATGTTTCCTGTGGCGATAACGAGATCCTCGAACGCTGACGTCGTCGGGCGGGACACAGACGACGCCATGTTTTCTTGTAATGCTTCAAATGCCGAATACGGGAATACGAAGTCATATTTAGGAAGGGGAGGAAGGGGTGATTACTCTCGTGCAGTAATTAAATACGAGCCGAGACAGGTTTCCAAAGGAAATAAACACCAGCCTTATGATGAAAAAACCGATCAGTTGAAGGGCTGGGATGGCCGCCAACTAAAAAGCTATCACAAGAAGAAACTGTGGGCTCTTTCTCTCTCTATCTCAGGGAAACTGTATTGCGAGGAGAAACAGGGGATGGGGAGGGAAGGGCAAGAGATGAAACCGAAGGGCAAATCGTGGAATAACAAGGACAGATGGGTGGGTGGGGGTGGGTGACGAATGTAGGTAATTTGGTCACAGGAAATTTGGTCACGGGAAAACGGTCACAAGTAATTTGGTCACGGTAAAATGGTCACAAGGTAATTTGGTCACAGTAATTCGGTCACGAGGTAATTTGGTCACGGTAATTCGGTCACAAGGTATTCGTCACGTATTATTATTATTATTTATTATTCACTGCATTTAAAGCCAGTAAGGCTCAAGAGCAGTAATAAACAAGGCCAAGAGCAGTAATAAACATTTTCATTTCATGGCCGGCGAATCTTGTTGCATAATGACGTATTGACCAAGTTTACTGACTACTATAATGAATCGGAATTTAAAAGTTGAGAGAGACAGAATCGATTCCATTATAGTAGTCAGTAAAACTTGGTCAATACGTCATTAAGCCCAACAAGATTTCGCCCCGCCATGAAATGAAAATGTTTATTACTGCTCTTGGCCTTACTGGCCTTAAATGCAGTGAATAATAAATAATAATAATATTACCTTGTGACCGAATTACATGACCGAATTACGTGACCAAATTACCTCGTGACCGAATTACGTGACCAAATTACCTTGTGACCGTTTTACCGTGACCAAATTACCTTGTGACCGTTTTACGTGACCAAGTTTCCCGCTGACCAAATTTTCCTTTGACCAAATTACCGCGCCCGGGGTGACGACGGCGCGAGGAAGGGCGAAGCGCAAGGTCTAACAAAGAGGGGAGGGTGGGGCACAAATAACGATGCGTAGAAGGAAAACAAAGGAAGGGAGGTGAAAAAACGATGCGAAAGGGGATATAACGGCGAAAAAAACAGGGCAGATCACAGCTCACCAAGACCACACAGCCGCCATGACACTCCACTCGACTCACCAACAGCCAGCAGGGGGGGGGGAGAGAGAGAGAGAGAGAGAGAAGAGAGAGAGAGAGAGAGAGAAGAGAGAGAGAGAGAGAGATGAGAGAAGGAGGGAGAGAGAGAGAGAGAGAGAGAGAGAGAGAGAGAGAGAGAGAGAGAAGAGAGAGAGAGAGAGAGAGTCAATGAACATGATATGAGAATTCCGTTCAACATCCCAGGTGTCCATGCGGGCAGGTACGTGGACCTCAGCCTCTAATTGTTCGTTTCAACAGTCGTCCTTTAAACTGGTGCAACCCGCAACGACACAGACTTCTCTGACTCATCGTCACTTCAGATGTTTGAAATGAAGTTTCGCTTGGGTGGTGGGAAGGACAGGTGGAACCAGCAGGGGGTTGGGACAGGTAGAATCTCATTCATTATTTACCCTCCCCCTTACCTACAAGTCTACAATTTTTATTTCCGATGAAATTATTGTAATAATTCTTTATTTTTGATTCATGTGCTTTCTGTATAGAATAATATTGGTATCTATCTATAATTCCAGCAATGTGTGTGTGGTGTGTCTGGTCTGTCTGTCTGTCTGGTCTGTATGTGTGTCTGTATGCGACCGCAGTTTCTCGACGACTGCCGGTCCGATCGGATTGAAACTTGCCAGGAATATTGCGGGGCCCCACGGATGTGCCTTTTCAAGGTTTGATACATCGGAATGAGCGCGTTCCAAGTTACGGCCATTTATCTGTCACCAATGACAAGACACGGGGCTATGACATCACGAATGAGTCACAATGAATGTTATTTATTTATTTATTTTTTTTTTTTTGCACGATTGACGATGCGATCTGATTGAAAACTTGCCAGGAATATTGCTGGGACCCGCGGATGTGCCTTTTCAAGATTTGATATTAATCGGATGAGCGTTCCAAGTTACGGCCATTTATCTGTCACCAATGACAGGACACGGTGCTATGACGTCACGAATGACTCACAATTAATGTTTATTATACTTAGTACGTGCCCATAAAAAAAAAAAAAGATAAATAAAATATTCAACCGCGAGCAAGAAACAACAACCACACAGGCCGTTTCTTCGCTCTCCGTTCCCGTACGTGCGTGGCGCGGAAGTTCGCATATCACAGTTACGATGATCGCAATTTAGGTTTAATGGCCAATTATTCAATTAGCGCCAACGTATTTTACCTTTTCGCAATGTCGCTCGCAAGGAAAAACAAAAAGAGAAGAGAAAGAGAGAAAAAATTTACATTCCTGGTTCGGAGCATACCAGCACTCTGATGTTACCGAGAAATTTATGCCCGTCTAATATGAAAAACGATCATAACTTGGGGCATTGTGTTTATCTTAAATGCGCATAAGAAATCGAGGAATTATGAGAATAACACGAAGTCATCACTTTCCGGAAGCCCGTACGTTGTAACCTGTAATGGGGAACGCGGCTGAGCTTCCCTTCCCCATCAAGCCACGCCCATGCAACAACATGTCTTGTCATTGGTTTGGTAAATAAATGGCCATAAACTTGGGAAGCACTTGTCCGATTAATATCAAACCTTGAAAAGGCACATCCTCAGGTCCCCAGAATATATCTGGCAAGTTTCAATTAGATCGGACCAGTGGTTGTCGAGAAACAGCGGTCACAGACACACACACAGACAACACCACACACACACACACACACACACACACACACACACACCACACACACACACATTGCTGGAATTATAGATAATATATATTTTTTTTTTGCACCATTGATGTACAATTCTTCTTCTTCTTCGTTTGGATATGACGTCACAATCGACGCTGGGGACCGCTTAGTATGTGCCTTTTCAAGTTTGATATTAATCGGACAGCGGTTCCCAAGTTACGGCCAGTTG
>CM068958.1:17919085-17930981 GCA_035128595.1 Eptatretus atami | reverse complement strand
ATTGCGTAAGATTCGGAAAAGGAAAGGTTGAAGTGAAATCGTGGAGGTGTATGGTGAATTTGGAACGGTAAATGCAGAATGAAGAACGGATACAAGGAAAATGATTATTTTTCTTGATGTATTTTTGAAATTTTTTTTGATGTATTTTTGAAGATTAGATAAGATTGGAGAATGGGGAGGTTGTTGGAAGAAATCGTGAAGGTAATGGTGAGAGTGGGTCAGCTAAAATAGAAGAAAGATGGTGTGCCAGGAAGGAGAAGGAGGAGGAGCAGGAGAAGGAGAACGAGAAGGAGAAGAAGGAGAGGGAGAATCATCAGGAGGAGGAGGAGGAGGATCATCAGGAGGAGGATCAGGACTCGTGGGTATGGAGCGAGATAGGGTTGTTGTTGTTTTTTGTGTTTTTTAAAGTTTAAGACAAGATACAGAGTGTGTTGTTGGGAGGGATAGATGGCGGGCGTTGGGAAAATTGGGGAAATAGGAATTGATGGTAATAGGGAGAGAATACAAATAAAACGACTGTACTCCTCGACAGGAAGGACGAGTAGGCCTCAAGGAGCCTGATAATACAAAGTCGATGAAAACTCACAAAATAGCACGATTTTTGAAACAATACCGAACTAGGAACACACAGTAAACATGTAGGTGAGAAAATAAACAGTTAAAACGTGAGAAATATCGACCGGAAACTTAACTTTCGGCAGTCGGCAGAGACCCCTGAGAGAACCAGCCGTCTTTTCAAACCCAGACCGGAAGTTGTTGGCTTTTGGCCTATGTTGACCTTTTGGTTTGTATTGACCTTAAAAAATAATTGGTGGTTGAATTCAATGGTCTTCGTGCCCCCGACCCCGTGTCCACAACAATATTATCTCTGCTAACTCACCTAATCTCTCTCTGTCTCTCTCTCTGTCTCTCTCTCTGTCTCTCTCTGTCTCTCTCTCTCTCTGGACATGTCTGGACAGTGTTTGTCTCCGGACGTATCTGGGCAAGGTTTGACTCTGGACATGTCCAGATGGTACTTATCTCTGGTTGTGTCCAGATGGGAGTTTGTCTCTGGACAGCTTGGCTCTGGAAATGTCTGGGCGGTATTTGTCTCTGGATGTGTCTGGAGTGGAGTTTGTCTCTGGACATCTTGCATCCGGATGAGGAGGTTGGCTCCTCTGACAGAGAAGAACTGAATTTCTTCCACACACTCCATGTCTTCACTCTCCCCGCCCTCTTTCCTCCACCCCTCTCTCCCTCTTATCCTAACTTTTTCTCCCCACCCCCTCCCTCAGGAAAGTGAAGGGTGGTTTTACTAGTATGTATATTTATACATATATGTCTATATTCTCAGTGAGTCAGGCCACTGAAGATGGAACAATGGTGTTGAGAAGTTTATGCCTTGAACATTTCATCAACAAATTTGCTCTGCCCTCCCCCACCCCTCACATTATTGGTCTTCCGTTTCATTCATTTTCATGCTTGCTTACATGCTGACACTGTAGATGGCTGCCAAATAACCAATCATAGATTGCAAATCAATTTTTTAACATATCCATGCACAATTACAAGGCCCTATAAAACATGCTGTTTGGAGGGGGAGGCAGGGTCGGATTTAGGCAAGGGCAAGCTGGGCAGCTGCCCAGGGGCCTCCACAACCAGGGGGCCTCCACATATTTCATGAAAAAAAAAATTGTAAGGAAAAATGGTATTTGTGAGTGCCTGAATGGGAGTTGGTAGTTAGTGGAACAGATATAAGATATTCATCTTATCATTCTCATTTATATAGAAGTTCAGATTCTTTGTTCTTGAAAAATATACTTTATGGATGACTGTAAATATGTCTTGTCACGTTTTTAGTATTCTAAGGTCGGGTGGGCCTCCACTACTGAAGGCTGCACAGGGGCCACCACATGTCGAAATCCGGCCCTGGGGGGAGGAGGATATATTGCTGGAATATGAAAAAAGATACACCTTGTAACAAGCAGCAACTACAAGCAGGAGTAGCAACAGCCCACCACCAATACTCAGTCCAATGATGAGCAGGAAATTATGCATTAACTGCACACTAACCACGATATTCACCTGCACACGTTGAGAACAACATACATTGACATTCACAGTGACAATTGACATTTCTGGAACAGTATATTTTAAATAGGCCTTTCATAGAAATAGAACAAACTAAAACAAGAGTAACATAATGGAGCAGAAATATTTATTGTTTTGTTCGTGGCAAGGAGTTCGTCCACAGGTTGATTGAGTACTGCTCTCCCCTCTGGGCTGACACCCATCTCACTCCTTGCTCAGCTTGACGTTGTGGAAACTAAAACCTTTGAGATTATTTGAATATCCTGTGATGAAGCTGAGTTTATGGAACTATGACTTTGCCATCGCAGACAGGTCGGTGCTCTCTCTGTCTTGTACCACCTCCTTTCTGGTCTTGTAACCTCTGCTCTCTCTGTGCTCTATCCTCCCCCTCTCACCTCTCCCCCTCCCAAACCAGGTTTTTTTTCTGCACATGTTGTCTGCCAGCAACTCCTCCTGGTAAAACTCCCAAAATCCAGAATCACTGTTCACCTCCTCTCATTTGTTCCTCTTTTTCCCACCTGTGAAAACAACTCCTACAGTCTCTTCTATCTCATTCTTCTCTCCAGGGTTTCAAGGTAGCTATTCACCACCATCATAAATCATAAATCATCTGACCCTTATCCTTCAACTATCCACTCTCACCCATCTCCCTCCAATCTTCCTCCTCACTCCACCTTCCCAAAGTTTCCTCCTCCCTCACATCCTCAAAACTACCTCCTTCCACCATCCTCTCTCTTCCATCTCATCACTCCACCTCCTCCAATATTCAACTGCCCTCTGTTCCCTCTCTTATTACTCCCCACTGTACATGAATCCATCACCACCAAGCTATTTCTCCTCCTCATCCAGCCCTCTCCCCTTGCTCTTCTGCAATCCCCAACACTCTTTCAACAACTCTCCTTACCTCCCCCACACTTCCTCCCTCGTCATACCCTCCCCTCCCTCTTCCTTAGCAGTGTGGACCTCAAACATCCGGGGCCTTCGCTCAACCCTGACAGATCTTTCCAGACAGGCTGCCACTGACAAACCAGACATAAACTGCTTAACAGAAACTTTCCTCCTTCATGATGTTTCTGACTCCCAAGTTCCTCTCCCCTGGTTACTCCCTCCTCCAGTATGACAGACCTGAGCCTCCTCCTGGTGGCAGAGTTGCTCTCTTTATCAAAGACTATTCTTCACTCACCATGCACTGCCATCTCTTCCCCACACCCCCAGGAATACGTCTGGCTACGGCTTCCCCTTCAATCCCATCTCATGTTTATATATGTGTTGTACCGTCCACCAAACAGTGATGGCTCCATTTACATCCCGCTCTCTGAAAACATGGACCAACTTCTATCCTCTCATCCCAACTCTCTATTCCTCATAAATGTGGTGACTTCAATTGTCATCATGCCAGTTGGCTGGGTGTTGGCACCTCTCTCACCTACCATGGCAGTAGGGTGGATATACTGATTCTGGCTCACTTTTCCCCATGTAAATGAATGGGGGATTTTCATCAGCGATTCACTTTTTTTTTTCGCTTAAAGATTACGACCCCTTTTATCCCAAGGTATATCTTTGTTTGTCTCCCCTTTAACCCTAGGCATTCTATTCAAATAACGCAATGCGACAAGATAAAGATTGGTTCAAGTAGAACGTAAGTATAGTAATGTGGTTTGTTCAAGGTGATTCTGAAGAGTATATCTGAAACAATGCAACCTATGGACAGCTCTTTTCAAATAACAATGCAATATTGTTTAGGCTACACATTGAACCTATAAAGATTTGTTCATTCTCAAATTCCTTCAATAGTTTTTTTCTTTGCACAATAATCCCCATCTAAAATATTTAAAAACAAAAACATTTGAATGCTTTATATTGTTTTCAAGATACCCTTTTGTGCGATTATGAAATGAATATACTTTCTCTAAATGATCTCATCTGACCACCTCCTGAAGTTGCATATCAGTTTTGGAGATTATAGTAAAATTGTTTTTCCATTGTTCAATTGATAACCATCAAATTTTTCAGTCCCTTCAAGGATATTTATTATTTTGTCTTTACATCCTCTAACTCATTGGGTTTTAAATTGATTGCGCTTAATTTGTTATTATTACCTTTGTTTTAGTTAATTTTTTCAATAAGACTTATTTGATATTTTTCGCACATTCATTATGTTTTCCATTTATATACCGAAGACTGAGATTTTCTCCACTCTTTAGTTTGATTAATACTTGTTCGACCATTTATATACCGTGAAAACGTGGCGGTAGCCCTTAGAAAACCCTAACCCATCTTCCATCGTTAAAACTTGTGTCCATATGGAACACAATCTTATTCATATCACTCTATCATACATATCCATATGGAACACAATCTATTCCATTTCTAAAATAAATCTCTTATCATCAAGAGGCTTCCTAATGCCTTTTTATTTACTTCTTCAATATATATCTTATGTTTATAACTTCATTATTGTATTCATTTTCCTATATTCTTCTTCTTATTCATCAAACAATTATAATAATTTCTAAAAAGTTATTGATTTTTATTATATATTTTCTTTATTCCTTTAACCTTTTATCATCTGATCACCATGACTTATAAGCATAATGGCCTTTGCTCTCATTCCAATAAACTCCAACTCATTACTTTTCCACACGGCAATCTCTGCTTAAAGTTACGCGAATAACACTTTCATTCTTTTTTGAAAAGTAACCTCACTCTTCTTACTAAATTACTTGTAATCATCCACTCAAATATTTGTTTCAATATTCGTTATAACATCAATGCAGTTTTTATATCTAGAATAAAGGCTATCAGTGTCCATATACAAAAACGAATGACATTTTCACGCATACTCTTTCTTTAAGTCATTATACAATAATCATACATCATATCTTTGATAAATCAAGAACTGCGTTCCAAGTATAAGTTGGTTTATCCATACAAACTTTCCGTTTTTCAATATGGAATAGCAAGAAAGTTCTCTGAAAAAACCTGCTTCTCCTCTCAAACTTGGTTTAATTTATCAGAGTCTAGGAAGCTTTCTTCCAAGGATGTTGGCGAATCCTAATGTTTGCTGCTGTTCTAAACGATATTTGCATATCTTTCAACAAATACAGCATATTCATTAAATTTATAAAAGTCCTCTTGCAAAATTTTACTTTTGTATTGTGCTCTCAGTATCGTATTGAGAATTTAATCATACTTTTTCAGCCAAGGACTTTGTGTTTAAATTTTTAAAAACTCTATTGAATTTTGCTAGCTCTCAACCCAGCAGATAAAGTATATGTCTCAAGTTCTTTGATGCAAAGCATTATCCCTCTTTACATAAAATGTTGTTAATGAACTTTTTCTGTTGAGTTTCCTTTAATTTAAAACTTTTATGATACTCACTTTAACCATCTTTCTTTGGGGGTTTCTTTCTCACGATGCAAAAGAAGATCTTTAATGCTTATAATGAAGATTACTGGGTACTTCAAATCAAACTTTCAAAAAATAATAACCTTCTTCGCTCTCATTCAATTTCCTCTTGAGAAGAAATACTGATATTTCATCCAAAGCCTTTTACATAAATCCTTTCTCCACCGCACTCTAATTTATACCATAAGGTAGTAGATTGAGACATTGCCCATCCAATCAAATTATAGCAATCAAAGTACATCAAATAATTACTATCTTTTCAACTCTTATAATATTGGAAGATATTTATTATTTGCTTAAGCATATACTTTTTGAAAGCATACTTGTGATATTCCACCTCTTTTTAGACTTCTCATCAATCAAAAGAATATCTACATCACTGGATTAAAATCAAGTATCTTGTTTTGTCATTTTTCTCAACCATTGGCAACTCCAAGCTAAACCAGGAGCTGTGAAATAGTGGCGGCAGGATCTAATCCATAACATTGTTTATTATGACAGAGTGTCAAATAGCTTCAAAAACACATTCAGCTAAAATAAGAACATCTGTTTTTAGATTACAAATCATGAATTCTCCAAGGTTTCTTTACTTAAATATTTTCTCAATTTCTTTGCTGGCGTGTTTATACAATTCTATGCACCGTTAATCTCTTCTTCAGATAAGGTTATATTATAGAAAGTTTCTTTGAAGGAAGTTGTGTTTCTTTAAATCTTCATAAAAGAATTCTATAATCATAAGGATAAATTTCGCCCTTCCTTGTAGAGACATTTTCTCTTTACTTTGATTTTCATTGTCCTTGTTTTGAAAAATTCTCCTACTCGAGTAGAATTCCACTCTTTAAAATAATATCAGAATAATTTCATCTTTAATTTCAGGAATTTCTCCTCTTTAGTTAGATGTTCAATATCATTGTTTGAATTTTCCTTTACAATTAGAAATTTCATCTTCAGTAAGAAATTTCTCACTATTTCCTCATTAAATTAAGAATTCTCCTCTTTAACTTTGAATTCTCTCTTTAATCTAAGAAATTTCCTCTTTAGTTAGAATTTCCTCTTTTGGAAAGAATGAATTAAGGATTTTTGGAAAAGAGGCCTGTGGAGCTTAGATTTGATGACTAGGTTGGGCTAGTGGTGTTCCCATAAACTTGTAAGAATCTAGAAACGCCTAATACGAGTTTATAGGTTTTGTGAATATGCATTTTTTTGCAAATGAAAGAATATACTTTTGAGTTTGTGTTTTGGTTAAATGGCAGAGATATTCTCCTGGTGTTTTTGAAATGTTGCATTTAATAAAATAGATGTGTATGCATATAGTTGGCGCTGTTGTGAAGAAAGACTTGGAATAAAGAAAGGTAATTTATAAATTAAGAACATATAGCACACAGGAAATGGCGGGAGCAGACCGTTATATTTACCAAGTAAGGTGACAATGATCCCTAACTTTAGACTCCTCATTTCCTCCTCACAAAATATGACAGATATTGGTTCTTTCTAAATGAATTCTAATATTTTTCTTCTTTGGTTAATTTCATCGGTTTCATTTGTTTCTTTCATTAATTAGTTAGTCCTTTATACCAATCCTTTTCTAAAATCTTTTAAACAACTCTTGTGAAAAGCATTTTTTTCCAACGATTAATGTTCAAGTTTATTAATATGTATTTTCCTTCGCTTAACAGGATTGATTTGGATATAAATAACAGAAGCACAAGGAATTTTTTTGATATTTTATTTGTATATGATATCTTTTGGATTAGGAGAAGCAGTATTTTATCTTTTTCTTTAAGGATCACTTCTTCAAAATCAGCGTATATTACAAATGGGTTGCATGATGATTATATTATAATCTTCAAAAGAAATCTTTTACGCAGGTTTAAGCGATTGGTAAATTACAGCTGAATTTATGATTACTGACAAATATTTTGTGAAGTGTTGGTTCTAAATCGTTCTTTTGGTTTATGAAATGGAATTTAAGACATCGCTTACCAAGGATATAGTGTTTTGATTTGCTGTTCTGATACCTGAAGAAAAGAGATTAATCTTGATAAATTATTGATGTATGTGTGAATGTGAATTCTTTTCCAACACTAAAAGTATAAAGATCGAAATGTGTGTTTCTTTCTCATTTTTATAGTAGTTGTTTTGAAAATTTTTAATATTTGAACTTTGGTTTATGTATCCGTTAATACCATATAAACATTAATAGAAAGATTATTCTTTTTCTTCAAATTTAGGAATATCTGTTAGTGGGCATTGGGGAATATTTAAAAATGCTTTAATGTCCAAAGTATTCTCAGATTTCATATATTGTTTTTACTCTTTCTGGAATTAAGACATTTTGAGTGGATGTTAAGTGAGCAAGAACAGACACGAGAAAACATTATTATCATTGTTCATTGAATATTAACAACTGCCTTCTTTAGTTTTTATTTCTTTTGGTAATTCAATATATAGAAGGAAGCTTTTAAGAAGGGTTTTGATTTAAGATGGTGTAATATCTAAAAAAGATGATTTTTTTAATATTGAATCCACTTCCTACACTGTATTATCACAATCCTCCTCATTGTCTTGATAGTTCTCATAAACCCGCACTATTCAAAACTCTTGAAATGATGTTATAGAAATGAAGATGCTGTTTCTCATATAAGGAAAGTTTATGGTTCTGTTCATCTTGGTCTTTTCCATATTCATTTTCACTCCCAGTAAAAACTTTAAAAGTTTCCATTTCTTTTAATGTCTTTTAATAACTTTTTCGAAACATCAGGTTTCAGCACTATTTCAAATTGATTTCAGCTATTGATGTGGAAACCGGGTTCTCCAAATTGAAAAAATCCTTATTTTTATAATGCCCCTTTAAAAAAAAATATGCCCGCATCAGATGTTTGTTCAATATGTAGTCCTCCCTTTCTTTAAACTCCATTTTTCTTGTTATGTTTTTGTGATTGAAATGTCTATTATGAACTATCTTTCAAAACATCCTGTTGAGCAGAAATAGGTGCACAATGTTTTCTTTTCGCGCAACTCAAGAGGAGATATTTTTAATGAAATAGATTAAATGTGTGTTTTGTTGGGTTCGGTAGGTGTTTTCTATAATGTTTATATTCGTGATTACAACATGCTGGCAGTAGTTCATTCTGATATTTGATAAATAAAACTTTGCTGAAACTAAAATTTCTTGATGAAAAAATATCGTTTATTTTAACAGGTGAATCTGTGCTTAAACTAAAATTTTTCTGTGATGAAATTTCGTTTATTTAACAGGTTGAAATCTGTGCTTAAAACTAAAATTTTTCTTGATGAAAATTTCGTTGTATATTTTACCAGGTGAATCGCTCTGCGTTAAACTTAAAATTTTGTTTGATGAAATTTCAGTTGATTTTATAACAAGGTGAATCTCTGCTTTAAAAAACTAAAAAAATTTTCTTGATGAAAATTTTCGTTATTTATCCAGGTTGAATCTGTGCTTAAACTAAAGATTTTTTCCGATGGAAAATTTTCGTAATGATTTACAGGTGAATCTCCTGCTTAAACTAAAAATTTTCTGTATTGCGAAAAAATTTTCGTTGATTTTTAACGAGGTGAATCTCTGCTTTAAAACTAAATTTTCTGTTGATGAAAATTTCAGTTTATTTAACTACAGGTGAAATCTGTGGTTTCTTAAAACATAAAAAATTTCTGATGAAAATTTCGTTGATTTTACAAGGTGAATCTCTGCTTAAACTAAAATTTCCTTGATGAAAATTTCGTTTATTTTACATGTGAATCTGTGCTTAAAACCTAAAATTTTCTTGATGAAATTTCGTTGATTTTCAGGTTGAATCCTGCTGCTTAAACTAAAATTTTCTTGGATGAAAATTTCGTTTATTGTTACAGGTGAATCTGTGGCTTAAACTAAAATTTTCTTTGATGAAAATTTCGTTTAGTGTGTTAACAGGTGAATGCTGTGTTTGCCTAAACGCATCGTTTATCCTCCAAGCTTTTTTTTCAGCTTAATAAATGAGCAGATGATTGTACGAAGACACAAAGAGAGCAGTTTCAATCATCTCTGTCATTTGTTAAAGATAACTGAGAAATAGTCAAGGATGTGTAATAATTGAAACAATAGATAAATTATAAGCAACTATTGGATAAACAATTATGGGAGAGACTGAGTAGTGAGTTCTTCAATTTACTCAGTGAAAGGGGGCTTTTAGTAGATACGCTGGTAGATGGGACATCAATTAAAGTATCTCTAACAAAGTTTCTTCGCTCTTCGCTTTTGGTAATATATTCAAACTAGAAAAGCAATGAACAAGGAAGAAGTATCAAAAAACAAACACCACCGTTATGGAGAGTGAAGCTTGTAGAAAGAAAAAGAATAAGGACCACTGTGTAATGACTGCACAGGAGGAAATTTGTATTTTTATTTTCACCAACCCTAAAGATGTAAATCCTGATGACGATAAAAGGATGTTAATATCGTCAGGTGATAATGGACATTTCGTGTCAATAGTAGTTAAGGATCATTTTAAAATTACCTGGTTAATATAAAAATGTTGTAAGTTGAATCTGGTAAATGGAAAGATAAGTATATAGCAAGTAGTCAGGATGGTAAAAAGAAAATATTATTGAAATATGAGTCAATATGCAACTGAAAGTATACCCGATGAATTTATTTTAAGTAAAGTTTTACTTTATAAATATGAATAGTTTTACGTCGGATTGTTTGAGCCTCTTGAAATTTCCCTGAATTCTCCCATATGGACAAGTTGAGATTGTCTGCGTGTTGAAAGACGGGGATTAAACACAGAGTCAATAAGCCTATGAAAACAATGGTAGATAATCTGTGATTATCTTCTAATTAATGATAATGAAAAAATGATAAAAAGAGGAGAAATAATTCTTTTAGAATTTACACAAAATGAATACTTCTTACAAGATTGATTGAGATAATGAATAGTAAAGATGAGGGGTGATAACACCTTTCCTTACAAGGGAAGAACTGAACGTATAAGAGAATGTTCAAAGATTGGCTGTTATAGTATTAATTCATGGATGTGATTTGTTCAGGAATATGGCAACACAAGGTATTGCATAAATAAAATAATGGGATTATCTTGAAATTAAACGCTGAACTTAGGATAAAATATAGAGTTTCTAAAAAGCAATAAGTAAATTGAAATAACCTGTTTTCCAAATATATAAATGAAGAATTTTTTACGCGACATTTGGGAAAATAGGAGATAATGAATTTAAACAACCATAGAAAATCTCCAAATTCATTAAGATGGCCTCAATAGTTGGTTCAAGTGGATGTGGGAAAAACCTGCTTACTTTTTTAAAAGATGCTCCTTCACTCCTAACTTTTTAAGATTAGATAATTTAATAAGTTTTGCACAACGTCGACTTTTTCAACGCGAGGTAATGCCAACTAACTCTCACAAGGTTTTATATGCTGGTCTTTGCAAAAAGAAGAGGATATAATTGGTTTATTTAAACTTGCAAAAAACCTAAATGATTATAACTTGAAGATATAATAGCAACTATGTTTTGTGAGTACATGCAGAGATGTAAAAAAGAAATCAACGCGAGTAACTGTATTGCTTAGTTGATAATTAACGGATGATATACCGTTCCCCAAGATTTGGATAAATCCAAAAGAAGCCTTCGTTATCTTGATGATTGTGGTTAATGAGAGAAACGCAAACGGGTAATGGACAACTACTACACAAGAGGGAACATTCTTCTTGTAATTGTATTTAATCTTAGTCAATTGCGTACTTTACACTTCCTCGTCGTTCCGCATCAGAAACAATGCTAATACTTTTATTTTATTAAGTTGAAAATTCAATAGATATTAACAATTTTTTGGAGAGACAATTGTTCTACATTATCGTAGTAAACAAGGAGTTTGGGCGATTACATGAACACACGACTGAAAAATATAAATATATTGTTGTGAGAAGAACAAGATGAGTTATATAAATGATATTTCCAAATAAAATAAATAGGATGGCGAAAGAAAGAGAAGATAGATTTAGGGAACATCAGAGTTGGTTTCATAAAGTTTGTAAAACAACAGGAAAGACATAAAGAAGGAACGCATAGGCAAAAGCTACGGGTGAAGAAGCATTTGAAAGAAAACAAGAGAAATTTTTTAACGCAACTTTTAAAAAACTCCCAAGAAAAAATTTATAGATGTTTCCACAGTTCGCACAGATAAAATATAATCCTAGGAAGCTTCCAAAATGTTAGAAGATTCAGTCAAATGACGGAGGACGAATTAGAGCATATAGTGAGAATTAGAATATGATTGATGAAGGATTTATTTCACAAATGGAAAGAGATAGAATCGGCCCCGGCTGATTATATTGTGAATGCTCTTTCACCAAACAAGTGAATATTCAGGCGGATTCAAAAACGCAAAGCATAACACAGCAAA
>CM068958.1:17842325-17863203 GCA_035128595.1 Eptatretus atami | reverse complement strand
ACTTATTTCCAGTTGTTACTGGAGTTCGTCAGGGGTGTGTACTGGCCCCCACACTTTTCAGCACTTGTACAGACTGCATTCTGGGGAGGATGTTAGAGAGATCAAGCTGCGGTGCATCATTTGGGAATGTCAAGATCTCTGACCTTGATTTTGGGGATGATGCGGTCATCTTTGCACAGACTACAGATATCCTCTTGGGGGCCCTCAGCGTGCTGAATGAGGAGTCGATGCCACTGGGATTATGGGTTTCCTGGGTCAAATCTAAGATCCAGGCTTTCAATGACATCTTGGATGTTGCTATCTTGTCTGTACCTGTTTCTGGCAAGGATGATAAGGTCACAGAGAGATTCACTTACCTTGACAGTGATATTCATGTCTCTGCTGGCTGTGAGCGAGAGGTCAATAGACGTCTGGGTCAGGCCTGGGGAGTCATGGATTCACTGGATCATGGGGTGTGGCACTGCTGGTGTCTGTGAAGGAAGATGAAAGTCCGAGTCTTCAGGTCCTTGGTGCTTCCAGTCTTACTCTACGAATGGGAGACTTGGACCCTGACCAGGGCTCTGAGACGCTGACTTAATTCCTTTGGTTCCAGATCTCTTTGAAGAATCTTTGGCTGTCACTGGTTGGACTTCGTGTCCAACAAGTGGGTGCTGAGAGACTCAAATGAGATTTGTTACCTGCATAGTCTGTGAGCATCAGCTGCGGCTGTATGGATATGTGGCTCGTTTTCCTGACGCTGATCCTGCTCACCAGATTATCTCAGCGAGGGAGCCTCATGAGTGGAGGAGTCAAATGGGCTGACCACGTGCCTCGTGGTTGCAGCAGGTTGATCAGCATCTCAAGGAGATGGGGATGGGCCAGGCATCTGCCTGGGAGATGGCCAGATGGAGGCCCTTGGAGTACCGGTGGAAAGTGGACTCAACGACGCACTGCTCCAGTGCATGCTCCCTTACCTGACCTGACCTGACCTTATGCATGTCCTGTCATAGTCGTGGATACATCTCAGGGACTCCACAAATTTTGCACATCTCCAAATGTCCTTCTCAAGCACCTCCATGGCCCTAGTCATCTCAGTTGGTGCAAAGTCCTTCCGAAATAAGAACAGTGAACACAATTTACCATGAGACTGCTCCAAAGGGATCTCGTGTTGAAAAGCCACTACTGTGGGCTTTCTAATGTATAGATGTATCGTTAACACTGAGCAACCAGAGCAGTTTTTCTCTCCAAAGGAAGATGCATTCCAGGATGTGCTGAGAACCGGAATGAAATCTAAAGTATCTTCTCCAATTTATTGTGTCTCAAACAATGGAATCACACACAAGCTGATTCAAAAACCAAGCAAAATCGCTTCTTTAAAAACCTGCCAAATCAGATTCGCACTATTATCATGAATCCCCTTAATTACAGAATCAGCGTCTCACTTACGCTCATGGAAAACGAAAATTATTATTGCTTGTTCTGTCTTGAACTGTGGACACCTGACATTACATACCTTTGGAAATCAAAACTTTTCTCATGAATTCAACAACTTAGCAATCATACTGCCAGTGAGATGTTCTGCCATACCACTCGATGACTTGTGTTGGCAGAACTCTCAAAAAAACAAATCTCCTCCATATCACTTATCTCACCAAGGCTTGAGCTTTGAACATATGCTGTGCGATCTGACAGCGAAGAAGTTTACTTTCTCTTGTCTCGTTTTGTTGGACCATGTCACAGGCAACTCTGTCATGCGGTGACTGCACACAAAACACAAGATATATCAATCCCATTGCTGTAATCAAAGTGACAATGGATGAAATTAACAGAACATTGATGGAGGTATGCTCAACATCACGGGGAGCAAAGAGAAGCTGAGGTTTCAGGTGTTAACCCTTCGCCAGAGCTTCATCCTAAATCCAATTGCCCTAATTTAATATATATTCAAAAAGTTGAGATTTGCCTCGACAGTCTCTATCGTGCAGCATCCAAATGAGAGTGCATGATTTCGTCATCAAGGGTAATAGGTGCAACTCTTCAGGCTCGAATCACAATGGCTGAGCAAAGCAATCAGAAAAAGCAATACAATTTATATTTATTGTCTCTGGTCACAATCATCATATCATATCATCATCATCATGATGATCATAATCATAAGTTACTGCAAGCGTCATCACTGGAAGCCAACAGCCCCAAGGAAGACGGCCACTCTGACCAGATTCCCCAAACATAAAGTAAGGAAGAAATGTTAAATATTTGTCTGTATTGTGGGAGTTGAGAGCAGCTTGTAATTGAGTGGTGTACAGCGTCAAGTTCAAGGTCACAGCGTGGGCAGAATGGATCCTCTCCTTTGTCCTGGCAGAGGACACGTATTCGTCAGGGAGCTTCCAGTGGACGGGAAGTGCCTGATGAGGAAGACTCCTACACTGCAACCCTCCTCCAACTTTCCCAGTCTTCAGACAAGGGCCTCGTCTCCTGTCACAATAGGTCACTTTTATATTTTCCTTTGTCATATTGCTAATCGTTTTTCAAATGGAGTAAGGTTATATTTTATGAAGTTTAAATCAATAATTTACCTGGAAATCCAACCTCCTTCTAGGTTTTCCAATGCCTTCTGGAAATATTCTGAAACTGGCTCTCCTCAAGTGATGCAAGCTGTCGTGGTATCCGACGACATGAAAGAAGGCAAAGTCTGAATGTTGTTCCTTATGGAATCATAAACCGTTTGGCCGACCGACATCAAATTTTGCATTCATTCTCAGGGTCCCAGGGTCAGGTCATGGGCATGAATTAAATCTCCCCGCTCTCCTCCTGTGAGTGTGGGGAGATGATCTTTTCACCGATACACGTGGAGTCGTGAAAGTGGTTTAACCACTGACCCCTGCCGTGGGGAAGGGGTATTGTGGGTTGGAAACTGTGCCAATTATGAAAACAAATCCTTTCACTCCTATCGGGAGTGGGTATGACCAGTTCTCATTTCTTGCATACAGCAGTTCGGCTGCCAGGTAGTTATCATTTATTGGAAGCACAG
Organism: Eptatretus atami; assembly: GCA_035128595.1. NCBI lineage: Eukaryota > Metazoa > Chordata > Myxini > Myxiniformes > Myxinidae > Eptatretus > Eptatretus atami. The sequence goes on along the minus strand of CM068958.1, from coordinate 17,860,193 downwards.
CTGTGCGCCTCTGATGCTGTGCCCCTCTACCAGTACACTGGAACTCATTTCGCTAACCTCGGAAGGATGACAGGCTGAGTCAACCCCACCTGGTGTTAATTCAGCAGCAAACGAGGGTTGAATTCAGAACCCTGAGATCTGAAGCGAGCCACCCCAGCTGCGAAGTCAACACCAGGCTTGGTATGACCAGTCCGTGTATGAAATGTAAATAACCTGAAAGCAAGATTAACATTTCAACATTTGGTGAATATGAACTGAGACAACTGAGGTTCACATTCACAAAATGTTGATGTATTCATATTTACCAAGCAGGGACCCGTGGAAACTCCACGTCGTGTAAAATTAAACTTTAAGTCTTCAACTCTCACCCCAACCCCCTTATGAACCCCCAAACCCTCAACATCTGCCTCCCAACCCCAAGTCCGCAACTTCAGCCTCCCAACCCCAAGTCCGCAACTTCAGCCTCCCAACTCCAAGTACTCACCACCCCCCTCCCTTCTCCAAACCCAAGGGCATCAATGCCCTCCCCAATCCAAGCTTTCAAACCTTACCACCCCCAACACAACTCAACACCCCCCCCCCCAACAAAGCCTCTATAGTAGTTTTCAAGCATATAATTTTACACATATTTGATGGGATGGCCATGTTTTTCTCCCCGTCCCAATCCTACAATTATGGAGTACGACCATACTCCATGATATACCACTCCTCCTTGCATCGTTTGAGATTAACCAGGTTCAGGATATTTCAATAAATCTTTGAAAAACCTTTCCAGGTGTATTATTAATGTTAACCTTATTAAAAAATAACCTTACTCCATTTGAAAAACGATCATCACCATGACAAAGTAAAACATAAAAGTGACCGATTGGATGACATTCCCTTTAAGATTGGACCACATCAAGCAAATACAAAGTGATATGACTGGTATGGAAGTGATACTTGCACATTTTTAAGGAGGAAATATTCTGTCCACAAACTTTTGGAACTAATATGACAACAAACCACTTCTCAAGTCACAAGGTTTCGAGTGAGAGTCCACCAAAAAAAGGGGACAAGGAGTCGCACCGTAATCACTGTAAAATGTACTTCCCAGAGTTTTATAAAATACCAGGTTTGTAAGGGTGTTGTAGTAGAAGGATGATGGGAAGTACACGAACAGAAAAGTGTTGTACGAATCTTCTCCATTGTTCTTCAGCCGTATGTTCACAATAATTTGTTTGGAGTAACCAGTAAGGAAGGGGAAGCGAGTTTTGTGCTTGGCCCAAGAAGGAACAGGACGGCTGTGGATGGTGTGTAAGAGGAAGCAAGGACAGAATATTCCAAATTAACCATCAGCAAAACCAAAAACAAATCATGAATTCTGAACATTTCATGCTTAATTACCATATGCACTTCCCATAAATTTTGAGGACAACGATTCAATATAAAACACTTTCCAATCCGACAGAAAACGATTTAACACATTGTCGAGTACAAGAGGTGTGCGAATACTCCGCTCACACCACCTTATACAAGTGGGGTTTACCCTGGGATCCTGGCAGGATGGCCTAGAAGTACATACACTCGCCTCTAAGCCGTCTCGTCTGGGTTTGAATCTCATCCCAGCTATAAATGCTCATCCCGATGTTTCACAGGCAGGGTTATTCATCAATGTGTGTGTTCCATCCCTCAGATGGACATTAAACTGGACATCTAGTCTGTCCGCATTTGTTGGTGGATGTTAAAGATCCCACGGTGTCCTTCACAAAGGGTCAGCGGCACCCTGAACAAATTCCAAGTTTGTGCCATAACCTACAGCCTCAGCCAACGATGCAGCCTTGTGCTGCATATGAAAGAAGTAGAAGCCCCAGGATAGATAAACGGTTTTAGGCCAAATGAAACAACTTTTGCAATACACAACTCACCAGGGCAAACAATCATACAAGGTGTTCCAAAAAGAACCTGGACAACTTGTTGTGCTAAATATATTAACAACCAAAGTGATACAATCATACCCTTGTTTTGTATGACACAGAAACACGTAAAGTTTTCTTTTTTGTCAGGTCTGGAGGTTTAATGTAAAACAAAATGGCGACTCCTCGGGAGAAAACTTCATGCATCGGATGGTTTGTCGAGACGAGATCCGACATGCAAGTTTAGCGTAATTTCCGTTCAAGGCATGGAAGGAATCCACCATTGTGGACTAGTGTCAGAGTGGTTAAGGAGGTTTAAGGAGACTGGGAGTTTTCAGAAACAGAAAAGTCCTGGTCGACCAAGCACAAGTGCAGCAGACGTTGAACGAGTGCGTGGATCATTTCAACAAAGTCCCAGAAAATCAATTTGATGTGCATCTCGAGAATTAGGACTACCAACCACTATTGTCCACAGGATTTTGCATAACAAACTGAAGCTTTATGCCTATAAGGTGCAGATTCTGCAGGAACTCAAACCAAGTAACGGACCCAAATGCAAGACGCTTGCCTTGGACATGCTCGGTCGCATCGAGGATGACGAAGATTACCTAAAAAAAGGTCATGTTCACAGACAAAGCTTGCTTTCATGTATCGGAGAAGGTCAACTGGCACAATGTGAGGATCTGGGGTTCTGAAAACCCCCACGTGGTCATTGAACACATACACAACGGTCCAAAGGTCAATGTGTGGTGTGACCTTCTCCATAACCGCTTGGTTGGTCCGTTTTTCTTTGTGGAGGATACAGTGACCTCAACAATTTACAGGAACATGTTGGTATGATTCACCTTCCCACAAATTGAAGACCTGCAACCCGATATCATTTTTCAACAGGAAGGTGCTCCACCTCATTGGGCCTTAGTTGTTCGAGCTGTCCTCAGTTAAAAATTTCCAAGTCACTGGAATGGCCAAGATGGACCAGCTGCCTGGTCTTCACAATCAACAGACATAACCCCCCTTGATTTTTTTTCTGTGGGGGTTTGTCAACACCAAGGTGGCAAACCTGCAGGATCTTCATTCTCGGATCACAGCTGCATGCACACTGATGGAAGCAAACATGCAGAGCTGAACATGACAAGAACTTGTGCACCACCTTGATATCCTGTGCATGACAAACGGAGCTCACTTCAAAGTGTATTGATGGTGTGCACAAAACGTTATGAGTTTCTGTATCACATAAACCAAAGGGTATCGTTGTATCATTTGTGGTTCGAAATATTGTCGCGGTGCTGGCGGTTGAGATAACAACCTGACCCCAAATTGTGGTGACGGGTGGTTAACACTGCCAGCCCAGATATCTGAGTGGTTTTTCCTTCGGAGGTGGACACGTTGATCCTCAGAAATTACAACACACGCTGGAGAGGCAGGGCGCAATAGCAGAGCGACGAAGGCACGGGGAAGCACAGCACAGGGGGGTTTATACTCGAACCCCATGACAAATACACAAACACATCAACTTCAAATAAAGCATATTTAATGAAAATAGACAAATATTTACATGGGACAATAATGCAGAATGTTATAATATATGAGGTAGCTAAAGTCAAAAGTCGAGGCGCCTCCACACACAGACTTAAAAATACAGACATGAGGGATATTAAATAAAAGAAAATTCTTCCTTTATTCTGGCACTTAGCTTGGTCCAGAGATGGTCTTTGTGGAACGTGGAATTGAGGAGCTTTGTCCTGCACGTGTAGACGCGCCCAAAAATGGCGCCAAGCCACTCTCTCGCAGCGGGAAAAACATATGTCAGGCATTTCGTGAGCGGTATTCAACACCAAGGCTCAGAGACCCCATGCAGCTTCTTTTCATGAGCGAATATGCCGACCGTTCCTCTCTTGCACCCGGTCTGTTCACAATGATTGTCCACACGAGACGATTTTTGAGAACCCATGATCAGGACCACGAGGCATGCTCTCCTTCCCTCCTCAGAAAAATACACACTTCATGGCCCAGCCAAACAGTCAATGGCTAGCGTCTTGCTCAGTACGTGAGCCAATTCGCCTCAGCATGAATACGAGAACCATGCCGTCTTCTTCATGCTTCAAAGGAAAGCCAGCCATAAAACCCTGTTCTTACAGGCCATCTCCGAGCTACGCTCTCTCACTCTCTCTCGACCGCATGCATCCCTCACTCTGCACTCGTGCGTTCCTCCTGATCTATCTCTGACATCACACTAAACCACCGTCCACCTCGGGGGTGTGGCTTTTGGCTTTCTCACACCAAACCCAAGAAGGCGGAGCTCTCTGTTTGTTCGGCACACCTGGCTCGCTTGTTGTTATTATAAAACGCACTTCTTTCATGATTGGCTTGAAAATGCAAAACGAAGGAAAAGGTCACAGAGGAAATCACATACTGGGGAACTTATCCTTAATCCTCAACTCATTAAAACCACACACCCCCCCCCCCATGTGGTGACACATAACACTTAAGATCACAGTTTCCCTACTTAATTACATCGAGATGTCTCCTACACGTCCACGGACCAAAACAACTCTATTCAATCCTAACTTTCCGATGAAATTCCTCCATCTACCCCCACAACCGTAACAATATATTCACAACCAAAGTTGTACCAGGTTATATTCACAACCAGGTCTTTTTGGAACACCCTGCATATCATAACTCATAGGCTTTTTGTATCAAATATAAGGCTTACCAATGTTATCCCCCACACAACAATAAATTAGTGACATAAACCCCCCACTTCAACAGAATTTATGACATAAACCCCCCCAAGAGACACTTAGATCATTTGTGATATCAACCCCCCACTTCAAGGGAAATTCCCAATTTTACTCACCGACAAATTATATTCCACAATGACCAACAACAGGGAAGAAAAGCAGCAATTCAATCAGTATTTCTTATTTGAAAATCACAGTTTAACACCCTGCTCAGATATAATCTGCCCTGGTATTGTCCTCTCTCTATAGTGGTGTAAATCTTGTTGTGGTTTATCATGCTTCTTGCTCTCAAAACTCACAAGTAAGGTGTGCCATCGTGTCACTGCAACAGGACAGCTCCAATACCAATGTCAAAACCATCGGTTGTGAGCACAAATGGCTTACTCGGGTCCTCAAAATGGCCTTGCTGATGATAAGTTAGTTGCTGAGGGATGTGTAGGCTTTTTCTTGGATATGCTTCATACCAGCTTACTGTGTTGACCCCTCCCACTCATATTATTAAACGGTACAGCGATGGCTGCATAATTGGAGATGTAGTCTGGTAGCATCCTGCCAAACAGAAAACAAAAATGACCGTATTTCTTTCTTTATCATTGGCCACGGTGCATCCTTAATCTTTTCAACATTGTCATCATGAAGGCCGAACAGACGTCGTTCTATCGAGGAGTTGACAGACAAAGCTTGTATTGTCCATCGCGATCACACATCTGTATGGTCTGGCCGCAAGGCTGTGGACATTTTGCAGAGCAGTTCCTCTTGGGTGGAAACATGCTTGCCCAAAGTGGTGTATGGATTAAAATGTCACTCTCCGCATGTTCCATTATGGCCGGTACATGTGTAGCTCCTGAAGCAACATCCCAAATCGTGTTATCAGAAACTTACAGGTGCTATATCATCACAAATACAATCTTATGTCTGGCTTCATCGGATATATCGGCTAATCGGCTAATCGGCAAATACCAATGGCTCAAGTCAATCTCAATAAAAAAAAACTTGCATCCAATGAGCTTCTGGTAGAAGTTATTGACAGTCACCATTGGTTATGAATCAGATGCAGTGATCTTGTTGAATTTACGGTGATCAACACACACAGGACTTGTCCTGTCCTTTCCGACTACAACCATTGGAGAGGCATACTGTGATTCCCACCATCAGATTAGCCCACCTCCAACATCTCTTGTATGTTTTGACAAAGGGATTCTCTAATGCTCTGTGGTATTGGGTATGGTTTTGACCAAACAGGCTCAGCATAATCAAGTTGACACGATGATGGATCAAAGTCATATCCCTTTGAAATCAGGAAACATGTCTTGATATTTCTTGACATGGGTGAGATGCTGATCAAACATCACATCCACCCTGTTTCTCTGGGCTTGCCAGTGCCAAGCTTTAACAGGTTCTCATCGTTGACCACGTCCTACATGGTCAAGTCACTCAGTCTCAACAGCAGCACACACTATATCTAAGTTGACAGCTGGGGATACATCTTCTGCTTGACCATCTCTTTGTTGCATCCTCAGCTGCTCCGCATCAGCACGGGGATGTATACACTCAGGTTACACATGAGGGGCTCGCTGATCGCCCTACTGTATACTGACCTATGCAGTCGCCACACAACTGTCCTTCCACATTGTCTTGTTTCTGGGACATTACCAATGTTCAGGATATCGATAGCTTCTAACGAGCACTCGGCCTCAACCATAGCTGTGAATTCAGGATTATCTATGATAATCTTAACCACTGGCACCTTCCACACTGTGTTATCAATTAACAGCATGTACAGCACCAAAACTTTCTGAGGTATTCGTCCTTCGATACCAACCCCTCCTTCACTATGACTGCTGCAGCACTTTGTCCTTCAACCCTCAAAACCTGCATACAAGATCTCCTGACCATCTTCCTCACTGGCATCTGCCTCCAGTAAGGGTTTGGATACAAGCACTGCTCACCAGCAGAAGCTTCTTGCCGCATATGCAAGCAACAAATGTTCCTCTCCAATACTCCATTCCAATTCGGTATCAGACACCTACCTCCCTATCTGGGAGATCAAATTTCACCAGGAAGCCGGCATTCACCCTCAAAGATTCTTGCAACCTTTGCAAATGCAAGAATCTTCTGTTGATGCACTCCTTACTCCAGGACCCTTCACATACTGCTCCAGTAACCCTCAGCACACAAGTCTTGGTACCTTTTGAAGATGACTTGAAATCCATTGATGCATGGCTCTACCCAAATCCAAAGATAACTCCACATCTCAGAGCCTACCTTGCTCTTAAATTGGTCCTTAGTGATCCTGGCGCTATGGCCATAACTTTTGCATACAAAACACTACATCATGGAATAATTATATATCTAAGGTCTCATCTCCTTTCACAATAACAGGTTTCTGCTCCTTTCCCTGAGCCGTAGCATTGGCACAATGAACTCCAGTTGACAGTTGCCTGTTATGAGCCATCAGGAAAAGCTCTTCAAGATTCTTTGGTGCCCTCTCATGCAAATGAACGGACAAATCATTGAGGCATGCAGCAAAACATTTTAAATTTAAGAACTCGCTGTGCAGATCGTCAAACATCTGGTCGGTTCAACACACTTCCTCATATAATTTGTCAACCTCAGTAGAAACTGCTTAGGGCTCTTGCCAAACTCTGGACAAGACATATTGTGCATATTGGTTCACGAGTCAGTAAGTGACCACTATATTCGTTATGGGTGTCTGTCTGTCTGTCTGTCTGTCTGCCCGAGATGCCCGTGGGTTTTTATCCGATCCTGATAAAATTTGGGTGGGAGGTTTATATCATGATCTAGTTGTGTTTCCTGAGAAGGGCATGGTGCGCCCATTTTGGGTGGAGCCCGCCCAAAAAACATGTGTTTTTAGGGGTAGCCGATTTCAAGTTACATCTTCTCCGAGGGGTTTGTCGAATCTGGCAGGGGTTTCGATATTTTGTTAGCCCAGTGGCACCTGCATAGCCCCACGGAGCTCGATTTTTCATTTTTCGTCCCAAGGTCAAGGTCACAAGTCACGAACTTAGAAAATGTCAAAAAAATCAATAAATTGGGCATCGAGCTCCTAGGGTTTCAACTGTTTTGAATGAAGTTGGTATGCAAGTAGTGCTCTTCGAGTACTACAACTTTCATCATTTACGTTTTTCCCGATTCCCGCCAGTTTGCCCGTGGCGCCCCTCGAAGGTCAAAAAAATAAAAAAGGCGAACCGTGTACATTGCTCGTGAACCATCGCCGTCTCCAGACTTGTACAATACACCATTGTTATATAGCTCAGGTAATGCCCATTGTGAATATGAGACTTCCAAAGACGTCTTAGACTTCCCAGAAAACCAACATGGTGGATGTAAGATTTTCTTCCGAACCATTGTGGGTGTCGTCAAGCTAGCTCTCCAGCCAATGGGTTCGAAGGCTTCTTGTGTATGCAGCTTCATTAAGTGTTAAATATAAAAAGATAACTTCCTACCATAAAACACAGTGTGTACTTGTCCGTCCCCCTTCATAAGGATGATTAAAGAAGGGTTTTAAAGTCTAATCCTTCAACACGATTGTGTGTTCACTTCGGTCTACTTTTGAGGATAAAATAAAAACTCGAAAAATATTTTCCATAAAAGAGTAAGTCTGTCTCTTCTATTGGAATTGTCGATGGTGACTTGCAAACCGGGCCTCAAGACCGGTGTACAGAAGCGATTTTTTAAATACCAAAAAATACAAGGGAGGTGGAATCGGCTTCACATGATGTTCCACGCGTAGAGAGTAAAATGTATGTTCATTTAAGCACACAGATGTCTAAGAAATAAAGAAGATACAAACACACCTGACGCTAGGCCGAGGCTTCAGACTTTGGCACGCTGACGAGGCTGTACCGTCAAAACGAAACGTCCCAGAAGATAAAGAAAATGGGGTCACATTTGTACATGTCGTGTTTTAAAATAATTCTTCTTGCTTCGAAACATCACATCTTCCAGTCTCCTTGAATATTTCAAATAAAATAACTCCAACCTGTCATTTTTTGATGGGCTTTTATACTGGTATATAGATAGATGCCAGGGCAAGTATAACACCGAGTCACCGACCGTTCGGTGCCCAATGCACCAACTGTGCAACTCTTGACTGTTAACAGTACTCACTGACTTCATTGCACACCCAGAGTGCACCTTTCAGAGGCTTGCCGATAGGGTGAGTTATATTTTTACATCAATTGCTGGCCATGTTCCTACAAGCATCGCAAGTAGTCCACACCAATTTAGGGATGAAGAAACCACACCCATGGAATGGCATGTACTTGTAGTGGTTGAGGAAATGGGAGACAGGATAATGATAAATATCAGGAGTGGAGCAGTAGATGTGAGAGAGATTACAGGATATCTCACTGGTGTTAGCCGATCGGCAGTTGACCTCACACATATTACCATAAAGCCACACATGCAAAGATGAGGTGAACAGCACAACACTTTGGCAATTTGCCATCCTAAAACATCTATACACCACCGGGACTGTCATGCTTTCCCATGCACGTAACAATATCATCAAAGCATCGTTTCATTTCGAGTTTATTCTACTGTTGCGCTGTATTTCAAATCACGGTGAGTACAAGTAAGCTCATGGTGAAACAGCAAATGGATGCAAGATTAGGATTTTATTAACCTGGAGAGAGAAGCATTAAGAGAGAGATCTGGCAAGCAGATGTCATCCTTTCCGCAGTCTTTGGAAAAATGGAGCTGAAATGGGACAAGTCATTCAATATTATTTTCTTGCAATCATACCAGGCTAATCTTAAGCTACCAACTATTTCGAGGTGAATATCCTCTACCCCACTGTGCCTGTTGCCTTTAGGTATACTTTCCAAATCCAGTTTAATCCTGTAAACTTTCCCTGCTGCTAACACCATCTTCACAAAATCCATCCTCCTCCATACTTCATCTACATCATCCTTCATCTATCATAATTCCACACTGTGTGTGTGTGTGTGTGTGTGTGTGTTTGGTGTGTGTGTGTGTGTTGTGTTTGCGACGCTGTTCTCAACAACCACTGGTCCGATCTAATTGAAACTTGCCAGGTATATTGCTGGGGACCTGAGTATGTGCCTTTTCAAGGTTTGATATTAATCGGACAAGTGGTTCCAAATTATGGCCATATATTTACCAAACCAATGACAGGACACATTGCTGCGTAGGCATGGCCGTTGGGGCTGCGTAGGCGTGGCCATTGGGGAAGAGATCCTCAGCCGCATTCCCCATTACGGGTTACAACGTACGGACTTCCGGATAGTGATGACTTACTGTATTCTAATAATTTCTCGATTTCTTATGCGCATTTATAGATAAACACAATGGCCCAATCCAGTCGTCGTTTACGAGAGCGAAGGAACGGCCTGTGTGGTTGTTTGAGTTTTTTTTTTTTGCACGTAAGGCCACGCACGTACGGGCACGCAGAGCGAAGGAACGGCCTGTGTGGTTGTTTGAGTTTATTTTTTTTATTTTTTTGCACGTAAGGCCACGCACGTACTGACACAGTGAGAGCGAAGGAACGGCCTGTGTGGTTGTTGTTTCTGGCACGCGGTTTGAAAGTTTTCTTTTTTTTTCTGTTTTGCACATACGGGCACGTACTTGTTATCTTAAACGATACTCTGAAGTTCCATTAGCCTTACTATAATTAATGGACCAGTGTTTGTGTGTTGTCATACTACTCCTCTTACAGTTATGGGCCGATTGCATCCAGACTTGCTCCATCGAATCAGCATCACCCCAATAAAATGTAATATAATAACACCATTCCTTTCATGCCATAAAGGGGGCTGCCGAGGCAGTTTCATTGGCAAGGAGTACAGTCCTGGATGGGTCACCATTCCGACGCAGGTTACCCTGAGTGGTTTTTACCCCAATACATTCTTACTCATTTCGCCAACTTCGGTAGGATGACAGGCCGAGTCAAACATAGCTGGTGTTAATTCAACAGTCAACAGGGGCTCAAACTCAGAACCCTTGGGTCCCAAGTAACCACCTGAAACCACTAAGTCAATACCAGGCTTCCCAATAAATGTATTGGGGTGTTTTTATCTTTAGGGGTGGTCTTGTGGGGGGGAGGGAGGGGGGACGCAAATTTTCTATGTAAATGTGTATCGTGTAGCACCACCTCCAGGTGGGGGAGGGTATTACAAGTCTCCACCATTTGCAGTGCAGTATTCCTGTTCCCACGTTTTCCAGTGCAGTGATGTATTTTGAATTATAAGCAGCGGGGTTGTTTTTGCTTCATGCACGTAACCCAGTTTATGCTTTTTGGCTGATACAGAGCTGTCAGTTGCCCATACACTGCCCAAATAAAGGTATGCATCAGAAGAACGTGTTGCATGCTTGTAACCAGATCGCCCGTAGGGTGGGTACTCTGTATTTTCAAAAGGGCACTCGGTAGACAAAATAATACTCCAAAAGTTCGTTTTGTGTAAAGCACATGGGACATGCACGCAACCCTAATGTAAAAGTGATTTCATTTTAAAGACGCAAGGCATTGATTGCAAAGTTAATATAACAACTTTTTGTTTTTCGGGGATTCGAGCAAATCGTCGTGAGATATCGGAACACGATTGCAGGCTGCAGCACAATTTTATTATTTTGATCCCAGTTTTCCATTCAAACATCTACACTGCAAGAGACATATTTGTCTGTCTGTATGTGTGTCGCCATTTTTCTCAGATTTGGCTAAACAGATCCTCGTCAAACTTTCAGAGGTTCATCAGTGAGTGCCTGGGAGTGTTTTAGGCAAAAAAAGTTTTTGAAGATTATGAAAAAAAACAAAAATTGATATATATATATATATTATTAATTTTTTTGAAATCGCTCTGTAGTGCCTTTGTCTCTGTAGCTCTGTGAAAGGTGACATTAAATGTATAATGCCAATTATAATTACTGCCCCAATCTGCAGTTGGAACTCTATCAGTGACGGAGCTCCACACATAGAAATGATGCAAACAGCGGTCAGATGTTGCAACAGTAAGAACAAAAAATAATATAAAAACAGATGTCATGAAAATGAATGAATGTGTGTTTTGATGGTACAGAGCACTCATGTGCTGAGTTTCACAGCAGCACGATAAGTCACTGTTATTGTTAAAGTATTTTCATCACAGGCTATTTCTTCTTTCGTTTGTAGCACAAGGCTGTGGGGTAGCATCATTGGCTGGGGGGTGCAGCTGTGCAGCTGATGCAACGCCTTCTGTTGGTCCTTGCTGGAATTTGGCCAGGGCATCGGCGATAGCTCGCCTACTATTCGAAAAGGACACCATGGGATCTTTAATGTCCACCAACTAATGCTGGCAGACAGGACTCCCAGTTTTAACATCCAGCCAAGGGATGGCACACACATTGATGCCTCTCCCTGCCTGAGATACACCAGGATGACAGTTTGTCGCTGGGCAGAGATTCAAACCAAGGCTGGATGGGCTCAGAGGCGAGCGTGCATCACTCCACGCCAGCATGACAGCCCTCATCACATGTCAAAAAGGACATAATGGCACTTGTCATCAGCTTGGTGGTAATTCAACCATTTTTGGAGTCAAATGTGTTGGTGACAAATGTGGGTGCATATTACCAAGACCATATGCGATGTTGGAGATGACGGATCGAGAACCGGACTGGGATAGAGATCCTGGGGCTCGTTTTCAATGATGGAGATGTCAAATGAATTGTGAATAGGCCGAACTCTGTCTTCTACATTATCCTGCATAAATAAGAGGGATGTGGAGGCAATAAGTATTAGCAAGAATGATGGAGATGCCTCAACAACCAACTTTAACGATGATAGGCCTTTTATGAGCCGATCCAGATGCTTTTTCCGATTTCTCGACTTCACCTCTCAACGCAAATATAAAGTAGAAGGGCACTCGGTAGAGCGCATGCCTCCGCCAAGCAATGCCTGATCCACGAGAACATATCAAACCTATTACATTTTTGAAGTGTCATGCCATGTATCGGTTTTGGCCCTTTTTCTCCAATCTGAAGAATCACTTGAAAAATTAAATAATTCTCGGATCCTGATCCGGATTCGGATCTTCACCAAAATCAAATCAATTCGTCCTTGTCACACACCCAACGTGTTCACCAAGTTTTATCCGAATCCGTCTGCAACTTTTTGAGATATCCTGCACACAAACAAACAAACAAACAAACAGACAGAAAGTGGTGCAAACATAACTTTCACCTTCGGTGGCGGAGGTAACAATCAACATACCGCCACGGTGATGAAGTACTCCAGCTTGCACGTATACTCGGCATTGTTGTCGTCTTTGGAAGACAGCTTCAACGTTACGTTCTTCACCAATTTATTCAATCCCACACCTGCGTCCTTTCCCGACTGCACAAATTCAGCACGTGGTTTTCTTCTTCCAACATCCAAATTCAGCTCAATTTTCAGAGGCACAGTTACTTCCCCTGTAAGGGACAGACCGGTCGCACCAAGTAACGTCTGGAAATGATCGATGAAAAAGGCAACTTAACACACAGCAGAAAACAACCAACAAAAACAAATCAAAATTACAGGAAATCAAATACTGGACAACATACAATGTTAAAATTACTGGTAAAATCACCTGTACAGAGTAATAGTTCAATTCCACTGGAGCATCAACACGAATAAAAAGGTGTGTGTGTGTGTGTGTGTGTGTGTGTACATATGTGGCTTTCAGAATGTGGAATGGAGACAGTTTCAACAGTTCTTCCAAGATGGGCTCAAAGCATCCACCCTCATTTCAGTAAGAGGTCACAATTCATGGACCAAGCTGTGAAGTTTTCCGTTCTCAAAGTTTTGTTCCGAGAGCTCTCTTCAGGATCGTCGCTGAGCCCCGCACAGCTTCCAACTGCAGTTACTTTGTAATAATATTCCCAGGGATGGCTTTTAGCTCACCTGTAAAGTAGTTCCGGGGAGCTTATGGGATGGCGCGTCGTCCGTCCGTCCGTCCGTTCACAAATACTTGCAACTTATTCTCAGAAACTACACATACGATTTCAATGAAATTTGACTACGACATTCATCAAGCGTGATGGCATAAAAAAACCTACAGGGTCTGAACGGGTCTACAGAGGAAATTTACGGGGGGGGGAGGGAGAGTGGGTTACCACTCCAAAGAGGTATTTGTTTTCTTCTCAAACGATACACACAATTCTGATGAAATGTCAAGTCAACCTTCATCACCCATGACATACCAAAGCTTGTTCATGACATTAAAAAAATCTGTTCTAAGGGGATCTAAAGGGGGTTGCCCCCCAAAATATGTATTTACTTTCTTTTCTGAAACCACACACACAATTTCGATGAAACATGGCCACAACCTTTATCACCCGTGATGTACCAAGGTTTGTTCACAGTATTAAAAAAAAAACATCCAGAGGTATTTACTTTCTTATCCGTTATATATTTTGTGGGTCATCTATGCCTACCAGTGGTTACCTGGTTATCTTCTCCAGCCGCTACCAGGTGATGGCCCAGGGGTATTGCCCCTGTGTTTAATATCTCTGTGAGGATCTTTGTCATCATTCCTGTAGGTCCAGCTATCACTGGTACAACTTTGGCATTCTTCAGCTTCCAGGATCTTCTCACTTCATTCTTGAGGTCTTGGTGTTTGGTCATTTTCTTGATTTCTGCATCGTTTCGTCCAAAATCACTGCTATTAACACCCCAATAAGCAATGCCTTCTTCTCTTTTTTTTTGTACCTAAATTTGATATGTGGTCGCAACGCTTTGTTTTCTATGTTCACGCTTGATGGGATCATTAGTTCGTATGTGAGCAGTAGATTCTTCCATGTTTTCAGTGATTACCTTCAGTTTATGTTCCCGTAACTTTTCTGAAACTGGGACATCAAAGTTTTTGCATATGTGCCAGTAGATTACATTATAAACTCTGTTGTGTAGTTGTGTGTACAGCTGTTCTGACATGAGTTTGTTTTTATATGTGTGTTTGGTCATTAAGCATAACATATTCTCTTTACTCACCCACCTCCACCCCTCACCTTTCCTCTTCTTTTGTTTACATTCTCACACACACACACACACACACACACACAACACACACACACACACACACACCACACCCTCCTCCCATCCCTCCCCCTTCCATGTACAGCAACGTTTGGTGAGGAATAGCTCTCCCCACCTCCCCACCTCCGCACCCCCCCCCCCTTCCTCGCCCTTCTCCCCTCCCTCCTGCCTCCTCTCTACCTCTCTCTCCCTCCCTTCCTCCAATACCCCCCCCACCCCAATCAGTGAAGTGACGGGTTGTATTTGCTAGTTTATAATAAATAATATTTTGAACTTTTGCTGATGGGAGCTTCACGAATCAGAGTTTTTCATAAAACTCTGTCTCCAACCTTCGCTCTGTTTTAAAAATCAAACTGCATCGGAATCAGAAGGACAGCTCTCCCTTCTTGGACCAAATTTTGGAAAGACTTCTTTTCTTCTTCCATGCAGCACATATTGCTGCTGGTAGCATCCTTTGCTGTAGGTGCAACTGTTTCCACTAATTCAGTGCCCCCTTGTCGGCTAGAGCATGAATTTGTATTTCGCCAGGGTGTCGTAACCAGTTCACTTACTTTGGAAAGACAGTGGTGCCAATGATGTTACTGCTTTGAATCTAATATTGCGCACACACACACACACACACACACACACACACACACACGATTGCAAAACCCCGTCTCCCTCTCCATGGGGGGATGAACTAACAAGCCTTCAGTTATATTGCTTTGACAATAGAATGCATCACATGTTTTATGAGTCTGGTAGCCAACTGGTAGTTCTGGACCTTCGACTAGCACCAAGAGGTTGTGGATGCACAACCCAAGTGAAAGCAGGAGTATTAGGTATTGTGATCCCTTGTATTAAAATCGACATAAATTGGCATATTTCTAAGAGATTATCAACAAAAACACAAGTGGTTCACAAAAGATCTTCCAAGGGGAGGATATACCTGCAACAATTGTTCAGACCTCCAAATGTTGCTGTTCCACAACTGTTCGTTCACTTTTAACCATCCTGGCTGAGCAAGCCTCTCAGTCGCAAATCAAAACCACAATGATCATTAATTCACCTCGCTGAGCTTTAGGTATCGTCGAACTTCATCATCACCATCATCATCAAAAGTCATGGATCACGGAGAATAACATACCACAATGTACGTACACAACAACATTATTCTGGGCCTTTTCTCATTGAATGAGCCCAAGTCAAGACCAGTTCATACAATTGTACTCTCCACAAAAAGCTTTTTGCTGTCCAAGCTGAATAATGACAGTGAAGGTCAATGAATAGCATGTTGTTGTCTCTTTTTTGCATTGATCGAAGTTTCAAGGCGGAGCAAAATACATCAGGAGAGATCAACTTGCTTTTACGAGATTCCAAAGCCATCGGTTGACATCGGACTTCTGAAGATATTCGTTGACATTGGACAAATCCCTCATCTAATAACACCTGGGCTTCCCTGGAGGTCTCCCTACCAAGTTATAACAGTTCGATTGTGAAAATGACTGGATCTCAGAAGTTCAGCAGAGCTAGAATGGAGAACATTTCAGCTGATAAATCGTAGGCAGCGTTTACTTATGCGTCAATGTTAGTACATCTGTACAGAAACAAAATTGATAATAGTGCTTGATATAAAATGGCCTTGGGTGCAGATATCTTTCCTTTCGAGTGATTTCCAAAGATACAGTATTTATAATAACTCATAAATGACTCGTGACGTAATAAGGCGAGAGCATGAAGGTTGAATTTCGAAAGCACAATTATTGACAGATTAATGGTCCGACAGCCCAAAAGGTCAAATGGCACATGGAGATCCGGAGGACAGGTGTTAGCACAAACATCAGAGGTTGTGAGGAATACAAAATATGTACCAGTTGCCTGAGCTGTGAGGGACATAAATATGGAGAAGTTGAAATGTCCATTTCTTTCACCATTTGCAGCTGCTCCAGGCAGAGGAATGCGATTGGGTTCCAGCCCTAGAATTGTCTGCAGTCGGACAACACGGAGGGACCTGGGGAATGAGAATAATTTCTTAGAACACATCTCACGTACATTTACTTGCCAAATAAAAACTCCTTCACTGACTGTGGGACAAAGAACCCTGTGCCACACCAGCCAATACGGCCTGGATTCCAACAATCAGCATGTGCCTACACATAAACACACACACACACACACACACACACACACACACACACACACCAATGTGTCTGTGCTTCACACAAACACATCTGGGGAGCAGCTGCGAAATTACAATTGAGAGAAGCATAAGCTCTTGCAGTTATATGCAGGTTAACAAATCAGATCATCCACTCTGAACATCCACATTTTACTAATTAGTGCAAATAGAAGAGTAATATATAGAATAAAAAGTACTCAACTAGTGCTTGTCCAATATGTATTAACAAGGACAAATGTGTCCAAGAGCAGCGTCCTAAAGGTTTTGTCAGCCAAAAAAAAAAAAACAACAACAACTTCTGATATTTCGTCACGTGCCTTGATTAAGCCAATAGCGAGACCGTCATAATGTATTTACGTATTTACGATATATAGTGTATTTACGAAATAAATAGTGTATTTACGAAATTACAATACGATAAATGGAACAATCTTTAAATAGTAACGTGAACTTTTCGAAACTTTAAAGAAAATGTCCGAATATATTTAAAAGTTCATGATAGACGCTCTCAAAAGGCACCATCAATGCGAGGATGTGTACAGGTGCTTCGTATTTAAGGAGATCCGGATCTTGTATATACAAGAGCCGAGTCCGAGAGGTTAAGGTTTTGTCTTACAAGAAGAAGAACACAATAGAATAAGAAGAAAAGAAGAAGGCGAGCTCTCTATGAGCAGCGTTCGCTACGCGAGACGCTGCTAAAAGGTTTTGTGTTAATTGACAGTGCTATCCAAAGAGCGGTGGGTGTATTGTTCCAGTTAAGTCCAGTCCACAGCCTGGTGTTGGCTTAGTGGTTAGGGTGGCTGGCTTGGGATCTTATGGTCCTGAGTTCAAGCCTCGTCAGCCAGTGAATTAACACCAGTGGAAGTTGACTCAGCCTGTCATCCTTCCGAGGTTGGCGAAATGAGTACCAGTGTACTGGTAATAGGGGCATCGCATCAACGGTGCCCCCATACTCGGTAGCAGTGGTGATACACCGATGTACATAGCCAGTTGAAAGCAAGCATTAAATCATGCCACCACAATAAGTGGAAGTACATTTTT
>CM068958.1:17813114-17834191 GCA_035128595.1 Eptatretus atami | reverse complement strand
GCCACACATAAAAACACCACACATCACACACACACACCACACAACGTCACAAAATTATGTCGTGTCACACAACACATCTGGGAGCAGCCACGAATTAACAATTGAGAGAAGCATAAGCTCTTGTCAGTTCTATGGCAGGTTAAACAAGCAAGACCCATACTACTGCTCAACATTTCTCATATTAGTGCAATAGAAGAGTAATTATATAGAATGAAAAGTACTCAACTAGTGCTTGTCAATATGTATTTAAACAAGGACAAATGTTTTCCAAAATAGCAGCGTCTGAAAGGTTTGTCGGCCCAAAAAAAAAAAACAACAACAACTTCCGATATTTCGTCACGTGTGCCTTGATTAAGCAATAGCGGAGATCGTCATAATGTATATACGTATTTACGATTATTATAGTGTATTTACGAAAGTAAATAATTTATCTTACGAATTAACATATTGATAAATGGAAGATTTTTAAACGTAGCGAAACCCGTCAAGACGGATTCGTTAATCACCTCACCCTCCCATATCCCACACTGAGGGAAATGGAAACTGGAGGGCGTGCTTCCCACCTCTCATCCCCGGCCCTTGCCCCATTCAATTCCCCCCCCCCCCTTCAACTTGCTTACCCCGCCCAAAAATTTAATTACCCCGGTCCCGCCTCTTCCCCCTCCCCACTTGCCCCCGCCCTGTGTCACCCCCTCACACTCAACCCCGCCTAATTCACCAGCCCCCGCCCATTCCCCCCCCCGTCTCCTGCTTCAATTTGCTTACCCCCGCCCAAAATTTGCTTACTTGCCCCCCGCTCTTCACTCCCGCCCCCGTCTCTTCATCCCCCACCCCCGCCTTCTTCACTCCTCGCCCCCGTCTCAACAAAGTGTTTATTCTGCTCAGAGTTGAGGTTACTATTGCCACTATGTGCGATGCACTCTTACAGGTATGAAGTTTCTTCAGTCCAGGTCACAGTACGAGAAAAAACGTGACGCGGACGCTAGGAGCACAAAATTGTCCTTCAGTATTAATTATAGATAGTACGTGACTTTTCGAAACTTTAAAGCAAATGTCCGAATATATTTAAAGTTCATGATAGATGCTCTCAAAAGGCACCGTCAAATGCGAGATGTGTACATGTGCTTAGTATTTAAGGAGATCGGATCTTGTATACACAAGAGCCGAGTCTAGAGGTTAAGGTTTTGTCTTCACAAGAAGAAGAAGAACAAGAAGAAGAAGAAGAAGAAGAACAACGCGAGCTCTCTATGAGCAGCGTTCGCTCGCGGCGTCGCTGCTCTAAAAAGGTTTTGTGTTAATTGACAGTGCTATCCAAGAGCGGTGTATTGTTCCAGTTAAGTCCAGTCCACAGCCTGGTGTTGGCTTATGGTTATGGTGGCTGGCTTGGGATCTTTATGGTCCTGAGTTCAAGCCCCGTCAAGCCAGTGAATTAACACCAGGTGGAGTTGACTCAGCCTGTCATCTTCGAGGTTTGGCGAATGAAGTACCAGTGTACTGGTAATAGCGGCATCGCATCAACGGTGCCCCCATACTCGTGAGCAGTGGTGATACACCGATGTACATAGGCAGTTGAAAGCAAGCATTTAATCATGCACCACCAATAAGTGAAGTACATTTTTTTTTTTTTTTAATGTCTAGTCCAGTCCACTTGTTGCACAACATCTTCAGAAAAATTATGGATGAAATCACTTTGGCTCCAAAGCACCAAACTAATTTCATGATGAACAGCAGAACGTTTTCAAGAAGACATGGAGAAAGCTCATAAAACAGAAGGTGTTGCAGACTTTGACCAACAACTACGACAAAACATGACAGCCTCATATACCTGAGGATGGTGATCAATCCGAAAGATCCAACGGCAAGATCCGGGAGACCATCACCCTCAGATCTGCAGTCCAGCGCGAGTGCTAGTCAAATAAGCCAGATGTCTTGTACTTTGATTCTCTGAAGAGATGAAAAGGACAAATGAGAGGCTTCTTCAACTTACACAAATCCTGCATTGTCAGTGACATTGAACCGATGATGCAAAATATGAAAATAATTACACATGCACACATACATAGAAATGACCGCAAAATGAATGCAACAAACATTGTAAAACTAGTGCCCTATAGGCCTTGAGAATACACTTAATTTTATAAGCTCAGTATGTTCGAGCCAATTCACCGTGCAATGTTCAGCATCGACTGTATATTCATTCGAGCAATACAACGCAAATGCGGATTGTCAGGTATAAACTACGACACCTGCAATATAGTTGAATGTATCCTGATCATTGTTAGTAAATAGCAAACAAGAGAAATAAAGATACTGTTATATCATCGGTCTGAACAAATAAATATCAAATGCTTTCTATGCTGGTGTAAGTTATATCCTCAAGAACAGAATGATGTATAATTTTAAACCAATATATATACTGTATGTTTAGAGTAGCCTGGTGTTGATTAGAGTGAAGGTGGCTGGCTGGGACGTTAGGGCGTTCCTGAGTTTTAGTTCCTATCGACCGTTGAATTTCCACAGGTGGGGTTGACAGCCCTGTTCATCTTTCAAGATGGCGAAATGAGTATACGGGTACTGGGGTAATAAACATTCGGGGTAAGATGTGTGAGGTGGCGACCCGTCCGGGACTGTACTCCTGCCAATCAAACTGCCTTGGCAGCCCTATGCTCATTTACGGCACGAAAGGAATGTTGTTTGTAAACTACGGAGTCATTGCTCAGCCATTCTAGTTAGATAAGGCTGCATAAATCAATCAAAAAAAAGCGCCTAACCAAGTGAGGCGTTTACAATTTCAAGCGCAATCCAAGTTGCTCCACTATTACAAGACATTTACAAGAGAAACCGAGGATACACATACTGTGGATTCAGAAGATGATGACGAGGGAGCTTACTGATCATTCCTTCAATTACAGGTGAGATATTGATGGGCGTTTCGTATTATATGTGTTGAATACTATCGGTATGCCTGTCTGCTATCGGTACATGTCTGCAACCTCGGTGGTGCGTGTTTCAATCTACGCCATCGCTTACGATCTGGCAATAATCATTATATTATGCAGGTGATTTTTTTTTTTTTTCATTATATTATGCAGGTGATTTTTTTTTTTATTACTCGGAACCTTAATAATTCCATACACTAAAAACTATATCAGTTAGGAACCAATATTTTGTGTAAATGTAGTCTAATGTACAGAAAGACAGCATCATGATCCACAAAATTGATTACCTTCAATGAAGTGCTGGAAGTGTCCACCACCATGTTGCAGCACAAAATTAATTCTCCGCAGCATGTTTTCTGACGTATGTGTATTATATAATTTATATATATATATATATATATATATATATATATATATACATATATATATATATATACATACTACATATATATATATATATTGCGGAGCCTGCAAAAAGTATTCACCCCCTCCAAAAAGTTTCACATTTTGATGCCACCTGAGCTTATTTAATGATTCTTTCAAATCAACTTAATACATAGGCGTCTTCACAGACTACTCGAAATGATTAAGGTTAAAAATAATTCAGATAAAATGCAAATAACTTCAACGAACAGAGAGAAAATCAGATGATCTCAGTAACATAATATTCAACCCTTTCCCTAATTAACCCTAAACCACTTCAGGTGCAAATTAATTGTTTGAAAGGTAAAGATAAGTTTAATAGGTTTCATCTGAAGGTAATCAGTGGATTGAATTAAAAATTAATCTCCCCCACTTATCAAGGAGTTTTAAGGTCAACTCATTTGGACAACCAACAAGGCAAACATGAAGACAAGGAGCTTTCCAAAAAGTCAGACATAAAGTGGTGGAGAAGCACCATGCAGGAGAGGTTATAAGAAGATTTCAAAATCACTCATTATCCCCTTGAGTGTAGTGAAATCCATCATTAAGAGGAGGAAGACGTTATCGTACCACCAGACTCGACCAGATTCAGTTCACACTTCCAAACTCAACAGCCGGGCAAGCAGGAAAACCGGTTCGGGATGTCACTTTAAATCCAACAATGACTTTTGAAAGATCTGCAAGGCTCTATGTCCAAGATGGGGGTCAGTCTTTATCAATCAACAATATCCCGTTCCTCACAAGCTGAGCCTCGACTGAACAGGTGCAACAAAAGGCAGCCATTACTGAAAAGACACATCTAAAACCTCATATGGAATCTGTGAAAAAGTGCTTATGACACTGCAGACATGTGGAGAAAAGATTTGTGGTCAGACAGACAACATTTTTTGGTCTGAATTCAAAGTTTTAGTTTGCAGCTAACCGAATACTACACATCACCGAGTCAACACCATCTCAACTGCCAAGCATGGGGGTGGCAGCATCATGTTATGGGGATGCTTTCCATCAGCAGGGACTGGCAAGCTTGTCACGATAGAAAGAACAATGGATGTGTTAAAGTACGGAGAATCCTTGATGAAAATCTGCTTGAGTCAGCTATGAATCTGAACCTGGCAGGAGATTCACATTTCAGCAGGACAATGATCGAAGCACAAAGCTAAAACCACACTGACGTGGCTGAAGAAGAAGATAACAAATGTTCTTGAGTGTCCCAAAGTCCTGACTTGAACCCAATTGAAATTTACGGTGAGACATGAAGAATGCAGTCCTCAACGATTCCATCAAGCTTGGCAGAACTCGAGCAATTTTCACGTGAAGAATGGGCAAAGATTTCTCCATCTTCACTGTGCAAAGCTGATGGTGACCGACCCAAAAATACTCGTAGCAGTCATTGCTGTAAAAGTGCTTCCACCAAGTACTAACCTAAAAGGCTGAATACTTTTACAACCAGTGAATTTTTATTTAATGTTTTGCAGGTATTCTTGACATGTAACCTCCTTCAACAATAACAGTTTTTTAGTTGATCTCATCAGCGATGAATAAAAAGATTTGGAAACGTTGTTTCTGCATAATTCGTAATTTATTGAAATGTGCATGTATTGGTCGGGGTGAATTATTTTGCAGGCCACTGTATGTATGCATGTTGTGTGTATATATATATGTGTTGTGTGTGTTGTGTGTGTGTGTGTGTGTGTATATATATATATTATATATATATATATATAAAACTGTTTTTTTTTTTTTAAAGAAGAAGGAGCTTCAAACCAAAAGTAAAACTAGATCTACTCACCAATCTACTCTGCCAACCTGGTCTCAGGTGACGTTTTGCCGGCTTCACAGCAGGCTTCCTCAGGCCAATAGACCCCCGGGCTGGGCACGTTGTCTTTGGTTATTATTTCCGAGATGACCGCTATTTCCGGTCATGTGCTGGTGCTCGAGGTCAAATGGAGGAGTGCTTTTGTATATTTTGCAAAGCTCAAGCAAAAATAAATGTCAAATCACATCATCGATGGGCTGCTCTGCTCTTTTCTTGTTTTATCCTTATATGTGTGTGTGTTTATGTGTGTGGTTTGGTGTTATATGTGTGTGTGGGTGAGCAGTGTCGTATGTGCTTGTTGTGTTTGTTTTTTGGGCACGAACAAGGCTAGTAGTAATAAAAACGTAGTTGTGACCAATAAGAAAACTGTACACATCAAACACAGTAATTAAGTTTAATACAAATGGTGGCCATTTTGAAATCCAAAATGCCCCAATGTGGCACCCATAAAAAAGGTATCAAGTATTTTTGGGGTTTGTATTCGAGTATTTATGACAGTATTTCCTGACAATTACAAAGATTACACCCAAAAATGCATATTGGATTCAAGAACCTTACAGACTAGTGACTGCTGATTGCATTATTGCTGGGAGCGTGGTTGCGCCACTGATGCAGTCAGTGCCCCCTGTTCCGAAGGTAAGCTGGTACTCATTTTACGACCTCGGAAGGATGACAGCTGATGTCATCCCACCTGTGTTATTTAATGGGATGACGGGCTCAAACTCAAGAGCCGAAGATCTTAAGCCAGCCACCTCTAACCATTAAGCCAACATCAGGCTTGGCAGAAGTTCTGTGAAGGAAAGAACCAACCCATTCCATTACAAGCAGCGTCAGCTGGGCACACTGCAGCCCACATATCAAGCAGCCAACTGTTTTTCTTTTACGCAATACCAGCCCATGACTTGGTAATCAATCCAATGCATGCATTTTTGACTCATTTGCAGTCATCAGCTTGGGGTAGATTACCCTCAAAGAGTTGAGCTGGAAAGCTGTACGACATAGCATAACAATCAAATAGTAACTCTTCATGATTACCATGTAGAAATTGCACACACTGATGAGGAATTCATCTCATCATTTGAAACAGGTGAGTGTGAGTTACCTGGCTGGCTTGCTGGACAACTCTCCGTTATGGCTGAGATAAATGTAAATTGCTCCAGTGCCTTCTGATTCCCTCGGCGCACCCACTGCCACGTCGCGTTCTCCGTCCGCCATCCAAGTCACCCAGGTTTTCTATTACTGCCCAAACCAGCCTTGCTCTGAGTCGCGAGATGGGACCAGGAGGAAGTGATTGCAAGGAAATCTGTTGCCCCAAGTGAGAGGAAAGAGGAAAATAAACAAATTCGAAATCACTCATAGAACGACACGGCGAAACAGAACTAATCAAGCACTGTCGCGGCGAATCCTCCACTATCAGGACGGGGAATAAGGCAAAATACTAAGCTAACCCCGGGACAAAAATATCGTTATTTTGCTCCAGCACATTAGTTCTGAGATACAGTCAAAATGTGTTTTAACCATTATGACGTTGACAGGCAAGCTTCAAGTCCATACGCTAAGAAATCTGTTGGTTTTACGTCAAAATTCAAATTAGAAAAGTGGTTGTAATTGAACGGAAGAAAACATTTTTGGCTTTCAACAGAAAGTCGGTATGACTTCCAGTTCTGGAGTTATCACCTAAAACGTGTTTTACGTTTTTGCAATTGTCACATCATAATGCGCAAACGATTTTTACGAAACTTGTTCATGGGCCGTTGCAGGACAGTGCGACAATCTTCTAAAGTTTCAGACCAATCGGCTGAGCAGTTTGTGCTCTAGTGAGTGGATAGAAAACAAACTAAACTAACTAACTAAATGAACGATCACATTACTTGGCAAATATATATTTTGCCAAGTAACTAGAGAACAGCACTCTTCGATGTTGCCCGATATCCTCCACCATATTATTACATCATTACACTTACTTCCACCAAGTTTGATTTAAATCTTTCAGCTGTTCTCAGTAAATTATCAACATTTTTACTTGATATGACCTCTGACCTTTGAACTCTTGACCCATAATCCAATCACTTTTCTGTACATCATTATACAAACTTGTACCAAGTTTGACTTCTGTCCCTTTAGCTATTTCTTATTTATCATGGTAACAAACAAAACAATCATGGACTCTACCTTTTGACCTCTTAACCCATAACTAATCAGTTCATCTTCGCATCATACACATACTTGTACAAAGTTTCACTTATCCCTTCAGCCATTCTCAAGTTATCATGGTACGAAATCGACCACAGACGGACGGACACATGAACCTAAAACATCATGCCTCGGCAACTCGTCGGTGGAAGCATGAAAAGATTGCACCGTTTGATTTCCCCGAAACAAAATGAATTGATAATTATTATTGGATTCAATGGATTGAATTAGATTATTTTACAGCTCAGTCTCACTCTAATAGCTTCTTCATTCAAACAACAGCCTTTGGTTCAGGAGTTCATTTCATCGGTTTTCACAATGACCACCGTATTTGCCCTTTTGCAGCATCAGAATAGCTTGATTTATGAATTCATGACTATAGAAGAGTAGATAAGATGGCATTCCAAGGTTCTCGCAACAAGATGCAATCGGTCAAAGACAGGCCAACTTTATATTTTTTCCATATTGTTGTCCCTTGATGTCAATGACTCCTCCATTTGTCATCATATAATGCCAGACATATAGCTTATCAAAAGCTCCTACAGTCATGTCTCAGTGCTTCAGTCACTTGGAGGCGAATTGGAGGCTACACAGGTGGACTTCATATATAATATCCACACAGATGGTTGTGGAGACGGTGGCCAAGAATGTCAATACAAATCGATATTGTGAGGAATCCACACAACAATTGAATGTAAGATCCACAAAACGAACCCTCATAGTAAATGTCTACCACCACAGCAGTGATGTTTTTTTTTAAATCAGAAGTGTGTTGGAGCACCTAAAAGTTCTTCTCCATTCGGATGCAGCACAAGGCTGCGCGGTAGCATCATTGGCTGCCGCTGATGTCGTACCCTCTGCTGGTTAGGCAGAATTTGAATTTGTTTGTGGCGCTGATGATAGCTCGCCTACTCTTCATGAAGGACACCATGAGATCTTTAACATCCACCAACAATCCGGCAGACGGACCCCCATTAACTGTCCATCCGAAGGACGGCGCACACATTGATGATCCACCGCCTGTGGACACTGGATGATAGTTTATAGCTGGTCGGGATTCAATCCAGGTTAGACATCTCAGAGGAGAGTGCAACCTCTCGGCCCGTCCGCCAGCTGTGGCTAAAGATTAAACTAAAAATTACCCCCAACTGCACGGAAAGCGAAAAGATAGCTCAACAAAGGGGAAAATTATGAGAATCACCCAAAATTACTTCATTTTTACTACACAACAAGTAGAAGAGAATTTGTGTTCAGATGCCATCTTCCGAACCCTGGGCGAGGGGAACAAAATAGCTGCAAACGTTATCCTTGCTGCCCTCTTCTTCTGTTCAAAAACATGTGTTCAATTCAATCTCTTTTCACTCCCACGTCTAAAACTCCATCACTACAAAGCTCCCTCTCATTTCCTAAATCTTCTGTTCTCCAACCCTCATCCAACATTTAAATCATATCTCTGACCTACAAATTTTAAAATTCTATTTTGCAATGCATGTTCGTCTCCCATCAACGTTCTGTTTTTTTTCAACCTCAGAGCAAATGCATCCCACCTCTTTAATCTACCTCTACTCCTCCCTCTATACCCCTCCTTACTCCTCCTACTTGCCCCCTCCCACCTCCTTTAATCTACCTCCTAACTCCTCCCTTTTATTACCCCTCCTTCTCCTCCCATCTTGCCCCCATCCCACCTCCTAATCTACCTCCTAACTCCTCCCTCGTTATACCCCTCCTACTCCTCCTATCTTGCCCCCTCCCCTCCTTAATTACTCCTAACCCTCCTTTATATACCCTCCTTACTCCTCCCATCTTGCCCCCATCCCCTCTTTAATCTACTCCTAACTCCTCCCTCGTTATACCCCTCCTTACTCCTCTATCTTGCCCATCCACCTCCTTTAATCTACCTCCTAATCCTCCCTTGTATACCCTCCTTACTCTCCCATCTTGCCCCCATCCCACCTCCTTTAATCTACCTCCTAGCTCCTCCCTCGTATACCCCCTCCTTACTCCTCCTATCTTGCCCCCATCCCAACCCTCTTAGTACCTCTCTCTGCCCTCTGCTTTGCTCACAGCGCATCCCCACAGCATCCCTCACACGCCCCATTCCTCAAATCATTCTCCTCCAATTCTCCCCTCGGAGCTCCTCCTCTAGTATCCCAAACTTTATGGTTTCAAACATTGTGGCTCTTTTGCAACCGAATAAAATATCTCACACTCTCATTCAGCAACAATCATCAATATCTCAAACACACTCATTCTTTCTCTCTTCACCCCCCTCAAATCTTGTTCCTGCCCCCACCGTCTCCCATCGTTACCATACCACTACACAGTCTCATCCTTCCCCTCTCCCCACCCTCCCTTCTTCTCCTCCACCATGGCCATGCCTGCTCCATCCTTCTCCCTCCCTCTCAAAGCTCCCCATAAATCAGTCTCCTCCTCCACTCTTCAAAGCAAACTTCACTCATTTCCTCACTCAGCTTTAGCAGCTAATTCTCCCCCCACATCCATCTCAATTCTCCCTGTCACCCCTCTCCTCCAAATCTCCACCTCCCCTCCAAATCTCCCACACCCCCCGCAACTCCCCTCAAAATCTCTCCACATGCCCATCCCCTCAAAATCTCCCTACCTCCCCCTCTCCTGGACTCTGTGTTCCTGTTTGTTCACTAATCTCTCCGACTCGCTGGAAAATCCTATTTATCTCTTTGCTGTTGACTTCACCCTCCAAACCATATCTCCCTGTTTTCCTTCGTGAAAGTCCCTATCGTGTCCATCTTGTTTACCCTGTGTACCATATCCCATCCCTCTCCCTTCCACAGATCTCCTAATGTCTCTGTTCCCCACTGTTTTGTGCTTCCCTCTCCCATCCCCTTTTGTCTCCTGCTCCCCTTGTTATATGTTCTGTGTGTTAGCTCTCATATGAGCCTCAATATTGTACACAAAAAACCCAAAATAACCTTGATCTTATGACACAATTGGTCCTGGCAAGTTTGGTTGAGATTGGATGATTAACTCCCGAATGCATCAGCCACAGACATGCAGAGATGGACACACACCAAATTGGAAATTTTAGTATGACGACAGAGACTCCCAACTGGCTCACTATTGTGTATTGCATGGGGCCTCAAATGGCTAATGCCACCACTGGTCTCAGGGAAGGGAAGGAGGGTGGTTGGGAAGGGGGTTGTGGTAGATCCAAGCTTTACAGGTGTTTATTCATCTGCTCAAAGCCATGAATGGAGGTCTGCACAATATACAGGTACTTTGTCATGAAGCAGGAGCACACCTTCAGTAAACATCCCGAGGCTTTTGTCATTGATGGCTGCCCCAATTTGTGGATTAGGCTAGATAACATTCCCCTATGATTACAGTTGTGTGAAGGGCATCGAGTCAATTAGCAGCATTACATTGGCATCCCTGAAAATCTACACCATTATCTTATCGGCTGAGGGTTGGGTGATATTTATCGGATGACAGTGATCCATTGTGCTTCCATTGCATGGATTCGCACTTTGATTTGAGGATACCAGTGGTGAAGGCACATTCCAACACCAGTTTGCTGACCGATAAAATTGGCTGGACATGCTCTGAGCAGTTTGAGAAAATCTTGCCAAACGTTGCCAGCCATTGTTGCCGATCGTGAGGTGAGGTTTTGGGGGAATCATCTTGCTGAGACCTTGGAAATTGACTAAGTCTTCGTGAATGATTGAGAAAACGCTGCTTCTGTGAATATTATGGTGACAATAATGCAGCAATCCACCATAATCAATGATATCTGATAATATTTGTTTTTACAATGAGTAAAAAAACGTTCCATGTTACACCTTTAATATTGCATACTGATCTATTTTGCTTCTCGTAGTATTTACTCATGGCATTGTGGATAACCACCCCGCAAAACAACCTCTCCAGACCTGTATTTTCCATTTAAATACTCCACATAACCGAATAGAATATTAGTGTATAAGTTTTTGTCTGGCCAAGGTATTCGGCGTTAGGAATTACGTGCATACACCAATTAACATAATTTATAAATCAAGGTTAGGGCTTCAGAGGTTTATAAAAAAAAATTATAAATTTTGAAATTCAATTACAATTTGAAATTCATTGACATGGATGGAAACTTTTATTTTTGTTCGGGTTAGGGTTATGTATGTCCCCCACATGCTACTTATATCGAATCATATCCACATGTGAAGGACATTGATGTTAGTCCAGAAAGTGGTCGGTATGTTCCTGTACGTCAAAAAATAAAACAACAATTGATCATTAAATAAGGAGCAAAATTCATAATTTTATTCCGATTTACAAATTATATAAGCTAGTGAATCTTCTAAATTTGGTCAGAATCAGGGTCCATGACATAAAGTATCCATAAATGTATGTTTTTAGTATTGATTTGATTTCAGATCATTGCTGTTTGCGGAGTAAATTTTTGAGTAAGGTTCGGTAATTTAGTTGCCGAAAAAAAAAAAATCATATCACCAGTGTGAAGGGATTGTATGAATACAGAAAGTGGTCGGATGTTCCTGAACGTCAAAAAAAAAATTAATGAATGAGAGCGATAAATGAGTAAAATTGAAGGTTTTAAACATGATTTGCGGATTAAATAAGCAATTGAATCATCTAAATAACAGTCAGAAACGGTTTCCCCAACAGAAAGAACCCAAAAATGTCTTTTAAAATAAAAATAAATCTTTTAAAATGATACTTCTAAAATTTGCTCCTGGCAATCCAGAGTTGCTAATCTCCATGCAAAGTTTTACTGCATTTTTTGTGATGTATTACTTCGAAGTCAAAACATTATTATTTTAACTCACACGAGATGAAAGTTAACATGTAAGATCGCATTTATCTCCTCTTGCCGAAAATGTAATAATCTCTCCCTTTTATCTTGGATCTGAGGATGTTTTTATCGTTTTCATTTAAAAGCAGTGCATAATATAGGCCAACTTCTTAAATGTTTCAATTGTTTTTTTTTAAGCCCTTGAAAGACTGAAATGCCTTTGTTATTAGCTCTACAGTTAATATCCAAATCTCCCATCTCTTCTATTCCCAAAAGTGTTCATGTTTGTTGACTCTAAAGCACTTAAAATTGTCTTTTTTATGATAAAATGCAACCTAATTTCTCTTTTATTCTCATTAAACTTTCCTTTTTAATAAAATTTAACCTCAAAACATGTGGTTGACACTTTGTTTTATTTCTGTATGTCAAAAATTGTCCGTAGCGCAAATTTTATACGTTTAACTAATTAATTTTGTTGATTTAAATGAAAAATAAGGGCGTCGGAAATTATTTATACTATATCAAGGCGGCGGAATCAAACTCTTACCATTTTAAATGTTATTGTTATTTATTATTTGTATGGTTTTTTCGATGTGGAATTCTCATTTTAATTGACTATGTGTTGGGACGTTGCCGAGAAGACCAAGTGGTCGCATGAACTTGTACGACGTAAAAATATGAAATACAGGATCTGGACATTTGTACCAACAAGTACACAGCACAATTAATTTTGCCTGCACTTGTGTGCATGTTAGGGTTTGGAGGTTAGAAAATCGTAAGAAATTAACGTGGACTTTCCCTGTTCCACCAAATTTGGCTTATGAGTGTTAGTAACTGAGGCTGATCTTTGATAGAAGAAAACAATCCCACTCACATCAACCTCATCCTCACCTAACCTCTTCTCACCCCATCCGTGTTTGTCTTGTACACATCTTCAAGAGGACATGTTAGTCAGTCAGTTCATATGTTGAATTTCACATTGACAGACCCTTCAGAGTCTAGAAACACCTTCCTGAAAAATAAAAAAATAAAATAGAAATTGTAAACAATTACCAAGATTATGCTTTCGTCAAGTAGCAGCTTTCTGCAATTTCAACACAATTAAGAGGCCGTCTTGCGATTGTATTAAGACATTCATTGATGATAATATTGAAAATGGGAAAAGGAATCAGGCAGCCTGTAATTCAGTAAGGGGAAAAGTAAGGAAATAGGGAAAAAGCAATCTATAATTTGAGCTATGTTTGTGTGATGCTGTTTTGACTTTCGTAAATTGACAGTTGACAAATAAATGCGAATTTTTCCAACCATATTTTCTGGACAAGAATTCGTATGACCATCAGAAACTTTGTAATCTGAAAAGAATGAGCTTTTGAGGTCAATAACTCCATAGCTTTCAACCACTGTCGGGAATAGCTACCTAGCTAGCACCGCCCCCCCCCCCCACTCTCCCACGTGCAACGTCGGGTAGCCATGTTAGTATTGTTTTATTTACTGCGTTAGTACAGTTTTGTCTTTAAGGAATATTAATGCAGGAGGAGCCACATGGCCCATCAAAGCCTATGCTATAGTTGCCAATGTATGGTTGATTGTCTGTGATCATCCTTTTTAAATTGCTGGAAATTGTGCTCAAGCAAGGAAGCAGCATGGACATTTTTAAGGTTTTTGTATGACTCGGCCAAGGTTCAAAATTCAAACTGCCGACCTCCCAGAATCATAGAGTACGCTCTAATCATTAGGTCACTGACCTCACATTGTAAGCCAAGAGCTTAAAATGATATGTTGAACAGGCCAAGCTGAAGCTTTAACAAAAAACAATCATTGGTATTATAATTTTGTGAATCGTTTTGAGAATGAGTGTCACTGCTTGAGTATACAATATGTAATTTAAGGTTTTCTATCGACTTGAAATTCATGTGAAGTTTTAAGATAGATTGAATATAGTTGGGATTAATCATCACTCTGGTGGTGAGGAAGTGTCCTTGGAGCCGTGGGAGCGAACGAGTGGAGAGGAGCATCGTGAGGTTTGAACCGAACCTGCTCCCGTTCCTCACTTTGTTAACTGGATACACCAACAGATAGCTATCTCGGTGGGTGCAATCTCTCTCATACCTTTTATTTTTCTTTTGCTATACATTGTCTGAGTCTTATGGAAGAATTTGTGCATGACTATTCACAGAGAAGACGAAGGCTTAGGGAAACACAGTGTATTTTTTATGAATTTTCAAGGACATTACTCAAGTCGACAAGGGACACAATGACAAACAGATGTTTGAATCTGCGATCCCAGTTTTAATGGAATGTGGAAGAAGAAGAAGAAGAAGAGGAAGAAGATTAAGAATATTGTCGCAGATTAGGTCATCTGTTGTTATGAGCTTTGGCAAACTTCGATGACTGTTTGGGATCGCTCATCGATGAAAACAAGGACCGTACACAAAACGATATCACTCACACCAAATTGCAGTTGACCCACCTGTGAGTGTCATGTTTGTAACTCATCAGAAAGTGTTTCATTGCTCGTGAAACAAGTTCATGTTTTAATATGGATACATACATGAGAGAAAGTCGAAGCTCGCAGATCTATAAATGTATGCGTCATGCACTTTTCTCTCTTCTTTTGTTATTATTTTTTCTTATTCTTCACTTTTTCCTTCACATCCTCTGGTTCCTTACTTTAGGCTACTCCCTGTCCTCTCTGTGTGGTTGGTCGACCAGCTGGGGTGCTCTGCTGGTCGCGCGTTCTCCTCGGGAGGGACACGTCGGCGGCATTCACATTCTGCGCTTCAAGAAATGGAAGTGTGGCCACCATTCTTCACCAGCAAGGGTCACAGGTCTGCAAAATAATGCTCATCTCTGTGCCATCGAAAGGAGAAAGCCATTTTATTGTAATTATTAGTTGGAGATTACTAAAATATGCCTGCTGGTGTTTCTTAATGGTTCGGGTGGGGGCTTGGATCCTTGCATCCTGAGTCAATTCCCACTCAGCTGTTGAATTAATACCACGTGGGTTGACTCTGCCTGGCATCCTTTGAGGTCTGCAAAATGAGTGCCAGCTTGCTGGTATCCTGCGTCGAGTGACGACCGTCCAGGATTGTGCCATAGCCAAGGAGACCGCTTAGGCGGCACCAACGCTCTGCACAGAGTATGGTCCAATGGATGGATGGATTGATAGCTACATAAGCTGTTAATGATTAAATCTTTCACATTTTCATAACTCGACAGGAGGACAGGTCCAGAAGTGCTCGTGCGGGGTTTTCCCAATTATGTCGGACCACAGCTCTTCCCTTTTCATTCAGTAACATCCCTGTCGCAAACGATTTTGTTTTCATTGAAGCTTTGCAGTGAAGTTGAGCCAAACAACAACATTTGAAATTAATTTGAAGATCTAGAATGAAAGTTACTGTCATGTTTAACCCTAAAATTTATTTGCAATTCTTGTGCTGGATATTTGATTGACGTTATTTTTGACTTGACATTCTCCTTCCTGTTCAGTTGGGTCATTACTTTGGAGCTGAGATCCTGTCACTGGAGATGATAGAAAAAAGCTTCAAGGAGCATGAAAAAGGCTCTTGCCGGATCTTGGTGGGGACACCGGGGCATGGCGAGGGACGAGAGCAAGGATCAGTGATTGTGTACGCGCCGCAAAAAGATGGCGACAAGGTACTAAACACTGGCGGGAGAGTCTGTCGATATCAAACATTTCAAGGTTTCGATGTTTTATTTAATTTTTCCAGTCAAAGTGACCAATCTAACTG
Organism: Eptatretus atami; assembly: GCA_035128595.1. Classification (NCBI taxonomy): domain Eukaryota; kingdom Metazoa; phylum Chordata; class Myxini; order Myxiniformes; family Myxinidae; genus Eptatretus; species Eptatretus atami. The sequence continues at coordinate 17,818,291 of CM068958.1, read as the reverse complement.
ATTAGGACATTGTATTTCACCATTTAGTTGTTTTACAATCACAGAAAATTGATGATGATCTGTAGAAATTTTTATTTTATTTTAAACTATCAATACATGTCATTGCATGTCGGTCATTGGTGAAACTACTTGGAAATGGAATATGACTGGAGTAACTAGAACAGCATTTGGTGAGAGGGCAAACCTCCACCAGGCTGAACAGTTTAGGTTTTGTATCCCACTGATAGGCTGGATCTGGATATAGACCTGAACCAAAATCGAGATCAATAAACAAATGACTTTTTAATACCTTGGAAAGGGATGTTCTTTTATACGTCACTGTATGAGTGTGTATGATAATGCACTCCTAACTATCTCAGTTTATGTGATTACGTGGTCATGTATTTTGCAAGAAAACACAAAATGCATTGAAAGGCACACATACACAGTGCACAAACTTCCTGAAATAGCAGATACCACAACTCGATACGTGGTCACCGTGGCATTGAAAAACCAAACATACAACACCTTCTCATGTTGTGCAACACAAGCAATTGCCTTCTGCCATATATATGGACTGCCCTGTCTAAATATAAATGTGTTTTGTGACCACAACCCCAACCCTGCACCCTACCTTGCTAAACAATTTCCCACGTGTGAACCAATAGGGTCGGAGACTAATGGGTGCCAACATTAGTTATTATACAGGTTTGAGATTCTCCTTTCCTCCTTTCTCCATGTCCATCGTCCATGTCCATGCACCTAACCTGGGTTTATTTTGTTTTTGTGTATACAGAGCTGTCAGTTGCCTACACACCGGCCCAAATAACAAATAATATTTGTGTCCTTTATGACATCTTTTAAACCAGTAAGTTTCCTGTTTGGAATGATTCTCAAAATTGTTTTGACTGCCAGACAGGAACAGAGTTAAAAAAAAAAAAAATCTCATCACTCTCTGCACGTGTACGATCAGGACAAATTCAGAGCCAAAGTACCGTTAAACTGCAGGTTCGTTTTCCAATTAATGTACTGATTCGTGTTCAAAATATAACATTCAATTGAAATTAAGTTGTTCCTTGATCGATCATAACCTGACGTTTGTAGACAGAACGACGGACAGACAGACAGACAGAAGTGAACCAATTGCTTAACCCACTTTTTGCTTTGTGTGCGTGGAGTAATAAATCCTAATGCCAAACCAGACAGAAAATAGCCAGAAAACGGTTTTAGTCATTCCAAGATCTTTACGTAAACAAGTGTGATGAAAGTAAATAGATTCCACGGAGAAAGAATGTGGCAAACATTAACCCTGCAAAAGGCATGATTAACATAGATATGTTAAATTCTCAATGACATGCCCTGTGAGTACTCTACTAGTATTATGTCATTTAACATGCATTATATGTTCTATCTATATAAAGGGCTGTCACACCTTGACGATTTAGCCAGCGTATGCCGATTTATGAAAAATTGTCTAAAACGCTGGCACACGTCGAATACGTTATGGGTACGTTTTGTGTACGTTAGGTGCACGCTGAAAAACACTACCATAGGTCGTATTACGCTGGTTTAAAACGTTTGTACTTTTTGGTTGTTCAAAAAATTTGCATGCTTGAAAATTTACACGTACTCGGCGTTTGGCTCACACGTTCCGCTACGCTGGCCTAAGTTGTAGGCACGTTATGCGATCGTTGACACACGTTAATTGTATGTTACTCATAAGTCGAACACGTAGAGGTAACATTCGCGTACCCGAAACTTATTTCTACTATGAGTAACGTTTTGTAAGCACGCTACACGAACGTTTTCACACTTCGCAACACGTTACTGAAAGTTCCTCATACTCGAAACACATCAAAGTAATGTTTAGGGTACCCGTGACTTATTTATAACCTATGAATAACGTGCTTGGAATTATTACGCTATGCATATGCTAGACTATCGTTGGGCATAGGTTGTGGACGACTAAAACACATAAACAATCGTTGGTATAACTTATCTATAAGTTATCGAAGCGTTCTGTGTTCATTACTAGTACATTATGCATTTGTCAAAGTCGTTTTAATACTTTATAAAGTAAAACAAAGAAATATTCATCGTGGAATGAGGAAAAAATTAGCCGAAAAGAACATCGAACAATGGTGCAAAGTAGTCTCCTATTCGTGGACGATAAGGATCCATCATCACCCACACCCTCCCCATCACGCTCACCTACTACTACTGACATGGACCGACTACTACTGCCAATACTACAACTACTACTACTACTACTGATAGACATACTACTACTACTACTACTGACATAGACATACTACTACTACTACTACTACTACACTACTGACATAGACATACTACTACTACTACTACTACTGACATAGACATACTACTACTACTACTATTACTACTGTCACGCACACCAACTACTGCTAATAGTATTACTACTACTGATACTACTGGCATTGACATCTACTCAACATGGATCTGAACAATGATGGTTCCTCTTGTGAAGCCCATTTGTATATACCAATTCCCCTTAATGCTACAAATACGCCATTATACGGTAGATGTAAGTTAGAAACACGTTCAGTAAGTGCTGTGGTCATCCGAAGACGTCAATCTAATTCGTCTACATACGACAATGTGCGTTTGAGATACGTTACACATGGTTCATAGCATGTTACTCAAAGGTTAGAAGCACGTTATACTTAGGTTCAAAGAATGCTACACATAGTTAAACGCACGTTACTCATAGGTTCATATGCACGCTAGTCATTGGTTCAAGCAAGTTACAAAATGCACGTTACTCATAGGTTTCAAGCACGTTAAACATAGGTTCAGAGCACGCTACTCATAGTTAAAAGGACGTTACCCATTGTTGAAAATTAGGTTGCGGTATGTTAAATATTACCTTGACGTGTTTCGACTTATGAGTAACCTACAAGTAACGTGTGTCCGTCGTGTGTAAACAATCGCGGAGCGTGCCAGGAACATATGACAACGCATGCGGAACGTGTTAGCCATACGCCGAGTACGTCGTAAAATTTTCAGCATGCTTGAAATTTCACGACGTATTACACGTACCACGTAATATGACAGCGTACTTCATTGTTTTCCAGCCTACTCTTAACGTATACACAACTTACCTATACCGTATTTGACTGCGCCTAGCGTTTTAGACACATTTTTCATAGGCCGCATACGCTGGCAAAATCGTCAAGGTGTGACTGCGATGTTGACACTTCCAATTCTCAGGCGGTTATGATTTAAATCGGCGTCCGCAGGTTTTAACAGGCTACGCCACGAGTTCGCCGCGATACGTTTAGCGCGCTATGCGTAAGTTAAACTATCGTTGGGCATAGGTTGTGAACGCCACAACAGGCTAAGCATTCTTGGTAAAAGTTATCAATAACACAACGAAACGTTCTGTGCCCGTTACTAATATGTTATGCATACGACCACACGTTATGAATACGCCCAAAACTTAAAAAAAACATCAAAATTTCAGCGTACGCCAACGTTTTACATACATTTTTATACGTTGCCATTGCTGGTTAAAACGTCAAGGTGTGACAGGGCCTTATGAAGCAGGAGTGTCTTTCCGTCCCCGAACTATATTTGTTTACCCAACGAGTGTTTGTATTTGTTATATTAAGATGATGTAGTATTAATTTGTGATTAGAATGATCCTGTTTGGAATGAAAATATGGAGTGATGAGTTTAAAGGAGATTAGGGAATTATGTGAGGGTTCCACCCGTGACATTCGCGGATTTGGCATTTGTATATTCCCCATTGTGACATCACAGAAATATTACCCACCTTACTTCTTTTGGGTCAGCTACGTAGTGGGGCAGATAACAGCAATTTTGAGAGGAAACGTGCAAATGATGATACAAGCATCAAATTTGGCACATTTGTTCTCCAGGGGATTCTAATCAAATCTGCCTGATTGGCCATTTGAAAATCCAAATTTTGAAAATTTGAAAAAAAAAAAAAAAACTTCAAAAGGTCAAGATCACGAATCAATGTTGGATGCTGGCTGAGATTGGTGAATGTTTCAGAAACATCATCAAAGACGTTCCAAGTCTGCCATGCAGTTTTCTTCCCTTTACCGCGGAAGCAGACACGACGTCACATCCAGTGAAAGCATGGAAGTATGGATCCCTCTAGCTTTCTCAGGCCTATTGCAGAAATACCTCATGGACTGGAATCCATCGGCCTTGGCTCCTTGGCAAAGGCAATCCACATGTTCTCAAGACATAGTTCCTGTAAGGATGGCAGTACAGATATTGCTTTGACTAGTACGTCCATGTCATTAGCCTTAATGATAATGGACTTGCTACCATCCGTCGTTACATCTCTGGCGTGTACAAATATTCGAGTGTCAGCTTCTTCATGACAACATGGAGACACAGCATCCAGTGACTTCCTTGTGTTGCTAATGGCATCTTCTCCTTTTGTGACAATGACTGTGCTTGTCGTCTGTGCTTCACACATCTTTTCCCAAGGAAGTGAAACAGCTCAGCTTGTTTGCTGTCATCTCGAAGAAAGCTTCTCCAGTTACTTGGGTCTTACTGGTTCCTGTCACTCTTCTTCTGATTCCTTGCCGCCTTTTCGACCTTGCTCGGACTTCAGACTTGACTTCTTGTACACATCAAACACTACGTCCACCCTCTCGTACCTGGCACCATAGGATTCCACCTTTGGATGATGTCTTCTTTAGCATAGTCATCAAATATCTTTGAAGTGCGTGAGGTAGGGCATTGATAAGTGCTGAGCCATCAATGATGCTGCATCTCCCCTTGGTTCTCTGTCTGGGATGTTCACTTGCGCTTCAAGAATTTCAGCCAGCTGTGACTTCAATTTTTTTTAAAGTTTTTTTTTTTCTTCAAAATTTGGATTTTCAAATGGCCAATCAGGCAGATTTGATCAGAAAGCCCTGCAGAACAGAAATGCCAAATTTGTGCTTGTATCATAATTTGCACGATTTTCTTACTATCTACTACACTAACAGTAAGTTTTTTGCCCAAGTCCTTCACGAACCAGCTGTATCCCCCCCTCCAGTCCAGAGCACGGGTATATCCCTAGTGTTTCTTATATGATGGCTGTTGCATGGTTTCGCCATATTAACCACTTAGCCAGATACGATGGAGTTCAAAAAGTATTCCTTGCATCCTAAAGTGGAATATAATATTTTTTC
>CM068958.1:17786054-17811837 GCA_035128595.1 Eptatretus atami | reverse complement strand
GCCGAGATTTGGAAGTGTCAACATCGCAGTCACACCTTGACGATTTTGCAGCGTATGCCGGCCTATGAAAATGTGTCTAAAACGCTAGGCGCACGTCAAATACGGTATAGGTAAGTGTGTATACGTTAAGAGTAGGCTGGAAAACAATGAAGTACGCTGTCATATTACGTGGTACGTGTAATACGTCGTGAAATTTCAAGCATGCTGAAAATTTTACGACGTACTCGGCGTATGGCTAACACGTTCCGCATGCGTTGTCATATGTTCCTGGCACGCTCCGCGATTTTACACACGACGGACACACGTTACTTGTAGGTTACTCATAAGTCGAAACACGTCAAGGTAATATTTAACATACCCGCAACCTAATTTTCAACCAATGGGTAACGTCCTTTTAACCTATGAGTGCGTCTCTGAACCTATGTTTAACGTGCTTGAAACCTATGAGTAACGTGCATTTTGTAACTTGCCTTGAACCAATGACTAGCGTGCTATGAACCTATGAGTAACGTGCGTTTAACCTATGTGTAGCATTCTTTGAACCTAAGTATAACGTGCTTCTAACCTTTGAGTAACATGCTATGAACCCATGTGTAACGTATCTCAAACGCACATTGTCGTATGTAGACGAATTAGATTGACGTCTTCCGGATGACCACAGCACTTACTGAACGTGTTTCTAACTTACATCACCGTATAATGGCGTATTTGTAGCATTAAGGGGAATTGGTATATACAAATGGGCTTCACAAGAGGAACCATCATTGTTCCAGACTCCATGTTGAGTAGATGTCAATGCCAGTAGTATCAGTAGTAGTAATACTATTAGCAGTAGTTGGTGTGCGTGACAGTAGTAATAGTAGTAGTAGTAGTATGTCTATGTCAGTAGTAGTAGTAGTAGTAGTATGTCTATGTCAGTAGTTAGTAGTAGTAGTAGTAGTAGTATGTCTATGTCAGTAGTAGTAGTAGTAGTATGTCTATCAGTAGTAGTAGTAGTAGTTGTAGTATTGGCAGTAGTAGTCGGTCCATGTCAGTAGTAGTAGGTGAGCGTATGGGGAGGTGTGTGGTGATGATGGATCCTCTTATCGTCCACGAATAGGAGACTACTTTGCACCATTGTTCGATGTTCTTTTCGGCTAATTTTTTTCCTCATTCCCACGATGAAATATTTCTTGTTTTACTTTATAAGTATTAAAAACGACTTTGACAAATGCATAATGTACTAGTAATGAACACAGAACGCTTCGATAACTTATAGATAAGTTATACCAACGATTGTTTATCGTGTTTTAGTCGTCCACAACCTATGCCCAACGATAGTCTAGCATATGCATAGCGTAATAATTCCCAAGCACGTTATTCATAGGTTATAAATAAGTCACGGGTACCCTAAACATTACTTTGATGTGTTTCGATGTATGAGGAACTTTCAAGTAACGTGTTGCGAAGTGTGAAAAACGTTCGTGTAGCGTGCTTACAAAACGTTACTCATAGTTAGAAATAAGTTTCGGGTACGCGAATGTTACCTCTACGTGTTTCGACTTATGAGTAACATACAATTAACGTGTGTCAACGATCGCATAACGTGCCTACAACTTATGGCCAGCGTAGCGGAACGTGTGAGCCAAACGCCGAGTACGTCGTAAATTTCAAGCATGCAAAATTTTTTGAACAACCAAAAGTACAACGTTTTAAACCAGCGTAATACGACCTATGGTAGTGTTTTTCAGCGTGCACCTAACGACACCAAAACGTACCCATAACGTATTCGACGTGTGCCAGCGTTTTTTAGGGACCACAGTTTTTCATAAATCGGCATACGCTGGCTAAATCGTCAAGGTGTGACAGCCCCTTTATATAGATAGAACATATAATGCATGTTAAATGACATAATACTAGTATGAGTACTCACAGGGCATGTCATTGAGAATTTAACATATCTATGTTAATCATGCCTTTTGCAGGGTTAATGTTTGCCACATTTCTTTCTCCGTGGAATCTATTTACTTTCATCACACTTGGTTTACGTAAAGATCTTGGAATGACTAAAACCGTTTTCTGGCTATTTTCTGTCTGGTTTGGCATTAGGATTTATTACTCCACGCACACAAAGCAAAAAAGTGGGGTTAAGCAATTGGTTCACTTCTGTCTGTCTGTCTGTCCGTCGTTCTGTCTACAAACGTCAGGTTATGATCGATCAAGGAACAACTTAATTTCAATTGAATGTTATATTTTGAACACGAATCAGTACATTAATTGGAAAACGAACCTGCAGTTTAACGGTACTTTGGCTCTGAATTTGTCCTGATCGTACACGTGCAGAGAGTGATGAGATTTTTTTTTTTTTAAACTCTGTCTGCCTGTCTGGCAGTCAAACAAATTTGAGAATCATTCCAAACAGGAAACTTACTGGTTTAAAAGATGTCATAAAGGACACAAATATTATTTGTTATTTGGGCCGGTGTGTAGGCAACTGACAGCTCTGTATACACAAAAACAAAATAAAACCCAGGTTAGGTGCATGGACATGGACGATGGACATGGAGAAAGGAGGAAAAGGAGAAATCGTCAACCTTGTATAATAACTAATGTTGGCACCCATTAGTCTCCGACCCTATTGGTTCACACGTGGGAGAATTGTTTAGCAAGGTAGGGTGCAGTGGTTGGAGGTTGTGGTCACAAAAACACAATTTATATTTAGACAGGGCAGTCCATATATATGGCAGAAGGCAATTGCTTGTGTTGCACAACATGAGAAGGATGTTGTATGTTTGGTTTTTCAATGCCACGGTGACCACGTATCGAGTTGTGGTATCTGCTATTTTCAGGAAGTTTGTGCACGTGTGTATGTGTGCCTTTCAATGCATTTGTGTTTTCTTGCAAAATACAATGACCACGTCATCACATAAACTGAGATAGTTAGGAGTGCATTATCATACACACCTCATACAGTGACGTATAAAAGAACATCCCTTTCCAAGGTATTAAAAAAGTCATTTGTTTATTGATCTCGATTTTGGTTCAGGTCTATATCCAGATCCAGCCTATCAGTGGGATACAAAACCTAAACTGTTCAGCCTGGTGGAGGTTTGCCCTCTCACCAAATGCTGTTCTAGTTACTCCAGTCATATTCCCCATTTCCAAGTACGTTTCACCAATGACCGACATGCAATGACATGTATTGATAGTTTAAAAATAAAAATAAAAATTTCTACAGATCATCATCAAATTTCTGTGATTGTAAAACCAACTAAATGGTGAAATACAATGTCCTAATCAGTCTAGATTGGTCACTTTGACTGGAAAAAATTAAATAAAACATCGAAACCTTGAAATGTTTGATATCGACAGACTCTCCCGCCAGTGTTTAGTACCTTGTCGCCATCTTTTTGCGGCGCGTACACAATCACTGATCCTTGCTCTCGGTCCCCTCGCCATGCCCCCGGTGTCCCCACCAAGATCCGGCAAGAGCCTTTTTCATCGCTCCTTGAAGCTTTATTTTCTATCATCTCCAGTGACAGGATCTCAGCTCCAAAGTATGAACCCAACTGAACAGGAAGGAGATGTCAAGTCAAAAATAACGTCAATCAAATTATCCAGCACAAGAATTGCAAAATAAATTTTAGGGTTAAACATGACAGTAACTTTCATTCATAGATCTTCAAATTAATTTCAAATGTTGTTGTTTGGCTCAACTTCACTGCAAAGCTTCAATGAAAACAAAATCGTTTGTCGACAGGGATGTTACTGAATGAAAAGGGAAGAGCTGTGGTCCGACATAATTGGGAAAACCCCGACGAGCACTTCTGGACCTGTCCTCCTGTCAGAGTTATGAAAATGTGAAAGATTTAATCATTAACAGCTTATGTAGCTATCAATCCATCCATCCATTGGGACCATACTCTGTGCAGAGCGTTGGTGCCGCCTAAGCGGTCTCCTTGGCTATTGGGCACAATCCTGGACGGGTCGTCACTCTGACGCAGGATACCAGCAAGCTGGCACTCATTTTGCAGACCTCAAAAGGATGCCAGGCAGAGTCAACCCCACGTGGTATTAATTCAACAGCTGAGTGGGAATTGAACTCAGGATGCAAGGATCCCAAGCCCACCACCCGAACCATTAAGCAAACACCAGGCAGGCATATTATAGTAATCCTCCAACTAATAATTACAAATAAATGGCTTTCTCTCTTTCGACTGAGCACAGAGATGAGCATTATTTTGCAGACCTGTGACCCTTGCTGGTGAAGAATGGTGGCCACACTTCCATTTCTGTGAAGCGCCAGAATGTGAATGCCGCCGACGTGTCCCTCCCGAGGAGAACCGGCGACCAGCAGAGCACCCCAGCTGGTCGACCAACCACACAGAGAGGACAGGGAGTAGCCTAGAAGTAAGGAACCAGAGGATGTGAAGGAAAAAGTGAAGAATAAGAAAAAATAATAACAAAAGAAGAGAGAAAAGTGCATGACGCATACATTTATAGATCTGCGAGCTTCGACTTTCTCTCATGTATGTATCCATATTAAAACATGAACTTGTTTCACGAGCAATGAAACACTTTCCTGATGAGTTACAAACATGACACTCACAGGTGGGTCACTGCAATTTGGTGTGAGTGATATCGTTTTGTGTACGGTCCTTGTTTTCATCGGATGAGCGATCCCAAACAGTCATCGAAGCTTTGCCAAAGCTCATAACAACAGTATGAACCTTAATCTACGACAATATTCTTAATCTTCTTCCTCTTCTTCTTCTTCTTCTTCCACATTACCATTAAAACTGGGATCGCAGATTCAAACATCTGTTTGTCATTGTGTCCCTTGTCGACTTGGAGTAATGTCCTTGAAAATTCATCAAAAAATACACTGATGCTTCCCTAAGCCTTCGTCTTCTCTGTGAATAGTCATGCACAAATTCTTCCATAAGACTCAGACAATGTATAGCAAAAGAAAAATAAAAGGTATGAGAGAGATTGCACCCACCGAGATAGCTATCTGTTGGTGTATCCAGTTTAACAAAGTGAGGAACGGGAGCAGGTTCGGTTCCAAACCTCACGATGCCTCCTCTCCACTCGTTCGCTCCCACGGCTCCAAGGACCACTTCCTCCTACACCACAGAGTGATGATTAATCCCCAACTATATTTCAATCTATCTTAAAACTTCACATGAATTTCAAGTCGATAGAAAAACCTTAAATTACATGATTGTATTACTCAATGCAGTGACACTCATTACTCAAAACGATTCACAAAATTATAATACCAATGATTGTTTTTTGTTAAAGCTTCAGCTTGGCCTGTTCAACATTATCATTTAAGCTCTTGGCTTACAATGTGAGGTCAGTGACCTAATGATTAGAGCGTACTCTATGATTCTGGGAGGTCGGCAGTTTGAATTTTGAACCTTGGCCGAGTCATACCAAAAACCTTAAAAAATGTCCATGCTGCTTCCTTGCTTGAGCACAATTTCTCAGCATTTAAAAAGGATAGATCACAGACAATCAACCATACATTGGCAACTATAGCATAGGCTTTGATGGGCCATGTGGCCTCCTCCTGCATTAATATTCCTTAAAGACAAAACTGTACTAACGCAGGTAAAATATACAATACTAACATGGGCTACCCGACGTTGCACAGTGGGAGAGGTGGGGGGGGGGGGGGCGGTGCTAGCTAGGTGAGCTATTCCCGACAGTGGTTGAAAAGCTATGGAGTTATTGACCTCAAAAGCTCATTCTTTTCGGATTACAAAGTTTCTGATGGCATACGAATCTTGTCCAGAAAATATGGTTGGAAAAATTCGCATTTATTTGTCAACTGTCAAATTTACGAAAGTCCAAAACAGCATCACACAAACATAGCTCAAATTATACGATTGCTTTTCCCCTTATTTTCCTTACTTTTCCCCTTACTGAATTACAGGCTGCCCTGATTCCTTTTCCCATTTTCATATTATCATCAATGAATGTCTTAATACAATCGCAAGGACGGCCTCTTAATTGTGTTGAAATTGCAGAAAGCTGCTACTTGACGAAAGCATAATCTTGGTAATTGTTTAACAATTTCTATTTTTATTTTTTTATTTTTCAGGAAGGTGTTTCATAGACTCTGAAGGGTCTGTCAATGTGAAATTCAACATATGAACTGACTGACTAACATGTCCTCTTGAAGATGTGTACAAGACAAAACACGGATGGGGTGAGAGAGTTAGGTGAGGATGAGGTTGATGGTGAGTGGGATTTGTTTTCTTCTATCAAAGATCAGCCTCAGGTTACTAACAACTCATAAGCCAAATTTGGTGGACAGGGAGCTATCCACGTTAATTTCTTACGATTTTCTAACCTCCAAACCCTAACATGCACACAAGTGCAGGCAAAATTAATTGTGCTGTGTACTTGTTGGTACAAATGTCCCAGATCCTGTATTTCATATATTTTACGTCGTACAAGTTCATGCGACCACTTGGTCTTCTCAGCAACGTCCCAACACCATAGTGCAATTAAAATGAGAATTCCACATCGAAAAAAACATACATAATAATAAATAACAATAACATTTTAAAATGGTAAGAGTTTGATTCCTGCCGCCTTGATATAGTATAATAATTTCCGACGCCTTATTTTTCATTTAAATCAACAAATTAATTTAGTTAAACGTATAAACATTTCGCTACGGACAATTTTGACATACAGAAATAAAACACAAGTGTCAACCACATGTTTTGAGGTTAAATGTTTAATTAAAAAGGAAAGTTTAATGAGAAATAAAAGAGAAATTAGGTTGCATTTTATCATAAAAAAGACAATTTTAAGTGCTTTAGAGTCAACAAACATGACACTTTTGGGAATAGAAGAGATGGGAGATTTGGATATTAACTGTAGAAGCTAATAACAAAGGCATTTCAGTGCTTTCAAGGGCTTAAAAAAAAAACATTGAAAACATTTAAGCAAGTTGGCCTATATTATGCACTGCTTTTAAAGAAAACGATAAAAACATCCTCAGATCCAAGATAAAAGGGAGAGATTATTACATTTTCGGCAAGAGGAGATAAATGCGATCTTACATGTTAACTTTCATCTCGTTGTGAGTTAAAATAATAATGTTTGACTTCGAAGTAATACATCACAAAAAAATGCAGTAAACTTTGCATGGAGATTAGCAACTCTGGATTGCCAGGAGCAAATTTTAGAAGTATCATTTTAAAAGATTTATTTTTATTTTAAAAGACATTTTTGGGTTTCTTTCTGTTGGGGAAACCGTTTCTGACTGTATTTAGATGATTCAATTGCTTATTTAATCCGCAAATCATGTTTAAAACCTTCAATTTTACTCATTTATGCTCTCATTCATTAATTTTTTTTTGACGTTCAGGAACATCCGACCACTTTCTGTATTCATACAAATCCCCTTCACACTGTGATATGATTTTTTTTTTTCGCAACTAAATTACCGAACCCTTACTCAAAAATTTACCTACCCAAACAGCAATGATCTGAAATCAAATCAATACTAAAACATACATTTATGGATACTTTATGTCATGGACCCTGATTCTGACCAAATTTAGAAGATTCACTAGCTTATATAATTTGTAAATCGTGAATAAAATTATGAATTTTGCTCCTTATTTATGATCCAATGTGTTTTTATTTTTTGACGTACAGGAACATCCGACCACTTTCTGGACTAACATCAATGTCCTTCACACTGTGATATGATTCGATATAAAGTAGCATGTGGGAATACATAACCCTAACCCGAACAAAAATAAAAGTTTCCATCCATGTCAATGAATTTCAATTGTAATTGAATTTCAAAAATTTATAATTTTTTTTATAAACCCTGAAGCCTAACCTTGATTTATAAATTAATGTTAATTGGGTATGCACGTAAATTCCTAACCCGAATACCTTGGCCAGACAAAACTAACACTATATCTAATGTGGAACAAAGAAAATATCATGCATACAATTGAGAAATCGAACTAGCTGAATATAAATTCATATATAGGGCCTACACCTGTTACTATTTTTCTCTCTTTAAATGCTTGCCATGTAACCCTTCGCAAAACAACTCTCAGCTTGCCATGAATGATCGCATGACCTCTTTGACGTAATATCTGTGGGACTTTTCTTCCGGATATTATAAATAGCAATCCCTTGTTATTTAGAAAATGTATATAGAAGATATTTTCATGTCTCTTCTGCTAACTTAGGATGATGTATCATGTCAAGCGGTTAGAGTACAATATGGAAAGGATAGTCCAAACGACCTTTTTACTTTTTTTTATTTTGACTGGAGACTAAATTTGCTGGACTCGAGCTGGAATCGGGGTGAGTCCGAGTCATTGGCATAACTTTTTTACAATTTGAGATTTTATCATATTTTCAACAAACATTTATTATGAGAATATGGAGAACACTAATGAATAAAATGTACTTTTTAACTCGGCCACTGAAGGAGGATGGAGGTTACTACGTTTGCATGTCTGCCTCTGAGCAGGATGACGCTGCTCTCAGTGCCGAGTAAGGTATTTGCTCGGATAATTCTTGAGAGGATTTGCCACCATCTGCTTGAGCACCAGCATCCAGAGCAGTCAGGCTTTACACTGAAGATGTCAACGATTGACCGTATCCTTGCTCTTCGAGTCCTCACTGAATGCAGACAAGAGTTTCGGCAGGAGCTGCTTGCAGCCTATTTAGAGCTCTGCAAAGCGTTTGATTCAGTGAATCGAGATGCCCTCTGGAGGATTCTTGGTCTTCGTGGGGTGCTACCAAAACTGATCGATCTGATGTCTGAACTATACTGTGGTAATGAGAGTGCTGTGAGATGTGGTGATACCATCTCTGACTTATTTCCAGTTGTTTCTGGAGTTTGTCAGGGGTGTGTACTGGCCCCCACACTTTTCAGCACATTTATGGACTGGATTCTGGGGAGGATGCTGGAGAGTTCAAGCTGCGGGGCAGATTTTTGGGGAATGCTTGGCTATCGCTGGTCAGATTTTGTGTCCAACGAGCGGTTGCTGAGAGAGACTCAAATGAGAATTGTTACCTGCATAGTCCGTGAGTGTCAGCTGCAGCTGTGTGGACACGTGGCTTGTTTTCCTGATGTTGATCCTGTTCACCAGATTCTCTCAGTGAGTGAGCCTTGCGAGTCGAGACAGCCAATGGGCCAACCACGTGCCTCGTGGTTGCAGCAGGTTGATCAGCGTCTCAAGGAGATGTGGATGGGCCAGGCATCTGCCCTGGGGATGGCCAGATGGAGGCCCCTGGAGTACCGGCAGAAAGTGGATGCAGCGACGCGCTGCTCCGGTGCATGCTCCCTTACCTGACCTGACCTGACCTGTTCAACCTGGCAGTGGTACGCACTCCACTGATTGCCGTTCTTGTTTTGCTGTTGTTTTTGTCAAGTTTAGTTTGAGTACAAAGTACATGTCAGGAGACTTTGCATTTGAGATGCTTTCTGGTGTTGCATTTGTTTTCATTGTTGAGTTCCAGTACAAGTAATTGCTGAGAGTGTGACATACCTGCACAACTGCTGCACTGAAGCCAGCTTGAGCAAACTCATTCTCGAGAGTTCTGTTTCCAGATTGACCTGTTGTACACATACATACACACAAACATAATATATTCAGATTCCACAGCATCAAAAATCTACAAGCACTGAAGAAGAGCAGATTAGTAGATAACATGTATGACTTTGGAGCCATATACAAGATATATGATGCTTTGAGGACAAGGGGTTTGTTCTCATGCCTGGTGTTGGCTTAATGGTTATGGTGGTGGGCTTGGGATTGGCAAGGGGTAGGTTCTCATGCCTGGTGTTGGCATAATGGTTAGGGTGGTGGGCTTGGTATCCTCGGATCCTGAGTTCAAATCCCCCTTGTCTGTTGAATTAATACCAGGTGGGGTTGACTCTGACTGTCATCCTTCTAAGGTCCGCAAAATGAGTGCCATCTTGCTGGTATCCTGTGTCGGAGTGGCGACCCGTCCAGGATTGTACCCAATAGCCAAGGAGAGTGCTGAGGCAGCACCAATGGTCTGCACAGAGTATGGTCCCAATGGATGGATGGATGGGTTGGTTCTCAGAAAGCCACAAAGGGTCATGGTGTGGGGATGGTGTAGGAGCCACATTCATGTGATGCCGTCTTCACATTTGTGGCTGCAGCCATCTTCGATACCCCTTCACCACGACAGGATGTGTCAATTGAGAATGACCTTGATTTTGCTTGAATTTGTCCATGAATGACAGAGGCGCTGTTTAGATCATTGATTCGAGGCTAAGTGGGTATTTACTCATAGAAGAAAGCAGGAAGTTCAATGGGTAGTTTGTAAAAATTTGGAGGGAGCTGAACGGAAACCCATAATCAATGACTGAGTTCTCAGCTGCCACCAATTAAAAAAAATTAATAAACTTGCCAAACGGAAACTGATCAAAATTTTTAAAGGTGAGACTGCCATCCTTCAAGGAGACGTGTATTTTTTTTATTGGGAGAAATGGTCAGACCAAGGGTCACCGAGCATCACAGTGGTGAGGGGAAGGCGGTGTCAAAAAAAACTGCCCAAAAGGAGTCGTGTATTTTGTGTATGGCTCCTTTACCTAGAGAAGCAATAAATAACAAGGAGAAAAGACATAATATGACATAGCCCCCATAGTTTTAGTAACTTTGCTTTATGAAGTTAAAGGGCTAGCCAATATTTACAAGATTTATGTGTCTGCGCAACTGACATGAATGGTCATGTGACATGGAAGATTGCGTACGAATGGGCAAGACGCCAGTTGTTCGTAACAAAATGGACGCCAGTTGGACATCTTTGATCTGATCTCGAAAAAAAATGTATGTGCTTATGTAAGCAATCATACATTAGCTGTGTGCCAAGTTTGAACAAGATTAGTAAATGCATGTCCGAGAAATGGTTGAGGATGTGTTCGACATCGGGTTATTCACAACTAAAATGGCCGCCAGTCTACGAGTCGGTCATCTTTGATCGATTCGCGAAACAAAATGATGTCTGTAGTGTGTGTGTGTGTGTGTTGTGTTGGGTGTGTGTGTGTGTGTGTGTGTGTGTGTGTGTGTGTGTGTGTGTGTGTGTGTAATACATATATATATTACACACCATCATGTATTGCCTTTGTGCCGATTTGAATAAAATTGGTCCATACATATCCACGATATGGCTGCGGATGGACGGATGCGTGAGACCAAATTCATAAGCCCCGTTTTGGATGAAATCCAACGGTAGCTAAAATAAATAGTGGTTGCGCATTTTAAGAAATTAATGTCAGAATTTTTTTGAAGTACAGCAGATAGGTTAATGTGTGGCAGGCATGTCAATACGCGTTGATTAACATTATGATAACACCACTATATACAAATGACTGGCCTGGAGAATTATGAGACACAAGAGATTAGAAAATGAAATAATTTTAGTGTGTGCCACTCAAAATCAGTGTTTGTTCTTGGTGATGCATATTTGTTCAAATTGGCTGTCATGATCAATTCAACATCATGAAAGAAAACAACATGCACAACATCAATGTCACAAACCTTCTATGGACATAAAGGCGCCTTGTAGTGTATTGAGCACATTGTTCAAATCCTCATAACGCTGAAGCTTGAAGAGGTTTCCTTTACTACTTGCCATCTTTTCCAGTTGATCCAGAGCCATGGAAGAGCCCTTTTCACGATTAAAAACATCTCCGATCTGCCACAACCAACGAGTAGACTCTTAAGAGACATTCACAAAAATGGGCAGCCACTTACAGATAAATCTGGCGTGGTCAACTTAATAGGTGCAAAAGGTGACTTTGGGTCATCATCAAAATATATTTTGAAAGAAACATCATTCTCCCTTTGAAGGACTCTTCCTGCAACCAGAAAAAAAAAAAACTTATGGCCCAAGTCACAAGAACACAATTTGCAAGAAAGATTGACATAATCTGGTACCTTCTTTTTTTTTTTCTTTCTGTGCATCAAGGGATGATTCTGATTATGATGTACAATAATCTGTTTCAAAGTGTCGGTACTGTCGAAGCAGTTTTTTTGGCAAGGGTTATACTGGGTGGTTTACCATTGCATTCCCGGCTGTATAGTTTGGGCAGGAATTTGGAATTTGGCCATGGTGCCGGCGATAGCTCGTCTACTCTTCACAAAGGACACTGTGGGTCTTAAACGTCCACCAACTAATGCCGGCAGATGAGACATCCAGTTTAACGGCCATCCCATGGACGGCACACACACTGATGAATCAACCTGCCTGTGAAACACCGAAATGACAGCTTATAGCTGGGCCGATATTTAATCCCAAGCTAGACAGTTTAGAGGTGAGTGTACGTACCTTGAGGCTATCCTGCGAGCCCCAAGAGATTAGGAAAGTCTTATTATACGAGTAGTGCACTCGGTTGTGCTCTATGCACTCACTCGAGGAGTCTCAGTTGTGATAAGAAGTTGTTGAGTGATTCAGCACGTCTCGCATGTATTTTATCCAGATCACCTAAACCATATTACAACAGACAGTAGTCTCTCAGTTGTAATACAATTTAAGCGATCCAGATCAGACACATGCAAAACTGGCTGAATGGTCTGACTCTGCACTGTATCATATCTTCCTTCTTGTCCACTATTTAATTAATCTCTTTCCAAATGAGAGCTTCATTTTTCATCTTAGAGTCAATTAATTATTTTCTTGAAGCGTTTATGTAAGCCTTTCAGTCCCAGGTAAAAATAACATTCCTTTCCTGTAGTAATTCTCTGCAGACTACTGTAGTATATGAGAGTACAACTCTCATATGGGATGTTTCTAACTGTAGCATTTTTGCCTGGGGTGTATGCCCTTCTTCTCCATCCTGTGTCTCTTCTTCTTATTCTTTCGGCTGCTCCCGTTAGGGGTCGCCACAGCGAATCATCCGTTATGATCCGCATAATGATTTGGCACAGGTTTTACGCCGGATGCCCTTCCTGACGCAACCCTGGTCGCCTCTTAGGACACAAGGATATGGTACACCTATTCTAACCGGGGCATACACCGGGCCCAGTACACTGGTACTCACTTCGCCGACCTCGGAAGGATGACAGGCTGAGTCAACCTCCTGGTGTGTATTAATTCAAGCGGCCAACGGGGCTTGAACTCAGGACCTTTTGGATCCCAAGCCGCTACCCTAACCACTACGCCAACACCTGGCTCTTCTCCATCCTGTGTATGCTATGATTATTGAATTATGCAAATGATAACAGTTATGCAATGCTTCAGCAGATTTTGCAATCTCCTCCTTTTACCACGAGACCAACTTCAATTGAATGAACATAATAAACCCAATGAGAGTAAGTCCATTGACGGAGACAAATGTGTGGAAACAAAAAGAGACAGGTGGGATACATACCCCGACAGCATAGCGAGACACATTCAGTGCATCCAGCTGATCAAGAGGTTCTTTTATGGCTTTGGTGCCACGATCAGACTCCCCGTCACTTATAATCACGAGCACCTTCAGTGAAGCAGGCGAAGTTTTTTGTTCCACAGAAAAAACATTACTCCTGTATTGTTGTCACAGGGTAAAGATATGTCACATGACATGCAGCAAAAAGGCACATTACGTTTGTAATCACTCATGTTGTACAAATACTGAGATTGTCACAGATGTTGAGTGCAACATCGAGAGTGTGGTCATTGTGTTTGGTTGGAAAGAAAGAGCCTCAACGGTACAACTGCGATTCCTTCCTCTGCTTTTTCGGTATATAGTAACTATAGAAGGTCCACCCCCCCCCCTTTCAAAATTTTCACCTTTTGTTGCCTTATACCCTGGAATTGAAATGCATTAAATCAGACTTTTCGACCTTTATTTACACATTGTAACCCAAAACTTCCAAGTGAAAAACAAATTCGACAAATTTCAGAAAATTAATTTTGAAATATAAAACTAGAATATCTTGGTTGGATAAGTGTTCATCCCCCCCCCCCCTTTATAACAGCAATTGTAAATGAGCTCCGTTGTTACCAATCACCTTCAAAATTACACACCAAGTTAATTGTCCTCCACCTATGTTAAATTTTAGTGATTCTGATTATTACCTCCACCACCGAAGGTGAAGGAGGTTATATTGAATTACAAGAAACCAAAATAAAAGTTGCAAATTAGTGAATACCGCATGTGAAATTAGTTTTCATTCGATTGAATGGCCATTTGTCCCAACATTTCTGTGATGCACTACCGAGTTAATTTTTGCTACAGCATTAAACATCAGTCTTCCTGATGGTTTACGAAAGTCTAATTAACCCGATCTTTATCAGGTGATCCAACTTGTAAATACATACTGTCCACATCAATTTAGAGCCAAGTCAGGGATTACCACCGAGACTTGATGGCTGAGAAGTTAAAATGAATATGTGACCTTTGAGCTATCCTGGTGCATCTTTGCCAGCAAGCCCAAATATTAGTGAGCACATTGCAGTCAATATTGCAGTATTTATACCTCAACAAGCCAACTCTTCGTGGGAAGGTGAAAAAGTAGAAACTAATTCTTACACAACATGGGAAAGGGCCACATAAGCATTTGTGCCAGCTTTCATTTGTTCGATCTTTTCCAGCATCTTTTCCGGGTGATTAGCCTCCTCATAATCTGTAAATGAAAACTCTGTCTTCACCTGACTGGAGAACTGGACCAAGGCAAGCTAAGGTCAAGGGGATAAAAACAAAGAAAAATCAACATTGTCAGGTCCTGAGATACTGGTGCGGGAAAAAAAAAAACCAGATATGTGATGAGTTTGTGAGAGTTGGGCATAGCAGATGTGTGCAATACACGATGGTGCAAGAAAATGTCAGCAGCTGTTCTGCGACTGGAGAATATGAATGAGTAGCGGGTTATACCCGGATGCTTGTTCCTCGGATCTCAGCCATGATGTTTTTGACAAAGTCCAAAATGGCAAGAAATTGGTTATCCACGACGCTCCTGGATCCATCAAAAAGAACGACAATATCCACAACTCGTACATGCTTGCAAAGCTTATCTGCAACAGAAGACATATAAAACACCAATAACCATGTATTATGCTTCAAGGAATTTTATCTATTGCAAAAAAACAGAAAAAAACACACACAATTATTTATAATATATATATTAATAATAATATATATCTTCTATATATTACTAAAACTCATCATCTGTATGTATGTATGTTCCTAAAATACAGCCAAAACGGTACAAGATAGCGCAAAAATTTTCGGGCCACTTTACTCCCATTCTCCTGCGGTGTGCAGTACTAAGTTTTGTTCAAATCGGGCAATGAAAAAATTATTTAAAAATCAATTCTATTCAGTCAAGAACTCTTTGGGAGAATTTGATCAATACAAACAACCTCAGCGGTATATGCCCCTGGAACTATGTTTGTTTTCTTGAAATGACTTTTTTGCGTCAAGCGTGTCACAACAGGAACCCAATGAGTTCACGGTCATCTAGTATGTGTGTGTGTATATATATATATATATATATATATATATATATATATATATATATATATATATATATATATGATATTGCGGTTCTAAGAACCGCATGCCTCCCAGGCAATGGTATCCATCATACAGTGGTCCCCAGATAGTTATTCATTAATACAAGTATAGTTCGACCTTCCTTCTTGTCTAAGGGGACAAACGGGATAAGTGCGTTGTGGGGATCTCATAGTCAGTCTGCTTACACATTCTACTTCATTTACTCTTCTTTTCTTCTTATTCCTGAGGTAAATCCGAATATGGGTCCTCGCGTAGGCCAACATGAGCATCGACAGCACGATGGGACATGTGCAGCGCGTGCCGTGTCCGGGGGGGGTAGGAAAGTCGCAACAAACAACCACACCATGCAGAACTCAAGCGACACCCCCTTTTCCCTCCAAATCTCCATTAAATAATTATATCTGCCCTCTTTTCAATCCATTTCTCCATCTCACACATATCTATGCTGTTTCCCTCAATTCCGGACACAGATCAGGGCTGGCACCGCACACAACACCGACTTTGATAATTATCGACTTTGATAATGATAATTATAATAATTATAATTAACCACGACCATGATAGCAGATATGGGCAGACCCGCGCGCTGACCACGTGTACAAATGGCGGACCCGCGCACACTGTACGGGGCATGCTCGATGACGGGCGGACCCACGGCTTGACCACGTGTACAATGGCGGACCCGCGCGTACTGTATGAGGCATGCTCGATGACGGGCGGACCCGCGCACTGACCACGTGTTCAATGGCGAACCCGCGCGCACTGTACGGAGCATGCTCAATGGCGGGCGGACCCGCGCACACTGTACGGGACATACTGGATGGCAGGCAGACCCACACGCAGCCGTGATACTTTATCATTGCACAGAACGAGGCACGAATAACACACATCTTTGGTCGGGTCTGCGCATGGGGTTACAATAACATCTTACTGTCGGTCTTCGCTCACTACGACGGCCACAAATGTCTCCTGCAGATGGCAGACATGCTCCCGCACCTCCGCCTCGATGCAGCTGTTACCAGGCAGAGGCATGCTGTGCGGCCTGATCGCTCAGGCCGCGTGGCGCACCACGGAGAAGGCACATTGACCATCGCCAACTGAGGGTCGCCGGGGCATGGCACGGGGTTCGGTGCAAGGCGATTCATATCACGGAGTTCGGTGAAAGGCGATTCATACCACAGAGTTCGGTGCAAGGCGATTCATACCACGGAGTTCGGTGCAAGGTGATTCATATCACGGGATTCGGTGCAAGGCGATTCATATCACGGAGTTCGGTGCAAGGCGATTCATATCACATAAGAGAGAGATTTAATTGAATTTAAAACTTTATAATTTTTTATTAAACTGAGCCTAACCTTGATTTATAATTAATGTTATTGTATGCACGTAAATTCAACCCGAATACTTGGCCACAAAACTAACCACTATCTAATTGGAACAAAGAAAATATCCATGCATACAATTGAGAAATCGAACTAGCTGAATATACATCCATATATAGGCGCTACACCTGTTCATATTTTCTCTTTCTAAATGCTTGCATAACCCTTCGCAAAACAACTCTCAGCTTGCCATGATGATGATGACTCTTTGCGTAATATCTGTGGACTTTTCTCGGTATTATAATGCAGATCCCTTGTTATTTAGAAAATGTATATAGAAGATATTTTCAGTTCTTCTGCTAACTTAGGATATGTATCACTGTCAAGCGGTTAGAGTACAATATGAAAGGAGTCCAACGACCTTTTACTTTTTTTTTTTTTTGACTGGAGACTAAATTTGCTGGACCTCGAGCTGGAATCGGGGTGAGTCGAGTCATATGGCATAACTTTTTTACAATTTGAGATTTATCATATTTTACAAAACATTTATTTGAGATATGGAGAACACTAATGAATAAAATGTACTTTTTAACTCCGCACTAAGGAGGATGGAGGTTACTACGTTTGCATGCTCTGCCTCTGAGCAGGATGACGCTGCTCTCAGTGCCGAGTAAGGTATTTGCTCGGATAATTCTTGAGAGGATTTGCCACCATCTGCTTGAGCCACCGCCATCCAGAGCAGTCAGGCTTTACACTGAAGATGTCAACGATTGACGTATCCTTGCTCTTCGAGTCCTCACTGAATGCAGACAAGAGTTCGCGGAGCTGCTTGCAGCCTATTTGAGCTCTGCAAAGCGTTTGATTCAGTAATCGAGATGCCCTCTGGAGGATTCTTGTCTTCGTGGGGTGCTACCAAAACTGATCATCTGATGTCTGAACTATACTGTGGTAATAGAGTGCTGTGAGATGTGTGATACCATCTCTGACTTATTTCCAGTTGTTTCTGGAGTTTTGTCAGGGGTGTTACTGGCCCCCACACTTTTCAGCACATTTAGTGACTGGTTTGGGGCGGATGCTGGAGAGTTCAAGCTGGCGGGCAGATTTTTGGGGAATGCTTGGCTATCGCTGTCAGATTTTGTGTCCAACGAGCGGTTGCCTGAGAGAGACTCAAATGAGAATTGTTACCTGCATAGTCCTGAGTGTCAGTGCAGCTGTGTGGACACGTGGCTTGTTTTCCTGATGTTGATCCTGTTCACAGATTCTCTCAGTGAGTGAGCTTGCGAGTCGAGCAGCCAATGGGCCAACACGTGCTCGTGTTTGCAGCAGGTTGATCAGCGTCTCAAGAGATGTGCGATGGGCCAGGCATCTGCCCTGGGGATGCAGATGGAGCCCCTGGAGTACGGCAGAAAGGATGCAGCGACGCGCTGCTCCGTGCATGCTCCTTACTGACCGCTGACCTGTTCAACCTGGCAGTGGTAACGCACTCCACTGATTGCCTTCTTGTTTTGCTGTTGTTTTTGTAAGTTTAGTTGAGTACAAAGTACATGTCAGGAGACTTGCATTGAGATGCTTTCTGGTGTTGCATTTGTTTCATTGTTGGTCTCAGTACAAGTAATTGCTGAAGTGTGACATACTGCACAACTGCTGAACTGAAGCCAGCTTGAGCAAACTCATTCTCGAGAGTTCTGTTCTCAGATGACCTGTTGTACACATCATCACACACAAACATATATATTCAGATTCCACACTCAAAAATCTACAAGCACTGAAGAAGAGAGATTAGTAGATACATGTATGACTTGGAGCCTATACAAGATATATGACTTTGAGGACAAGGGGTTTGTCTCATGCTGGTGTTGGCTTAATGGTTATGGTGGTGGGCCTTGATTGCAAGGGGTAGGTTCTCATGCCTGTGTTTGCATATGGTTAGGGTGTGGGCTTGGTATCCTCGATCCTGAGTTCAAATCCCCCTTGTCTGTTGAATTAATACCAGGTGGGGTTGACTTGACCTGTCATCTCTTCTAAGCGTCGCAAAATGAGTGCCATCTTGCTGGTATCCTGGTGGAGTGCGAACCCGTCCAGGATTGTACCAATAGCCAAGGAGAGGCTGAGCGCACACCAATGGTCTGCACAGGTATGGTCAATGATGATGGATGGGTTGGTTCTCAGAAAGCCAACAAAGGGTCATGTGTGGGGATGGTGTGAGCACATTCATGTGATGCCGTCTTCACATTCGTGGCTGCAGCATCTTCGATACCCTCACGCACGCAGATGTGTCAATGAGAATGACCTGATTTTGCTTGAATTTGTCATGAATCGCAGAGGCGCTGTTAGATCATTGATTCGAGGCTAAGTGGGTATTTACTCATAGAAGAAAGCAGGAAGTTCAATGGTATTTGTAAAAATTTGGAGCGAGGCTGAACGCAACACCCATAATCAATGACTGAGTTCTCATGCCACAATTAAAAAATTAATAACTTGCCAAACGGAAACTGATCAAATTTTAAAGGTGAGACTGCATCCTCAAGGAGACGTGTATTTTTTTATTGGGAAATGGTCAGACCAAGGGTCACCGAGCATCACAGTGGTGAGGGGAGGCGGTGTCAAAAAAAACTGCCAAAAGGAGTCGTGTATTTTGTGTATGGCTCTTTACCTAGAGAGCAATAAATACAAGGAGAAAGACATAATATGAATAGCCCCATGTTTTAGTAACTTTGCTTTATGAGTTAAAGGCTAGCCAATATTTACAAGATTATGTGTCTGCGCAACTGACATGAATGGTCATGTGACATGGAAGATTGCGTACGAATGGGCAAGACGCAGTTGTTCGTAACAAAAGGACGCCAGTTGACATCTTTGATCTGATCTCGAAAAAAAATGTATGTGCTTATGTAAGCAATCATACATTACTGTGTGCCAAGTTTGAACAGATTAGTAAATGCATGTCCGAGAAATGGTTGAGGATGTGTTCGACATCGGTTATTCCACCTAAAAGGCGCCAGTCTACGAGTCGGTCATCTTTGATCGATTCGCCGAACACAAATGATGTCTGTAGTGTGTGTGTGTGTGTGTGTGTGTGTGTGTGTGTGTGTGTGTGTGGTGTAATACATATATATATTACACACCTCATGATATGCTTTGTGCGATTTGAATAATTGGTCATACATATCACGATATGGCTGCGGATGGACGGATGCGTGAGACAAATTTCATAAGCCCCGTTTTGGATGAAATCCAACGTAGCTAAAATAAATAGTGGTTGCGCATTTTAAGAATTAATGTCAGAATTTTTTGAGATACGCAGATAGGTTAATGTGTGCAGGCATGTCAATACGCGTTGATTAACATTATGATAACACCACAATATACAAATGACTGGCTCGGAGAATTATGAGACACAAAGATTAAGAAATGAAATAATTTAGTGTGTGCACTCAAAATCAGTGTTGTTCTGGTGATGCATATTTGTTCAAATTGGCTGTCATGATCAATCAACATCATGAAAGAAACAACATGCACAACATCAATGTCACAAACCTTCTATGGACTAAAGGGCCTTGTGTGTATTGAGCACATTGTTTCAAATCCTCATAACGCTGAAGCTGAAGAGGTTCCTCTTACTACTTGCATCTTTTCCAGTTGATCCAGAGCCATGGAAGAGCCTTTTCACGATTAAAAACATCTCGATCTGCCCAACCAACGAGTGACTCTTAAGAGACATTCAAAAACAATGGGCAGCCACTTACAGATAAATCTGGCGTGGTCAACTAATGGGTGCAAAAGGTGGACTTTGGGTCATCACCAAAATATATTTTGAAAGAAACTCATTCTCCCTTTGAAGGACTCTTCCTGCAACCAGAAAAAAAAAAACTTATGGCCCAAGTCACAAGAACCCAATTTGCAAGAAGATTGACATAATCTGGTACCTTCTTTTTTTTTTTCTTTCTGTGCATCAAGGGATGATTCTGATATGATGTACAATAATCTGTTTCAAAGTGTCGGTACGTCGAAGCAGTTTTTGGCAAGGTTATACTGGGTGTTTACCTTGCTTCCCGGCTGTATAGTTTGGGCAGGAATTTGGAATTTGGCCATGGTGCGGCGTCGCTCGTCTCTTCACAAGACACTGTGGGTCTTAACGTCACCAACTAATGCCGGCAGATGAGACATCCAGTTAACGGCCATCCATGCGGCACACACACTGATGAATCAACCTGCCTGTGAAACACGAAATGACAGCTTATAGCTGGCCGTATTTAATCCAAGCTAGACAGTTTAAGGTGAGTGTACTACTTGAGGCTATCCTGCAGCCCAAGAGATTAGGAAAGTCTATATTATACGAGTAGTGCACTCGTTGTGCTCTACGCACTCCATCGAGGAGTCTCAGTTGTGATAAGAAGTTGTTGATGATTCAGCACGTCTCGCATGTATTTTATCCAGATCACCTAAACCATATTACAACAGACAGTAGTCTCTCAGTTGTAATACAATTTAAGCGATCCATCAGACACATGCAAAACTGGCTGAATGGTCTGACTCTGCACTGTATCATATCTTCTTCTTGCCACTATTTTTAATCCTTTCCAAATGAGAGCTTCATTTCTTCATCTTAGAGTCAATTAATTATTTTCTTGAAGCGTTATGTAAGCCTTTCAGTCCCAGGTAAAATAACATTCCTTTCTGTAGTAATTCTCTGCAGACTACTGTAGTATATGAAAGTACAAACTCTCATATGGGATGTTTCTAAACTGTAGCATTTTTGCTGGGTGTATGCCCTTCCCCCATCCTGTGTCTCTTCTTCTTATTCTTCGCTGCTCCGTTAGGGTCCCACACGCGATTCATCGTTATGATCCGCATAATGATTTGGCACAGGTTTACCGCGGATGCCCTTCCTGACGCACCCTGGTCGCCTCTTAGGACACCAAGGATATGGTAACCTATTCAACCGGGCATACACGGGCCAGTACCTGTACTACTTCGCCGACTCCGGAAGGATGACAGGCTGAGTCACCTCGTGGGTGTATTAATTCAAGCGGCCAACGGGCTTGAATCAGGACCTTTTGATCCCAAGCCGCTACCCTAACCACTACGCAACACCTGGCTCTTCTCATCCTGTGTGCTATGAATTATTGATTATGCAAATGATACACAGTTATGCAATGCTTACAGAGATTTTGCAATCTCTCCTTTTACCACGAGACCAACTTCAATTGAATGACATAACTAACCAATGAGAGTAGATCCATTGACGGAGACAAATGTGTGGAACAAAAAGAGACAGGTGGGATCCATACCCCGACAGCATAGCGAGACACATTACAGTGCATCAGCTGATCAAGAGTTTTTTATGGCTTTGGTGCCAACGATCAGACTCCCGTCACTTATAATCACGAGCACCTTCAGTGAAGCAGGCGAAGTTTTTTGTTCCACAGAAAAAAACTTATCCTGTATGGTTGTCACAAGGGTAAGATATGTCACATGACATGCGCAAAAGGCACATTACGTTTGTAATCACTCATGTTGACAAATACTGAGATTGTCACAGATGTTGGTGCAACATCGAGAGTGTGGTCATTGTGTTTGTTGAAAGAAAGAGCCTCAACGGTACAACTGCGATTCCTTCCTCTGCTTTTTTCGGTATATAGTAACTATAGAAGGTCCACCCCCCCCCCTTTCAAAATTTTCACCTTTGTGCCTTATACCCTGGAATTGAAATGCATTAAATCAGACTTTTCGACCTTTATTTACACATTGTAACCAAAACTTCAAGTGAAAACAAATTCGACAAATTTCAGAAAATTAATTTGAAATATAAAACTAGATACTCTTGTTGGATAAGTGTTCATCCCCCCCCCCTTTATAACAGCAATTGTAAATGAGCTCCGTTGTTACCAATCACCTTCAAAATTACACACCAGTTAATTGTCTCCACCTTGTTAAATTTAGTGATTCTGATTATTACCTCCACCACCGAAGGTGAAGAGGTATATTGAATTACAAGAAACCAAATAATAAAGTTGCAAATTAGTGAATACCGCATGTGAAATTAGTTTTCATTGACTTGTAAGGCCATTTGTCCAACATTTCTGTGATGCACTACCGAGTAATTTTTGCTACAGCATTAAACATCAGTCTTCCTGATGGTTTACGAAAGTCTAATTAACCGATCTTTATCAGGTGATCCAACTTGTAAATACATACTGTCCACATCAATTTAGAGCCAAGTCAGGGATTACCACGAGACTTGATGCTGAGAAGTTAAGAATATGTGACCTTGGAGCTATCCTGGTCATCTTGCCAGCAAGCCAAATATTAGTGAGCACATTGCAGTCAATATGCAGTATTTATACCTCAACAAGCCAACTCTTCGTGGGAAGGTGAAAAAGTAGAAACTAATTCTTAACACACATGGAGAAGGGCCACATAAGCATTTGTGCCAGCTTTCATTTGTTCGATCTTTTCCAGCACTTTTCCGGGTGATTAGCCTCTCATAATCTGTAAATGAAAACTCTGTCTTCACCTGACTGAGAACTGGACCAAGCAAGCTAAGGTCAAGGGGATAAAAAAAAGAAAAATCAACATTGTCAGGTCCTGAGATACTGGTGCGGGAAAAAAAAAAACCAGATATGTGAAGAGTTGTGAGAGTTGCATAGCAGATGTGTGCAATACACGATGGTGCAAGAAAAATGTAAGCAGCTGTTCTGCGACTGGAGAATATGAATGAGTAGCGGGTTATACACGGATGCTTGTTCCTCGATCTCAGCCATGATGTTTTTGACAAAGTCCAAAATGGCAAGAAATTGTTATCCACGACGCTCCTGGATCCTCAAAAAGAACGACAATATCCAAACTCGTACATGCTTGCAAAGCTTATCTGCACAAGAAACAAATAAAAACACCAATAACCATGTATTATGCTTTCAAGGAATTTTCTATTGCAAAAAACAAAAAAAAAAAACACACACAATTATATTATAATATATATTAATAATAATATATATCTTCTATATATTACTAAAATCATCATCTGTATGTATGTATGTTCCTAAAATACAGCCAAAACGGTACAAGATAGCGCAAAAATTTTCGGGCCACTTTACTCCCATTCTCCTGCGGTGTGCAGTACTAATTTTGTTCAAATCGGGCAATGAAAAAATTATTTAAAATCAATTCTATTCAGTCAAGAACTCTTTGGGAGAATTTGATCATACAAACAACTAGGGTATAGCCCCTGGAACTATGTTTGTTTTCTTGAAATGACTTTTTTTGCGTCAAGCGTGTTCACACAGGAACCCAATGTTCACGGTCATCTAGTATGTGTGTGTATTATATATATATATATATATATATATATATATATATATATATATATATATATATATTATGTCGGTTCTAAGAACCGCATGCTCCCAGGCAATGGTATCCATCATACAGTGGTCCCCAGATAGTTATTCATTATACAAGTATAGTTCGACCTTCCTTCTTGTTAAGGGGCAAACGGATAAGTGCGTTGTGGGATTCATAGTCAGTCTGCTTACACATTCACTTCATTTACTCTTCTTTTCTTCTTATTCCTGAGGTAAATCCGAATATGGGTCTCTGCGTAGCCAACATGAGCATCGACAGCACGATGGGACATGTGCAGCGCGTGCCGTGTCCGGGGGGGGGTAGGAAAGTCCGCAACAAACAACGCACACAATGCAGAACTCAAGCGACACCCCTTTTCCTCCAATCTCCATTAATAATTATATCTTGCCCTCTTTTCAATCCATTTCTCATCTCACACATATCTATGCTGTTTCCTCATTCCGGACACAGATCAGGGCTGGCACCGCACACAAACACGACTTTGATAATTACGACTTTGATAATGATAATTATAATAATTATAATTAACACGACCATCGATAGAGATTGGGCAGACCCGCGCGCTGACCACAGTGTACAAATGGCGGACCCGCGCACACTGTACGGGGCATGCTCGATGACGGGCGGACCCGGCTTGACCACGTAATGGCGGACCGCCGCGTACTGTATGATGGCATGCTCGATGACGGGCGACCGACCGCACTGACCCGTGTTCAATTGGCGAACCGCGCGCATGTACGGAGCTGCTAAATGGGCGGCGGACGCGGCACACTGTACGGGAATACTGATGGCAGGCAGACCACACAGCACGTGATACTTTATCATTGCACAGAGAGGCACGAATAAACACATCTTTGGTCGGGTCTGCGCATGGGGTTACATAACATCTTACTGTCGTCTTCGTCACTACGAGGCCACAAATGTCTCCTGCAGATGGCAGACATGCCCGCAACTCCGCTCGATGCAGCTGTTACAGGCGAGGCATGCTGGCGGCCTGATCGCTCAGGCGCGTGGCGCACACGGAGAAGGCACATTGACCATCGCCAACTGAGGGTCGCCGGGGCATGGCAGGGTTCGGTGCAAGGATTCATATCACGGAGTTCGGTGAAAGGCGATTCATTACACAGAGTTCGGTGCAAGGCGATTCATACCACGGGTTCGGTGCAAGGTGATTCATATCACGGGATTTCGGTGCAAGGCGATTCATATCACGGAGTTCGGTGCAAGGCGATTCATATCACGGAGTTCAGTGCAAGTGATTCATATCACGGAGTTCGGTGCAGGTGATTCATATCACGGGGTTCGGTGCAGGCGATTCATATCACGGAGTTCGGTGAAGGCGATTCATACACAGAGTTCGGTGCAAAGGCGAATTCCATACAGGAGTTCGGTGCAAGGTGATTCATATCACGGGATTCGGTGCAAGGCGATTCATATCACGGAGTTCGGTGCAAGGCGATTCATATCACGGATTCAGTGCAAGGCGATTCATATCACGGAGTTGGTGCAAGGCGATTCATATCATGGGGTTCGAGCGAGACGATTCCGCAGCTTGGAACCATCTTGTCCGGGAAGTGGACTGGAGCCACTT
>CM068958.1:17770835-17786029 GCA_035128595.1 Eptatretus atami | reverse complement strand
GGAGTTAGTGCAAGCGGATTATATCACGGAGTTCGGTGCAAGGTGATTCATATACGAGGGTTCGGTGCAAGGCGATTCTATCACGGAGTTCGGTGCAAGCGATTCATACCAGAGTCGTGTGCAAGGCGATCATATCACGGAGTTTCGGTGCAAGTGTCATATCACGGGATTTCGGTGCAAGGGATTCATATCACGGAGTTCGGTGCAAGAAGGCGATTCATATCACGGAGTCAGTGCAAGGCGATCCATATCACTGCGGTTTCGGTGCAAAGCGATTCATATCATGGGGTTCGGAGCGGACGATTCGCAGCTTGGACCATCTTGCGAAGTGGACTGGAGCGCTTCCGGCAATCACGGCGGACTGCGCAGGGCGCGGGACAATCAGAGACCCGATTCGGGTGATGACACATTTGCTTCGGGGTGGTGGCCCACCTGCACCGCAGGGTCTATAAAGGACGGGTTGCGGGCCGTCCGTAGTTCGGTTTGGTGTCCAATCATCATTGTTGCTGCTTGCTCCTGCTGGTGTCTGCTCGTCTGCTTTTCTTCACGACTCCACCTTCACACCGCACCTTTCCCCGCTCGTTGCGTTCTCGCCCACTGTTTCTGACTCCGCCCAAAGTCCCTCCCTTACGCCTGAGGGCCGCATCATTCTCTGGATCGCCTTGAGCTGCACTAGGTGCCGCGAAGCAAGAGACGACACGCCCAGCTGTCAGGGAGGTATCGCCAGCGGAGCATCCCCAAGACGTAATGATGGCAGGTCGTCCCTCGTGCAAGGGATTGAGAGACCGTTAGCGCTCTCCTCGTTTAAGTTAAGTTTGTATAAGAAATTACTAGGATAACTCTGCTCTGTGTCTGCTTTCATAAGTTGCTTGATTATTGTCGCATCATGCTTCTTTCTATCCTGCTACACACACAATAATCTAATTCACTGTGCCATATATTTCTCGTGCCTCTAAATAAATTATTCGTAGAAATGTTCCAACTCGTTTTTGTTTTTCTTCTCTTTATCCAGCATGACATATCCAAGCAAGGGACTTTATTCCAACGATCTTTCCTTTTAGCCGGTACATCACAAGTGTCGTCGGCTGCATCCGATCGGTAAAGTGATCCAGTTCGGACAAGGCGTACGAGGGCGTGTCCCAGGGAAATTAGATCACTTGATTATTTTTAGGTAACCGGATATACTGAAGGGACTAGTCTGTGGTAGAGTATATTGAATTAGGTCGTTACGATTTTCCGGCCATCACGGCCGGACTGCGCAGGGGCCGGGGACAATCAGAGCACCCGATTCGGGTGATGACACATTGCTTCGGGGTGGTGGCCCCACCCTGCACCGCAGGGTCTATAAAGGACGGGTTGCGAGGCCGTCCGTAGTTCCGGTTTGGTGTCCCACTCATCATTGTTGGCTGCTTGCTCCTGCTGGTGTCTGCTCGCTCTGCTCTTCTTCACCGACTCCACCTTCACCACCCGCACCTTTCTTCACCGCCTCGTTGCGTTCTCCGCCCACTGGCTTCTGACTCCGCCCAAAGTCCCTCCCTTCACGCCTGAGGGCCGCATCTCATTCTCTGGATCGACGCTTAGCTGCACTAGGTGCCGCGAAGCAAGAGACGACACGCCAGCTGTCAGGGAGGTATCGCCCAGCGGAGCATCCCCCCAAGACGTAATGATGGCACGGTCGGTCCCTCGTGCAAGGGATTGAGAGACCGTTAGCGCCTCTCCTCGTTTAAGTTAAGTTTGTATAAGAATTACATCGGGATAACTCTGCTCTGTGTCTGCTTTCATAAGTTGCTTGATTATTGTCGCACCTCATGCTTCTTTCTATCCCTGCTTTACACACAACAATAAATCTACATTCACTGTGCCACATATCTTTCCTCGCCTGCCTCTAAATAAATTATTCGTAGAAATGTTCCCAACTCGTTTTTGTCTTTTCTTTCATTTATCCAGCATGGACCATATCCTAACCAAGCAAGGGACTTTATTCCCAACGATCCGTTCCTTTTAGCCGGTACATCCGTAACAGTGTCGCTCGGCTGCATCCGATCCGGTAAAGTGATCCAGTTCGGACAAGGCGTACCGAGGGCGTGTCCCAGGGAAATTAGATCACTTGATTATTTTTAGGTAACCGGATATACTAGACGGAGGACCCTAAGTCACGTGGTTGAGTTATTGGCATTCACGGTCGATTAGCGACACGCCGCATCATGGAATTATCCGTGTGCGACGGCATGCAATTCCGGGGAGTCTGGTGAGAACCTGAGATAGCTTCCCCCTTCTAGTGGTCGACTCACCCAGACCCCCGACCCGCAACAATATATATATATATATATCTCAAAAAACTTGGTGAGGTGTTGTGAGGCAACTTGAAATAAACACTGTTGATTTAATGAAAATAGACAAATACTTACAAGGGTAATGATTCGAAAAGTAATAATACAACGTAAGGTAAATTAAATTCTAAAGTCGAGGTGCCTCCACACACAGACTTTAATACAGACAAGGGGAAAACAAACCAAAAGAAAATCCCCCCTTTATTCTCGCACGTAGCCAGATGGTCTTTATTGATGTTTGGGATTAATGCGCTTCGTCCTGCATGGGAAGACGCAACCAAAAATGGCGCCGAGTCGCTCTCTGGGCGGGTAATGCACGTGAGGTAATTTGTGAAGCGGTATTCAACACCAAGGTTCAGGAACCGCCATGCAGCCTCTTCGTCAACTTACACACACTGTTTCGCAGAATGGCGCAGTGTCTTCCCCCCCCCAAATGGCTCGCCACGAGGCTTTGGCGCTGGTTCCACAATGATTCAGCCAACAGTCGATGGCCAGCGTCTTGCCCAGCATGCTGCGAATTCACCAGCATGAACACGAGAATTGCGCAGCCATTTCGTTGTGCCGAGAGCATAGCAAAGCGAGATCCTCTATCCCAGCCACGTTCCTCTCACAACCACCGTCTGCTCTTCGAACCTCACCGTTCTTCCACCCGCGAGCGGGGCTTGTTGTCATGAAAACCGGGAAGGTGGGGCTTCTTACCTACTCAGCACGTTTTGCTTGCCTGTTGGTATGGTGGTTGTTGTTGTAAAAATGCACTTCTTTCATGACTGGCTTGTAAATACAAAAACGTAGGAGAAGGTCACAGGTGGCAATTACATACTGGGGGTAATTGGTCTTAATCCATATCTATTAAGCAGCACCACCCCCTGTGTGGTGACAACACTTCAGCTCACAGTTTCCCTTCCTAATTTACATCAAGATGTCTCCTACTTGTCCACGAGACCAGCCAACTCTAGACAATCCTCACTTTCCTATTGAATTCCTCCATCTACCCACAACCGCAACAATAATATATATATATTATATTACTATATATATTATGTTATATATATTAAAGAAGAAAGAATGCACTTCCTACCAAAAGTAAAAACTCGATCACTCCGCTAATTTGAGCAAAAAAAGCGAGAGCAGACCCGGTCTCAGGGGAACGTTTCGCCGCTTCACAGCCGGCTTCATCAGGCACAATAGACCCCGGGCTTCGCCACGTGTCCGGTTTTTATTTCGATACGACCGCTCATTTCGGTCATGTGCTGGTGCTCAAGGTCAAATGGAGGAGTGCTTAAAAAAAAAAAAAATATTTATTTGCAAAAGCAAAAACAAATGTCAAATCACATCATTGAAGGGTGCTCTGCTCTTTTTTGTTTTTATATACACATGATCTGGTGCTGTATGTGTGTGGGTGAAACCGCGTGTGCACTTGTTTTTGTGTTTGTGTTTCCGGGGCACGAACATGGCTGGTTTCGTGTCTGGGTTGGGCATGATGAGGTGTTGGTTGTGTGAGTGTTGAAGTTCTCGTTGCATGTTGTGCACGTGTGGATGTCGTGTTTGGGATTGAGTGTTGTTTGTTTCTCACCTTATCCAGCCATTTGCACCATCCAGTTTTCGCCATTTGTATTCGAGGTGTGTATAGTGTGGGTATTTCCACTGTCTCCCCAGTTAGACCATCCTCCCAGCTCTTCACGTGCCATGCCTCCAAAATCAACCTGTGTCGTTTGTTAGATGTAGTATCTAGGACAAGGGTCCCTTCAAAGTCAAATTTATGGCCAGATTTCTGGCAATGACGTGCTATGGCTGACTGGGTCATTTTTCCAAGCCTAATTGCTCTGTCATGTTCATTTCGCCGTTGTTTCAAATTCCTTCCAGTTTCACCAATGTAGAATTGATCACAGTCTTTGCATGATGAATGGTAAACTACTCCAGATTTATGCAACCAGTCGGTAGTGGGTCCTTTAGTTTTGAGATGACATTACGGATGGTGCGTAGAGGCTTGTAGGCTACGCCAATCCGTGCACCACCTACTATCCTGCCAATCCTTTCTGAAAGGCCCCGGTAGTATGACAGTACGCAGTGCCCAAGTGTGTCTAGCTCCTTCCATTCTGTCCTTTTTGGTTCTTCCAAAGTGGGAGTATCCCCTTGTTGTACCATTTTGAGCAGGACTCCTTTAACTAATCTGATTTCTTTTAATTGCCTCGGATTTGGAAGACGACACCGTCCATGCCAAGCTGCTAAGGTCCATGCTGCACTGCATGTTGGTGGGGGATTGGGTTGCAGGAGTTAAAATCCAGTAATCTGCTGGTGTGGGTTGGTTTCCTGTAAACTGAGGTCTTTACGGAGCCGTCAGGCTTATAGTGAACCTCCACATCCAAAAATGCCAATTTGCTTTCTTTTTCAATTTCCATTGTGAAGTTAATGCTGGGGAATACCCGGCCAAGTTGTCCCAGTAGGTGGTGTACCATGTTTGTATACACAATGACGAAGGTGTCATCTACATATCTGTTCCAGTACCGTGGGAGTCAATTCTCATTAGACTCAAATATCCTTAGTTCGAGTTCCTCCATCACCAAATTAGCTACAACAGCAGAGACCGGTGAACCCATAGCTGTGCCCACCAGATCACGTGTAAATAAAAACAAAAAAAAGCAGAGCACCCCTTCAATGATGTGTTTAACGTTTGTTTTTACTTTTGCAAAATAATTTTTTTTTTTTAACTAAAAAAGCACGACCCCATTTGACCTCGAGCACCAGCATGTGACCGGAAAAGAGCGGTCATATCGAAATAAAAACCAGACACGTGCCGAGGCCCGGGGTCTCTTGTGCCTGATGAAGCCGGCAAAACGTTGCCCTGAGACCGGATTTGCTATCACTCTTTTGCTCAAATTAGCGGAGTCGATCTTGTTTTTACTTTTGGTTGGAAGCGCCTTCTTATTTTAAAATGTGTAATCCCAACCGCCCCAATCTTGTACAAAATATACATACATACATATACATACAGTGGCCTGCAAAACTATTCGCCCCCTTCCAATAATGCCATATTTCGATGAATTATGAATTATGTTAAACAATTTTTCCAAATGAACTTCGTTTATTCATAAGTGAAGAGATCAAACTAAACAAAGTTATAGTTGAAGGAGGTTACATGTCAGAAATACCTGCAAAAAATTTGTACAAACTTGAAGGGCACTCGGTGGAGCGCATATCTCCGCCACGTAATGCCTGATCCACGAGAACATAGCGGGCCCAATACATTTTTGAAATATGATATATGTCGTTTTTCACCCTATTTCCCAATGGTGAAGAATCACTTGAGAAATTAAATAATTCTGTCCAGATCCGGATTCGGATCTTCACCAAAATCGAATAAATTTCTCCTCGTCACACACCCAAAATGTCCACCATGTTTCGCCCAAATCCGTCCACAACTTTTTGAAATATCCTGTTCAGACAGACAGACAGGCAGACAGGCAGACAGACAGGGGTGAAAACATAACCTCCATCCACATTTTGTGCTGGAGGTAAGGAATGGCATGAAATTGAATGTCGTTCTCTTGAAAAACAAATTCAAACAACCAATATCAAGGATAAAAATTGCCATGTAAGTATGTAAACCCTGAAGTTTGATGGTATAAGCAGGTAAGGGGTGAATTGTAAGGAGCAGACTTTTATAAATTCAAAGGCAAACAAAATCACCTTTGGAAGGAAAGTTGATGTTGTTCAATGGAGACAGATCTTTCCTATATAATGCACATGAAGTCTGCATGAAGTCATTGTAGCCACAGACAACATGACGCCGAGGGTTACACGCCTGAAAGTATAGAACAATTAATGGTAACAATGAAATACATGTAAATTGTAACCGAAGTAACATTCCATCCAATTTTCATTCCTGATATGTATTCCATTGAATTTGAATTGGACAATTTATTTACAGAATTACATCACGAGGAGGCAGCTGGAGCGGCATCCTCGTCTACCGATTTGGAAAAATACGACGCCGGTCAATGATTTGGAGTGTGGGGCTGGCAGGATAGCCAAGAGGAACGCACAGTCGCCTCTCAGCTGTTCGGTTCGAATTCCAACCAGGCTGTAAACTGTCATCCCGGTGTTTCACAGGTCGGGCGATTCATCAATATTGCTTTTATTGCAACCAATTTATCCATAGTTGTTCTAATAGCACAAGGAAGCACACCTTTACCTTCCAAAGTAATAGTCTCAAACATGTTTTGTCTCAGCAGCTGCACTGAAATATTCCCAAAGTTGGACTCACATTCTATAGAAAGTAACTTTAGCAATCCTAGCTCCAACCACCTCCGTTATTCCAACTCTTCACACAGTTAGCAAATGCACAGGAAAACTCCATTATCCCATTTGCCCGTCTCATCCCTTTCCTTACCCATTTTGTCAGCATGGCTCTCACTAATAGCTCACCACAGACTAATGTAAGTTATTTATGCAAATTTAGATACTAATTTCTTGACGCCCTCACCAAATCAACTGTCTTGGTGCACTTGGAAAAATAAACTTGGTGACGACGAGGATGGTTGCTGGGTCTCGTAGTCTGTTGCTGCCGTGTCTCACTCCACCCATACATCGTGGCATTTAAGTTCTGTGCTCGTCAATAACGAAGACTATGCCGTGGTCAAAACAATGGACCTTTTGTCTTTTTTTCAACCAAATCAGGAGTTTGTTGTGTTCAGGAATTTTATTCTGAGGTTTTCACAAATTTAGTGACTAAACCAGGTTGATATGTATATGTTGTGAGAGTGTTGGAAATTGTTTTTCTCTTACCATGAAACCGGATGGAATGTTGATCAGCAAGGAACCCAAAGCACCAGTCCTGTCTGCAAATAATGAAGAAACACAAGTTAAATGGTGGACCACCTGTTGAATGTCAATATCTTAAACTCTTAAAGGATAGCTGAGAATCAAATTCGGTTGCTTTGGTTTCACATGAAGTGCAGGATGTTGTATTCAGAATATAACAAATAATTTATTTTTAAATACTTAGATGATTTCTCCTGTGAAATGAAAAAGCACAATCTTCCGAAGCAACACAGTGGTGATATTTAGCAATTTTCAGCATCTTGGCACGATAGGACGTTAGTAAAAGAAGAATACATGAATGTCGGTTTGATGACATGAGAATTTTCAGTGGTTGTGCAGGAGAACATTTCCACTGAGATAAAAAAATTATTTGAACTGGAGAGTTGCGAGAACACATTACCCCACACAGTCTTCAGTAAAATGACATGGGAAGGGTCTTTTATTGGGTCGCCGAAATAGGTGACCCTTATTGTCAGCTAATCGTCTGTTTGTTTGGATGTTTTGGATGTTTGTTCGTTTGTCATCAGCATAATTGGTAGTAAACGTGGGCCGATTTTGACCAAACTCGGGTGGAAGGTACATCTTATGACCTAGTGCTTTGGAAATTGTGATGGTTGCTAGGGACGCTTTGGTTCCCTAGCAACAACCGAAAAACCTTCAAAAT
Source organism: Eptatretus atami (assembly GCA_035128595.1). NCBI lineage: Eukaryota > Metazoa > Chordata > Myxini > Myxiniformes > Myxinidae > Eptatretus > Eptatretus atami. The sequence continues at coordinate 17,778,214 of CM068958.1, read as the reverse complement.
CGGTACCGTTCACGCGAAATCAATTCCGAAAGCCATTATCCCACGTAGGTTATGAAATTTGGCAGGAATGATCTACAGGTGATGCTCTATCAAATATATTCTGGTTTTTGTGATATATGGAATACTTTACCCGCAGCGCCCCCTACAATTATGGTATGCGTGAAAATTGGCGAAAAATGAAGGCCCCCTAGCGACCAGGTGAGTGCATCGATACGAATGAAACTTTGCAGGTTCATGGTACTCAATGAGTACTACAACTTTGCCTCAGGACATATTGACCGATTTCGCTTAGGTCAGGGGTCAAAGGTCAATTAGTGCAAAAATCGACAATATGCGAGAGCTGGAGTGTGCCTTCGCCAAATGCTACTCCTCCTTGGGTTATGGTCGGATGGTCATGAAAATTCACACTAATCGTCTGGAATACATTGTCACAAACGATCGAGCCGGATTTTTCGATTTAGATCTTTGTTCACCCACAGCACCCCTCGAACTTTGGGGATTTCCGATATCAAACCGCATTTTCGGTACTTTTCATTCAAATGGATACCGAGTAGTTATCAGGAGATGGAACTGGATGAGATTTGATATGCATAATCTTAAGGTGATTCCCTATCCGCTATATGACATCATTTTGCTCTATATCTTATAGTTTCCATGCTCGCGACCCATCGCCACCTACCGGCTTGTTACACTCTTACCTTGCATATTTCCTCCAAGCTGACATTTTGTCTGACTCTCGATATTCCCCAACGCTGAGAGAACGAGCGGCAAATTTGATTGGTCGAGATGGGCGTAAAATGCCGTAACGTTTTGTTCAAGTACTGCTAAACGGAACGTTTTTAAAAGTGCCAACAAGGAGATTTGTGGTCCACAGTGTTTGAGTGCATAATTCAATTGAAATCAAATAAAGATTTTAAAGGCTGAAGAAAAAGAAAGTTTTTTGGAAGTTTATTTTTCAAATTTTGGGAAATTGATCGTGTCTTTTACACCACCTTATTTAACACGTTAAATTCTTTACTATGCTTCTTGTTTGTGTCCTTTATGAATGACTTTTCCTGCATGGAATGACTTTCGATTTTTATTCGACTACCATGCGGGCAGACGGAGTATAAAAGTATCTTGGTCCTCTGTGCGAATGTGCACTCTGGATGAGATTCCATCCTGTTTGTCAAATTCAGAGCCAAAGTACTGCTAAACTGCAGGTTTCTGTTCAGATTCATGTTCCCATTCGAATTCTACAGTATACAAAATATAACATTCAATTGAAATCAAGTCGATCCTCGATCATAGACTGACGTCTGTAGACAGACAGACAGACAGACAGACTGACTGACTGACTGAACTAATTGCTTAACCCCACTTCATGCAGTTTGGGGAGGAAAGAGGGGATAATTTTGTAAATTTTTGTATACACTGTTGAGGCTCGTATAAGAGTTTACACATATAACATATAAGAAAAGGGGAGCAGGAGACAAGAGGGGTAGGAGATGGAAGCACAAAACAGTGTGGAACAGAGACATTAGGATATCTGTGGAAGGGAGAGGGATGGGGCGGGGAACACGGGGTAAACAAGATGGACATTACAGGGACTTTCACGAAGGAAAGCAGGGAATTTGAAGGAAGTGGGTTTGGGGTGGATTAACGGGGTGAGGAGAGATTATGGTTTTGGATGGGGGAAGATATGAGATGGTGCTGAACGACTGTTTTGAAAACCTGGAGGGAAGAGTGGGATTGAAGAGTATGGGAGTTTGTTCCAGAGGTGGGAAAAAAGAGGAATGAAAGAATGAAGGTGAGCAGTGATTCTTGATTTTGGTAGTTTCACTAGAAGGGGGTTTTTGCCAGACCTTGAGCACCCTGTGGAAATATGAGGGGGATAAAGCACAGACAGAGCAGGGGGACAAGGCCAGAGAGGAGACGGTAGAAGACAAGGACTACCGACCTGTCTGCGGTGTGGTGATGAGAGAGAGAGAGAGAGAGAGAGAGAGAGAGAGAGAGAGAGAGAGAGAGAGAGAGAGAGAGAGAGAGAGAGAGAGAGGAGACACCAAGGACTCAGCTGCATCGATTGCGGGAGATACCAATGGTCCTAAAAGCCTTGGTTTCCACAGCATTAAGCCGAGCTTGGTGCGAGGCAGGAGCACCACCCCAGAGGGGAGAACAGTACTCCATCAGACTGCCAAATAACCAAAAAATGCAATGAAGGCTAGCCAAAAGGTCAAGAATGTGAACAAAGGACGGTTTTGCACATTAGCTGATGTTAAGCCTATTCCAAGAGATTTGCACATTCATATTGATTGGGAAATAAATCACATCAAACTGTGATCCTCTCAGGTAAAACCATCTTGGACAAAACCTATACCTTTCTCTGAGCCAACCATCGACTATATAGACCACTTCAGTCCTGACCACTTTGGTCCAACATGTCTTCAGTATGACTAAAAGGCCATGTGAAGCTGTCTGCACTATTTAAAACAAGAGCTCAAGTGAGCACAATATTCGCCCGAACAAGAAGGTATATACAGAATTGTGCTACTACATGGAAAACAGCATCCTGGTTGCCATGGCAACCACTTTAGATGACGAACGTATGTCGCGACACACCGTCTCCACAGTCTGTACCTATGTACCAAATATGAAACGTGAAAGTTGAAAACTTTGGGAGTTAGAGTGCGGACAGGAATGGATGGACGGACAGACGGACGGACGGACGACCGGTATCACATAATACGCCCCGATATATATATATCGGGCATATAAAAAATGAATTGTTTATTTTGTTTCAATGTGGTTTGTAATCGTTAACCTGCGGCCAAAAAATATATTATAGCCGCAAAAGAAACAGTATATCTCATACAGATAATGTTTACCATGGGTGAAGGCATATCCATCAATGCATCCGTGTCTAATTTTATTTTCTAGTTTGAAAAAGGAATTTGCAAAAAATTAATATTATAAAAGCTAAAGATGCAAAATGCGTTGAACCCATTGACCTCTCAAAATGCCATCAATGTCTTCTGTAAAAAAAAAAAGAATGGTCACACTAACTCAATCTGTGGGATTTAATAGATCAATGTATTGTCTTAATTGATGTAAAATACAATGTGGTTAATGTGAACCTGCTAAGTTTCAATGATGACAGGATGTTTTGTCTCTCTGTTTTGAGGAAGCCATGAGAACGTCAAATGCCGACGGTTTTTGGCATTTCAGTTATCCCCTTCTGATTCTGGTGAATTACAGTCATCTTCAACTTCAAGAAACTTGACAGAAAAGGACAAGATTTCCTGAACAGAGAAACCGGGATTAATGTCGATCGATGACAATCCAGATTGACGTCACGTACAGTGGCCTGCAAAAGTATGCACCTCCTACCAATAATGTCACATATAGATAAATTACGAATTATGTGAAAACAATTTTTCCAAAACCTTTTTTATTCATAACCGAAGTCATCAAACTAAACACTGTTCTAGCTGAAGGAGGTTACTTCATCAGGAATATCTGCAAAAAACATGTACAAATCAAAATTCACTGATTGTAAAAGTATTCCACTCCTGAGGTCAGCATTTGGTGGAAGCACTTTTTTCAGCAATGACTGCTACGAGTCTTTTTGGGTCGGTCACCATCAGCTTTGCACAGTGAGATGGAGAAATCTTTGCCCATTCTTCACGTGAAAATTGCTATAGTTCTGCCAAGTTTGATGGGGATCGTCGATGGACTGCAATCTTCAAGTCTCACCGTAAATGTTCAATTAGGTTCAAGTTAGGACTTTAACTGGGACAATCAAGAACATTTATTATCTTCGTATTCAGACACTCCAGTGTGGTTTTAGCTTTGTGCTTCCGATCATTGTCCTGCTGATATGTGAATCTCCTGCCCAGGTTCAGATTCATGGCTGACTGAAGCAGGTTCTCATCAAGGATTCTCCTGTACTTTGCACCGTCCATTGTCCCTTCTATCGTGACAAGCTTGCCAGTCCCTGCTGATGAAAAGCAGCCCCATAACATGATGCTGCCACCGCCGTTCTTGACAGTCGGGATGATGTTGACTCGGTGATCTGCAGTGTTAGGCTTCCACCAGACATAACGCTTTAAATTTAGACCAAAAAGTTCAATTTTTCTCTCGTCTGACCACAAAACTTTTCTCCACATGCCTGCAGTATCATTAAGATGCTTTTTCACAAATTCCACAAGAGGTTTTAGATGTGTCTTTTTCAGTAATGGCTTCTTTCTTGCTACTTGTCCTTAAAAGCCAGCTTTGTGAAGGGAACGGGATATTGTTGATTGATTAACACTGACCCCCATCTTTGACATGGAGCCTTCCAGATCTTTCAAAGTCATTGTTGGATTTACAGCGACATCCCGAACCAGTTTCCTGCTTGCCCGGCTGCTGAGTTTGGATGGGCGAACTGATCTGGGTAGAGTCTGGGTGGTACGATACGTCTTCCATTTCATTATGATGGATTACTCGATACTCAAAGTGATAATGAGTGACTGAAATCTTCTTATAACCCTCTCCTGAATGGTGCTTCTTCACCACTTTATGTCTGACTTATTTGGAAAGCACCTTGGTCTTCATGTTTACTCTGTTGGTTGAGCAAGTGAGTCGCACCTTAAAACTCCTTCGATAAGTGGGGGAGATTAATTTTTTAGTTAAACCAGTGATTGTCTTCAGGTGAAATTTACTGCAATTATTTTGTAACCTTTCAAATTAATAATTTGCTCCTGAAGTGCTTTAGGGTTAATTAGGGAAAGTGTTGCATAATTATGCAAATGAGAATCATCTGATTTTTCTCTGTTAATCAAACTTATTCACATTTTATCACTTTGGAGTAGTTTGTGAAGACTCTATGTATTAAGTTTGATTTGAAAGCATCATGGAATAAGCTCAGGAGGTATCAAAATGTGAAAACTTTGGAGGGTGGGGTCAATACTTTTGCAGGCCACTGTCCAAGAAGGTTATCAGAGAAGATGGTTGTGGAACAGAATAATTGTCCGTACACTAATTGACAATTTTTTTAAATAGTCATTGACTCCATCACATTTTTCAATGATCTAAACTCCATGAGCAACAGGAAACACGCCGTCGTCGTCATGCCCGCCATTTTGGTTGTGCCACCAGTGACAAAGTGACAGTATTGATGAAAAAAAAATCCCACGGGTGATTAGAAATCTAGATCGGTTGGGTGACCAAAAACAGACAATTTTTCCCCCCTCAGTGTCTTACCTCTTACTTTATTGCAGGCTTATTTAAGGTAAGTTGAGATACGGCACAACAAAAATCATATGAATTGCAAAAATGCTGTTTTATACTGTGTGATTGGATTTTATAAGAAGACTAGCTGAGCCAACCTGTTGCTTCGCTGATGGACCAATTAGTCGTCCTGTGTGGCAAAAAATTTGGGCGAGGAGAAGTAGAAGGAAAGGAAGACAAATTTGTCCGTGCAAAGAATACTTTAACCCCTACTCCCCACCCCTCATCCCTGTCCTTACATCCCACTCCACTCCGCTTTGCCTCCTGCTCGTCCTCATGTCCCTTCTCACTAGAAATGTCACACATGATGACAGGCTTTGTCAGACCTCTTCGTTTTTTTATTGTGGGGGGGGTGGAGGAGGGTGAAGGGAGGAGGAACAAATTTACCCTTGCAAAGAGTGCTTTAATCTCAGCGTTGCCCAGGTAAAAAGGAAATTGTAATACCCCCTGCCACCACCACCAGGTGCAAATTTACATCGAGAATTTACCACCCCTGCACATGGTCATGGTCGATGTTAATCCCTATGCAAAGTTGTATTTGTACCCCAAGTTGGAGTTTGCAACTTAAAAGTGTGGCCGTGCAGAAGGAACAAACCAGAGGAGAGAGAGAGAGAGAGAGAGAGAGAGAAAGACAGACAGACAGAGAGACAGACAGGACAGACAGAGGGACAGACAGAAAGAGGGACAGAGGGACAGACAGACAGAGGGACAGAGACAGAGAGAGAGACAAACAGCGAGAGACAAAAAGAGAGACGGACAGAGATAAAAAGGTCCAAGAGGTCTAAAGCGCTGAATGGTCAAGGGTCTAATCTGTCTGAAGGGTGTTCAGGTCTGAGGGGTCTTAAGGGACTTCAGCAGTGTAATGGTCCAAAGGGCATAAAAGGTTTAAAGGGTGAAGGCATCTAAAGGTGGCTAAATTGTGAAAGTGGGTCTTAAAAGGTCTAATGGGTCTTTTGGGTCCTCGGGTTCTTATGGGTCTTTCGGGTCCTCGGGGACCTTTGGGTCATCTGTGTCTATTGTGTATTTATGGGCTTTTGTGTCCTAAATGACTTTTGGGTCATCTGAGTCATCGGGGTCTTTTGGGTCCTTGGGTGCTTCGGGTCTTATGGGTCCTCGGGGTTTTCAATGGTCGAAGGTGTCTCAGCAGTATAAAGGGTCAAAAAGTACATTCCAATCGTACATAGTTAATATATGTACGTGTGTGACGTCAGGATGAAATTGACATTCAAACAGTACGTAATTAATAGACATGTAGTGACATGGCTTCATGGACGGACTGACAGTGTTTTTTGTTTATATATATCTACACTCAGCATACAAAACATCAGGAACACCTTCCTAATCTTGAGTTGCATCCCCTTTTGCCCTCAGAACAGCCTTGATTTGTCGGGGCATGGACTCTACAGAGTGTCAAAAGCATTCCACAGGGATGTTGGCCCATGTTGACTCCAATACTTCCCACAGTTGTGTCAAGTTGACTGGCAGTGGATCTCTACTCCGAATAGCTCGTTCCATCTCATCCCACAGATGGTGAATTTAATTGAGATCTGGTGACTGGACAGACCACGGCATAAGCTGAATTCACCGTCAGGTTGGTGGAAACCATTCCTGGACAATCATAGCCTCGTGGCATGGGGCATTATCCTGCTGAAGAAATCCATTCGCAGATGGATATACTGCTGTCATGAAGGCATGTACCCGATTGGCATTTATGTTCAGATATCCTGTGGCATTCAAATGTTGCTCCACTTTTATCAAGGGGTCCAATGTGTGCCATGAAAACACACCCCACACCATCACACCACCTCCGCTCGCCTGCAGTGTTGACACACGGCATGATGGATTCATATACTCATGTGGTTTTCTCCATACCCTAGTCCTCGCATTAGTGTGAAAAAGCATGAACCGGGATTCATCAGACCAGGCAATATTTTTCCAATCCTCCAGTCTCCAGTGTTTTCATTTGTTTGCCCAATACAACCACAGGTTCTTGTTTGTTTTGCTGAAAGAAGTGGAACTCTGCGCAGTCGGCTGCCATACCCCATTCCTGTCAAGGTGCGACGTATTGTGCATTCCTGTATGGGTCTTTTGGCACTAATGTTGTACTGGACCATCAGTTGACTAACTGTAGT
>CM068958.1:17763335-17765835 GCA_035128595.1 Eptatretus atami | reverse complement strand
GTGTGTGGAAGTTTGGAGCCTGCTGCACATCCAAGTACCCTGTGCCTTCTGCTCCCCTATGCCCTTCAGTCCGCACAACTCAAACAGACAATGACTCGTCCTGGGCAATGACGAGCACATACAGTGACTCATAATGGCAAGAACTCGTAAGGGCAGGAACTCGTAACAGCATGCTGCAAGGAAGGTTCGGAATTTCGGGCCTTGCAGTCCAGGATGTGCTGAAAGAGGCACTGAACTCCAACGTGCAACAGCTTATATCTGCGCTCAGATGGGTGTTATGACGAGCAAAATGCAAATCAAAACAAGGGTCAAACACTAATACATTGGCAAAAAAAAAAATTGACAAGTATGTTGATCGCCTCTGTGTGCGTGTGTGTGTATGCGTGCGTGCGTGCGTATGTCCGTACGTCCGTACGTCCGTCTGTCCGTGCGTGCATGTCTGACCGCTCGCCTCCAGCCAAAACCGCTCAACCGATCGTACTCAAATTTTCACAGATTAATGTCACTGAACCTGCGACGGTCCCGCATTGAAGGTTCATTAAATTTGGTCGACCAAAAAAGGTCTACATAGGCCAAAAGGCCAATTTGAGCCAAATTTTCTAAAATCCTCAAATTTTATCCGATTGACTTCAAATTTGAAGAGTATTTTCATGTCAGGTCGCTGAATTCAACTACCAATTAATTTTGAGGTCAAAACGTCAACACAGGCCTAATTTCTAAAATTCATAAAGAGGGCCAATAACTAAATTTATCACAATGTCTAAAAAAGTTGGAGACGAGTTTTGACAAAACAAGGTGGAGGACTTGGATATGTGACAAGAACAAGCAGATTGGATTTTCGTGCGGATCCAGCCCATCAGTGGGATACAAAATGTGAAGTGTTCCACCTTGCAGAGGTATGTGCTCCACCGAGTGCCATTCTACTTCGTGCTCTGTTTTGCCAAGTGTTGCTCCTTGAGCGATTTTTCATTTAATTATTGGTTTCACCAAAGGAATATATATTTATTTATTATATATATATATATATATATATATTGATGTATGTAAAGAGAGAGAGAAAAAGAGAAAGAGAGAGAAACCAGACCAGGACAATGGGCCTACCCCATGGACAAGAAACCTGTGTTGGCAGTAATCCCTACTTTGTCACCAAGTTCGCTACTGGTGTGATGCCTCAAGGCAGCAGTCAAATGGCAGACACGAGGGTGAGGGAGAATGGAATGCTTCAAGGAAGGTAACAGCCAACATGCAAGCACGTGGTCTCAGGTCTCAGCTCAAAGGTCTTTCTGAGGTCTCAGCTCAAAGCATTTCCCCCTCAGTCAACTACCAGGCAATCAAGCTCTTGTCTGTAAAAATCCTTTCCTTGGGGCTTTCTGAGTCAACGATCAAAACAGCTCTCCATGAACAGGAACGAAGTCATCTCTACTCATTACCAAACCCACTACCCGATGGTGAGGGACTAGGATGGATGGATGGATGGATGGATGAAGGGATGGATGGATGAAGGGATGGATGGATGAATAGGTGGATGGGGGAATCACAAGAGAGTGAGGAATCACAATGGGGATGGAACCTGCTGAAACTTATAACACATTTTCCCCGTTCCCGATACGAGGGGAACGAACTTGACTAAGCACAACTACCAATGAAACATCTAACTAGGGAATCACTTTATGTGTTTAATGCTCCACCCTGGCGTCCTTTTCCAGAAAGGAAACAACATATACGAGTGGGGCATGCTTGCACCCTGCAGGCAACCACCTGGGTGCATTATACGTGCAAACATAATGCATATAACGATTTATATATTTGATGAAGTGGTTTGTGGTTGCATTCTGAAAGCAGCTAAATAACTCGAGTAAATCAAGAATCAGTGATTAGAATGAGCTCTTTATTGAAAAGTTTACAGCTGTGGTAATTTTTAATGTAAATACGGCAAATGTTATAAAATAAGGGGCAGAAGGAGGTTGTGTTAGTCAGGTCAGGTCAGGTATGGGAGCATGCGCCAGAGCAGCGCGTCGCTGCATCCACTTTCCGCCGGTACTCCAGGGGCCTCCGTCTGGCCATCCCCCAGGTAGATGCCAGGCCCATCCCCATCTCCTTGAGATGATGGTCAACCTGCTGCAACCACGAGGCACGTGGTCGGCCCACTGGCCTCCTCCACTCATGAGACCCCCTCGCTGAGAGAATCTGGTGAGCAGGATCAGCATCAGGAAAACGAGCCACATGTCCATACAGCCGCAACTGATGCTCACGGACTACGCAGGAAACAAATCTCATTTGAGTCTCTCTCAGCAACTGCTCGTTGGACACAAAGTCTGACCTGCGGTAGCCAAGGAATCTCCAAAGAGACCTGGTACCAAAGGAATTCAGTCTCCTTCTCAGATCCCTGGTCAGAGTCCAAGTCTCACATCCATAGAGCAAGACTGGAAGCACCGAGGACCTGAAGACTCGGACTTTCGTCTGACCGCACAGGTACCGGCAGTGCCACACCCCATGATCC